>JBAIZL010000002.1:249063154-249073154 GCA_036971475.1 Prosapia bicincta
TTTCCTAGAGCAATATTTATGATATTGTGTGGTAACCATGACAACAATTTAAGGCTGTACAATGGAGGTTACGACGACAACCAGATGGTGGGAAAAAACATATATGGCTTTGGAAACTACTTTTTTTAGATATGGGAAAGTTGCCTCAGGTATTCTGTTCGAATTCGACCTATACCCCTAGTTTTTGTAATTTATATATTAAGTAAATATTTGAAAAAATTGTAATAAAATAATTTGTCACAGACTACAGGTTAAAAAATGTATTTGAACTTGATTGGATGAATAGAAACGTATTTTATTACCGATTAAAAAATTTGTACAAAATATATAACAGGAGATTGTGAGTTTAAAGAAGGATTTGTAAAACAAGTGTTTGTCCGTATGTTTCTTACGCCTCCCTAAACCCTTCATCCGATTGTTATAAAACTTTGGGAAATTTTTGAATATACTCCTGGGAGGCTGCTACGGTATTTGCAATCCGATTGGGGAGTCTAAAATGATATTTTCTAAAAAAATCCATTTAAAAAAAGATCGCTTTTTTTTTTGACCGAGCACTCAGTCCCTTATATGAAAATTAAGAATTATTAATGTAGATGCAACTAATAATCAATAGATGGCGGTTACAATATTAAGTTAAAATTGAAAAGTTCAATTTACATTTTAATAAATATATCAATTTTTAATCGTATTAAATTATTTTATTTTAATAAATATTGACTATATTTTTTGTGTGTTGACGATTATTTTGATGTAACAGCTAGAGGATTAGAGTAAATTGTTATGTTTTGAAAAAGATACGAATTAGGTTATTTTTACGCTTAAGCCCTAGAAATACTGATTGAATAAATTTGAAGTGTAAGAGTTTTTGGATAAAATTACTAAAAATACATTATGATAAAAACTAATCTGAATTTTAAGTACATTACAATAATCATTATGCTTGGGGAAAGGGGGAGTGTTATCTTACTTTTTATTCGTGTTGTAATAGAATATTTATATACAAGATACGACAAACCTTTTCGGGTCAGCTATTATGCTCAAAAATTCTAAATTACGTTTAGCTATAGTTAACACGACATTCGTTGAGGGAATGAGACGTTTCGCCGCGGACGCTTCGTCGCAAGCCCATTTCGCCGCATAACCGTCTCGCCGCAAGCCCGTTTCGCCGCAAGCCCGTTTCGCCGCTAGCCCGTTTCGCCGCGAGCCAATTTTTTGCTAAATGTTTCTTCCTCAAAAATGTCATACCGTTAGAAATTAAAATAAAATTTCAACCCAAAATACTTATAATTTTCCCACGCTTAGTTATAGTTTAGCTTAGCAGTATTACCTGATTCTTATTTCTGTTTTATATATAAGATGTTTGTCACACATTTCATAAAAACATTAACCTTTGAGTAAATTAATTCTCCGAGTTTAATTATCAAGTACTAATCCGGTGGTTACTTTCGACTGTGGAATCTCATTATTCTGTTACTATTCACAACAAAATACCAAGTACTTGAATAACGCTAAATGACCAACAGCGGGTGATTAAGGCTCATTATCGGATAACTACTTTCTTTTTATAAATTGTTTGTTACCGAATGAAATTTCCCAGAATTTATCCAGATAATGATGAATAATGGACTAAGGACTAAACGAGTAGCAAATTTTGAAAAGATACCATTAATAATTTACCTGGAAGATATTAGGTTTATGCAACTGGTTCATCAATAACTAGGGGTAATTATTTGTTTCTGGTGACCTCAAAATTTTAGTAAGAAAGTGGGGATTATAGTTTACCTATAGGCTATAAAGGGATGTATATATAAATAAAATTCATAACTAATTTGAAAAACCCTAAAGTGAATATGCATTAGCTTAGTGGTATTAGTAAACAATGGAACGAGTAGTTGAATCTAAGCGTGGTCAGCAGAAGTTTGCTGATGATGGGTTTCTGTACGTATTTGATAGAATATCCAGTGATGGATTAGTGCAGTTTTGGCGATGTGAAAGAAGAAACGAGTGTAAAGCCAGAATTCACGTTGACAATGGCAACGTCATAAAACATATTAATATACACGCGCACAGTGCCAATCCAGAAAAAATTGAAGCAGTAGAGAGGATTGTTAATATGAAGAGGAGAGCTGAAGAAACAATGGAATCAACATCGTAAGTAATAAATAACTGTATCCAGAATATCAGTGAAGCATCTCGAGGAGCTCTTCCTACTACTTCAGCTTTGCGAAAAGTAATAAGAAGAAAAAGAAATGATGTATCATCTGCTCCGCCGAGTCCTATGGCATTGGTAACCTTAGAAATTCCAAAAGAATACAGGAGGTACAGCATTAGAGAAGGCGAGTTCGAAAATTTCCTTTTACACGATAGCGCACCAAATGAAGACAGGATTTTAATTTTTGGACTACAAAGTAACTTGGCCGCGTTTATAGCCTGTAGCGCATTATTTGTGGACGGTACTTTCAAAATTTCTCCGAATCTGTTTCCCCAGCTATACACTATTTCCGGATTGAAACATGGTGGAGTTCTTCCTATTGTTTACCCCCTTCTTCCCAATAAGAAGAAAACAACATATGATAGACTTTTCCAACATTTTCGAATACTGACGCCTGATCTACAACCACGCAGCATAAATTGTGACTTCGAGTTGGCAGCATTTCAAAGTTTATCTGAAAACTTTCCTAATACACGCATTCGTGGCTGTTTTTTCCATTTAGCTCAGAACCTTAAAAAACATTTATCATCTGCAGGACTTTTAAATTCCTTCAATAACGACGCTACTTTTGCGCGTCAAGCCCGAATGATTACGTGTTTGGCTTTTGTTCCTATGGACGACTTGGAGCAAGCTCTTGAGGAACTAGGAAATACAATGCCAGTAGAACTACAACCCATTCTTGATTGGTTCGAAGATAACTATATTGGTAGAAGGAATCGCCGTGGAAATGGACGTCGCCAACCCACTTTTCCACATAGAATGTGGAACGTTTACGAGACAACACTTCAAGGTGAAGACAGGACTAATAATCAAGCTGAAGCGGTTCATAGACGATTACAAGTAGAACTTGGGATGACAAGACCCACGATTTGGAAATTTATCGAAAGTCTGCGAAAAGTGCAACATGGAAGAGATCTCTACCACGAACATCTTGTCGCAGGAAGAAATCCACCGCAAAAATTAAAAAAGTATAGGGATGCAGATGAGAGAATTCGACGGATTGTTGAAACATACAACAATAGAAATATGGTGGAGTTTCTTCGTGGATTAGGTTACAATTTTGAGATGATATGAAACAAGATATTATTATCAAAAATATGGAATGAAAGATGTATTAAAAAACAAAATACATATTAAAAAACAAAAGAATAAAAAACAAAAAAAATAAAAAAAACAAAAAAATTAAAAAAACAAAATATTTAAAAAACAAAAAAACTTTTAAACACGCCAGCAAATTGCTGCCAGTCCTAAGCCTCGGAAAAAGTGTGAAGGAAAGTTTTTCCCCCGTATTTTTCTTTTGACATAGACAATTATTAGAAGTGAAAATTCAATATCAATCCGTATATGTATTAATTATAACTATCAAACCTTCCTGTATGGGTGAGGATTACATAAGTAGTCGTCTCTTTAATTAATAAGTAAGGTTCTCGCGGCGAAACGGGCTCGCAGCGAAACGGCCTCGGCGAACCGGCTGCGGCGAAACGTCCTAGATCCTTAGTTGATGGTCAGGTAGTAACTAAAATAAGTTTAATTATGTTCCTTGTTTTTGCTTATGAACAGGGACTTCAGGAACATAAAAGTCGATTTAAAGCCTTAATATCCAAAAGCAGTACAAGTCCTAAAATAGATTTGAAGTCAAATAAAAAATACCTTAAATTTGATTTGCACGTTTTACATAGGTTAAGAGTGTGTATTGAGCGTATAATGATACTCGGGATATGAAACGGTTCAGAAGGGCTTTAAAATAACGGTACTGTATTCTTGATCAATATCGACCATTCTTAACTATGTTATACTATTTAAATTTTGCGCGTTTCAAAGTATTCGACACCTCAGAAGATGGCGATGTTCCGAAACACGTTAGACGTTTACAATACAACATATTTAATGGATAAAGTAGTGATGTTTATGTATTGTTATGATATAAATCTGTAACACAAGTTGTTTTACACAAATTTGGTCTGAATCAGTATAAGAGTCAGGATTAAATGGATGTAAGGAGATAATCGGAATTAGGAGATGTGGCCACCCGCTTAAATATTGCCAATTTTGAAAAAAAAATCAACTCACAATTTATGGGTGATGATAAATAACAGAACTCGAGTTTATAAATCAATCGAAAAGACTTTAATCTACATACCATAAATGGAATTACGCTCAAAACATATTGTATAATATTGAGTGTAATACTAATATAGTTTGAGTGTCTATTCTGGAAGACATCCTAAAGTAAATACATTACTCACATACCTAGACTGGACTATTGTGTCATCACAAGAAGGCCTGAGTGTTTTCTGCATTGATGCCTACCGGATTCTGGACCAAAACACCAAGTTCCCGTGCACTTGGGACTAATACTGGTTTCCCTAGTGCGAGAGTCGTAAAATACAGGACTGATTCTTGGGAACAGAGCTTTCATATAACTCACAGTCACGTCATCTTTGCGTTCTGTTGGTTGAAAGTATAAGAACCAAAGAGTCCCTTTAATATAGCTAATGGCTAGTCAGACTACCGCCTTTTGGTAGGTCGCCACATACACTGCTGAAGCATAACAGAAGCTCAGAGACGATTAGAAAGAACTGGAATGGGGATACTATGAAAAAAAACACCGGAAAACACTAAGTTATGGGAAAAAAGCGGAGAACATGTCAGAAAGGACCAATCTATAGTTGGACATTTTGTCAAACAGGACCAATCCATGGTTGGACATTTACATGTCAGATAGGACCAATTTAAATTCGGAATTTAAAAATCGTTTATACCGGTATTAAGCTATAACTAGAATGAAGATATAATGGAAAAGAAAAATCTAAAATATCTCATCAGCATTAACCATCAATGAAAAATATAATGTAAACAAGTGAAGAAATAGCCCTACTGAGTATGTAAAAAAGAGCATCATTTTTGTATGTAGAAAAGAGGATTATTTTTGTATATAGAAAAGAGAAACTTTTGTATACATAGAAAGGAGGAAAGTTTGTGTTTATAGGAAGGAGGAATATTTGTGTGAATAAAACGGAAAAACTTTTGTGTATATGGAAATGAGGAAAATTTGTGTGTATAGAAAGGAGGAACTTTTGTGTAAATAGAAAGGAGAAAACTTTGGTGTATATAGAAAGGAGGAAAATTTGTGTGTACAGAAAGGAGGAATATTTGTGTAAATAGAAAGGAGAAAACTTTGGTGTATATAGAAAGGAGGAAAATTTGTGTGTATAGAAAGGAGGAATATTTGTGTAAATAGAACGGAGAAACTTTTGTGTATATAGAAAGGAGGAACATTTGAGTATATAGAAAGGAGGAATATTTGTGTAAATAGAAAGGAGAAACATTTGTGTATATAGAAAAGACAAATATTTGTGTATATAGAAAAGGAGGAACTTTTGTGTATATAGAAAGGAGGAACATTTGAGTATATAGAAAGGAGGAATATTTGTGTAAATAGAAAGGAGAAACATTCGTGTATATAGAAAAGACAAATATTTGTGTATATAGAAATCGAGGAACTTTTGTGGATATAGAAAAGAGGTACATTTGTGTATATAGAAAGGAGGAACTTTTGTGTATATAGAAAGAAGGAACAATTGTGATAAAAAGGAGGAACATTTGTGATAGAAAAGAGGAAGATTTGTGTATATAGAAAGGAGGAACGTTTCTGTATATAGAAAAGAGAAATATTTGTGTATATAGAACAGGAGGAACATTAGTGTATATAGAAAAGAGGAACATTTGTGTATATAGAAAGCAGGCACTTTTGTATATGTAGAAAGGAGGAACATTTGTGATAGAAAGCAGGAACGTTTAAATATAGAAAATAGGAACGTTTTTGTATATAGAAAGGACTAACTTTTGTGTGTATAGAATGGAGGAACGTTTTTGTATATAGAAAGGAGAAACATTTGTGTATATAGAAAGCAGAAACATTTGTGTGTATAGAAAGGAGAATTATTTGTGTATATAGAAAGGAGAAACATTTGTGTATATAGAAAGGAGGAACCTTCGTGTATATAGAACGGAGAATGTTTTGTGTATATAGAAAGGAAAAACATTTGTGTATATAGAAAGGAGGAACCTTTGTGTACATAGAAATTAGGAGCATTTGTTTATATAGAATGGAGACAAGTTTGTGTTAATAGAAATTAGGAACGTTTTTGTATATAGAAAAGAGAAAAAATTATGTACATAGAAAATGAGGAAAAATAATGTGTACAGAAAGGAGGAACAGTTGCGTATATAGAAAAAAAGAAACATTTTTCAGATAGAAAGTAAGAAAGTTTGTGTATATAGAAATAATAAACATTTGTGTATGTAGAAAGGAGGAACCTTTGTGTATATAGAAAGGAGAATCTTTTGTGTATATAGAAAGGAGAAACATTTGTGTTTATAGAAAAGAGAATCTTTTGTGTATATAGAAAGGAGGAACTTTTGTCTAAATAGAACGGAGAAACGTTTGTGTTTATAGAAATTAGGAGCATTTGTTTATATAGAATGGAGACAAGTTTGTGTTAATAGAAATTAGGAACGTTTTTGTATATAGAAAAGAGAAAAATTTGTGTACATAGAAAGGGAGGAACATTAATGTGTATAGAAAGGAGGAACAATTGTGTGTATAGAAAAGAGAAACATTTTTTAGATAGAAACGAAGATCGTTTGTGTATATAGAAAGGAGAAACATTTGTGTATATAGAAAGGAGGAACCTTCGTGTATATAGAACGGAGAATGTTTTGTGAATATAGAAAGGAAAAACATTTGTGTATATAGAAAGGAGGAACCTTTGTGTACATAGAAATTAGGAGCATTTGTTTATATAGAATGGAGACAAGTTTGTGTTAATAGAAATTAGGAACGTTTTTGTATATAGAAAAGAGAAAAAATTATGTACATAGAAAATGAGGAAAAATAATGTGTACAGAAAGGAGGAACAGTTGCGTATATAGAAAAAAAGAAACATTTTTCAGATAGAAAGTAAGAAAGTTTGTGTATATAGAAATAATAAACATTTGTGTATGTAGAAAGGAGGAACCTTTGTGTATATAGAAAGGAGAATCTTTTGTGTATATAGAAAGGAGAAACATTTGTGTTTATAGAAAAGAGAATCTTTTGTGTATATAGAAAGGAGGAACTTTTGTCTAAATAGAACGGAGAAACGTTTGTGTTTATAGAAATTAGGAGCATTTGTTTATATAGAATGGAGACAAGTTTGTGTTAATAGAAATTAGGAACGTTTTTGTATATAGAAAGGACTAACTTTTGTGTGTATAGAATGGAGGAACGTTTTTGTATATAGAAAGGAGAAACATTTGTGTATATAGAAAGCAGAAACATTTGTGTGTATAGAAAGGAGAATTATTTGTGTATATAGAAAGGAGAAACATTTGTGTATATAGAAAGGAGGAACCTTCGTGTATATAGAACGGAGAATGTTTTGTGTATATAGAAAGGAAAAACATTTGTGTATATAGAAAGGAGGAACCTTTGTGTACATAGAAATTAGGAGCATTTGTTTATATAGAATGGAGACAAGTTTGTGTTAATAGAAATTAGGAACGTTTTTGTATATAGAAAAGAGAAAAAATTATGTACATAGAAAATGAGGAAAAATAATGTGTACAGAAAGGAGGAACAGTTGCGTATATAGAAAAAAAGAAACATTTTTCAGATAGAAAGTAAGAAAGTTTGTGTATATAGAAATAATAAACATTTGTGTATGTAGAAAGGAGGAACCTTTGTGTATATAGAAAGGAGAATCTTTTGTGTATATAGAAAGGAGAAACATTTGTGTTTATAGAAAAGAGAATCTTTTGTGTATATAGAAAGGAGGAACTTTTGTCTAAATAGAACGGAGAAACGTTTGTGTTTATAGAAATTAGGAGCATTTGTTTATATAGAATGGAGACAAGTTTGTGTTAATAGAAATTAGGAACGTTTTTGTATATAGAAAAGAGAAAAATTTGTGTACATAGAAAGGGAGGAACATTAATGTGTATAGAAAGGAGGAACAATTGTGTGTATAGAAAAGAGAAACATTTTTTAGATAGAAACGAAGATCGTTTGTGTATATAGAAAGGAGAAACATTTGTGTATAGAGAAAGGAGGAACCTTTGTGTACATAGAAATTAGAAACATTTGTTTATATAGAAAGGAGACAAATTTGTGTTAATAGAAATTAGGAACTTTTTTGCATATAGAAAAGAGAAATATTTGTGTACATAGAAAAGGAGGAACATTAATGTGTATAAAAAAAAAGGAACTTTTGTGTATATAGAAAGGAAGAAATTTGTGTGTATAGAAAAGAGGAACATTTTGTCTATCTATGTTTTTTCTATCTATACATTTTGTCATCATTTCTAAATGAGGACCATAAAATAATTATCCAGGAAATAATTGTACTATTTATTTAAATTTGACAATTTTGAACAATATAAATAATTGAAACTGTAAGGAAGAAATATTTAAAAAGGAAAGTATTCAAGGAGCATATAAGATTTGAAAATCTGAATATAGTTATCTTTGATACCGTTATGAGTAATAGTGTATATTTGACTTCCTTCTGCCTTTCCTTACATTCAAACATTGTTTCATAGTGTCTCCATTTTAAAAACATTACCTGCCCTCTGACATTATAAAAAATCTATACTACATTGGTTTCTCAAGCCTTGATCTCATACTTATATAACCTATAAAACTTTAAATCAAACCTTTTTGGTAATGTAAGGGTGCAGTTAAAGTTTTGAGAATGTACACGTTCCGAAAAAAGGCAACAAAGAACAATTTTTTAATCTTAGGAGCGGCAGAGAGGCCACTAAAATATATAAATACAAAGCGTTGTCCATTATGACCTAAGACGCTAGAAAAGTACACAATATATAAATTGGGGAAAATATTTATTTTATCGTATTTTGCTCTCTTGAATATTTTTACTAGCACAAAATGAGTCTGCTCTAAATGGGTTTTAATCGTTCAGTATAAATCTGAATTCAGATCAGATTATGTTTCTGTATTCAAATTGCGTTGTATGTTAAAACTCCGCTGAGAGAAAATTCTGATTTATCGGGGAAATGTCCGCCATTAGGTTGTTTTACAGTTCCTTCTATTAGTTCACACTTTCCATATACCTCGAACAGATTTCCTTACTTTAATAAAATATTCTTTATTCATCCACTTAAGTATAGATACAACTTTTAAAACTTTTAGAAAATTACACTTGGCATTGAACAGATTTTTATTACAGTTTTTAAAAACATATTAATTCATTAATTAAATTCAAGTAATTAATTTTACTATTCATGTTTATTTGAGCCCTCTAGATTATTACTGAGTAAATGATACTAAGCAGGTTGAATATCGAGCCAAAAGTTTTATATTTAAATTATATTTTTTTGTTCTTATGAGTGTACTTCTATTTTTATACTTATACTTTATATTGTAATGTAAAAATTCTTTTCAAGCTTGTTAAGGGCAACAAATTAGTTACAGAAATGTCGCAATAAATATATAAACTTTTGATTCGATATTCAACCGGCTTATTATCATTTATTCAATAATTATTTTGAGTTTTATATGGGAGAAAAACGTTTCACAAAATGGGCTAACGTATGCAATGTAATTTGTCCCATTTGGCTATAAATAAGCGACAACATATGATTTCACAAAATAGTTGATTTTATGTTATGGGTTATGTGGTAGAACATCTGTTTTAACGTATATTTATGTAAATAAAAAAATAACTAAAATGAAAAACATTTCTTGACCTTGAACAGGAATGATTAAATTTTTTTAATAATAATAGT
>JBAIZL010000002.1:249080654-249158154 GCA_036971475.1 Prosapia bicincta
TACACCTCACATAACATACGGTGGCAAATAGACACTTCTCATCATACAGGGTGGTTGAGGACAAATATCTTCACACAGGGTGCCAAGTAGACAACTCTCATTGGACAAGGTGGTGGATATACACCTCACGTAACACATAGTGGCAACATATACCTCTAATTTATACAGAGTGGCTGAGGTCAAATATATTTACACAGGGTGGCAAGTAAATAGCTCTCTTTGCACAAGGCGGCCGGTAGACACCTCTATTTACACAGGGGGTGGGTGTAGACAATCCAGTTAAACAGAGAGGCCGCTATATACCTCTCTTTACACAGTTAGGGAGTAGACACTTCTCTTTAGACAGGGTGGTTGTAGACACTTTCTTTACACATTGTGAGGGTTGACACCTTTGTTTACAAAGGTTTTGGGTAAACACCTCTCTTTACTCAGAGTGCCTGGTAGACATCTCTCTTTACACAAGTGAGGGGTGTACATCTCTCTTTACACGGAGGAGGGGGTTTGGACACTACTCTTTACACATTGTATTGGTAGACACCTCTATTTACACTAGGTTGAGGTAGACACATCGCTTTAAACAGGGGGTAGACACCTCACTTGACACAGAATGACTGTAGACAATCCACCTAAATAGGTTAGGGGTAAACAATCTACTTAAACAGGGTGGTGGGTTGACACTTCTCTTTTTAACATGTTTGTAGGTAGACATATTTCTTTACACATTTTGGTGGGTAGACATTTCACTTTCACAGATCTGTGGTTAGACATCTCACTTCATTCATGGTGGCCAAAGAGAAGCGGATAGACCCAGTTTTACATAGATAGGCGGGTAGACTTTTCTCTTTACGTAAGGCAGTTGGTAGGAACCTTTTTTCACTTGAACACCTCCTAGTACAGACGCTATGGTATTTCGTAAGACGGTTTCAAGCGGGTTAAATGGGTAGTTAAAACACATCCCAGTCAAGGTTAAATGTTACAATAATAACAAACCTTGATTTACTCTACTGAAATATAAATTTCAAATTTTAAAACTCAACGAAAAGTAACAATTACCTAGTAAAATCAGAGCAATGAATTTTTTAAAAAAATCATTGCAATTTGGCAGTGCTTAAACAGAACTTTATTAATGTATTGTAACAAACATTATTTCAAAAAAAAATATACTTTCAAACAAAACGCCTTAATTCAAACAAATATTTCTTTCTAAATTTTCTTCGGCTCACATTAGATGGATAGATACGTGGCGATTAAAAGACAAACATCCTCCAGCCGAAAGATTAAGTTTAAACCCAGCGCAGAAGTCCTAAAGAGACTCTTAAGGCTACTTAATCATGGAGTAAAGTAGTTCGTTATACGCCTTCTGTGTGAAGGTCCCCATCTGGACATTAATTATTAACTGCTTCTCCTGCTATAAAGTGCTGTAAAGGCGAGAGCACTCTTGAAGAATAAACGCATTCTCGCTCTGAGTTTCGATATTGCCAAGGAGAAGAATTGCCGACCTCGATTATAATATTCCAGAAATTCCTAAAATCTGTTACTACCACTCTATCAGAGTAATATACCGTTGTACCAAATCTATTACTACCATTGTATCAGAGTAATATACCATTGTGCCAAATCTGTTACTACCATTATATCAGAGTAATATAATATTGTATCAAATCTGTCACTATCGTTGTATCAGTTTAGTTTTTCACCTGAAAAAATACCATTGTATTAGAGTAATATACTATTGTATCAAATTTACTACTACCATTGTATCAGAGTAATATATCATTGTACGAATTTGTTATCACCATTGTATCAAAGTAATATATCATTGCATCAAATTTGCTACTGCCATTGCATCAGAGTAATATTCCACTGTATCAAATTTGTTACTACCACTCTATTAAAGTAATATACCATACTATCAAATCTGTTATTCCCTTTGTATCACAGTAATATACCACTGTACCAAATCTGTTACTACCATTGTATCAGAGCAATATACCATTGTATCAAATCTGTTACTACCATGCGCAAGCGTGTCGGTCTTTTACAGCTTCAACGTTTTTTTTACATGATGTTGCTTATTCCAGTTATTAGAATGATTTACCGCGTAGACCCTTCCCTTCTATCTCGATTTGTATTTATTATCGGAATATCGAACCCACTTTACAGATTTGTAGAGTTAATAACGAAGAAACAAATATGTGAAAAACATTGGAGGCATTAAATTCTAGTTCTTTCAAGTTTAATGTCTATCTCGATTTGTATTTATTATCGGAATATCGAACCCACTTTACAGATTTGTAGAGTTAATATCGAAGAAACAAATATGTGAAAAACATTGGAGGCATTAAATTCTAGTTCTTTCAAGTTTAATGTTTTTAAAAGAAAAAAGTAATTTTATGAGACATAAATTAAATAAAAAAATCTTTGATTTGCTAAAGACGACCGTGTTAATTTTATTTAGCTTCAAATATTTCAGGTATTGCCTGAACCATAAACAAGTAATAAACAATAATAAAAATAAGTAAAAACGTAAAACTAGAGATAATATTAAGTTTTGATAAGTAGTTTACTTCCAATAGAACTTGTGATGTTCAATTTTAAAAATTACTATGTTTAAGTAAGTACTCCCCCGAAAGAGACATAAAAAGGCGGATGCTAAATTTGCGCAACAAGAAACTCATTAAATAAACATTTCTCCCCCGTGATAAAATATTGTTACATAATAAAAAGTAGACAATCGTTAAGTGGTATAGATCCGGGTTGCACTTTCCTAAGACAGGATTAAAATGTTTATCAACACACGTCCCCGCTGAGTAACTTTCTCCTGAGAAAGCTAGGTGTTTTGACGGCATTGTTGAACCACTAGCTTAGTTAATCGGAGATGTTGTCGTACCACTCGTAAGGTATATTGCTGACATTTTTATACCACAAGCTGGGTGTTTAGCAAGCATTGTTGAACTAATCGCTAAGTTAATCGCATGCATTACTAAACCACTATCTAAATTAATAGCAGGCATTGTTGTACCACTAGCTATTGGTATTGATGGCATTGCGGTACCAGTTCCTAAATGTTTTCTGGCAATGTTGAGCAGCTAGCTAAGTGTTTTACTGGCATTGTTAAACCACTAGCTAAATTATTCGCAGGCATTGTTGTCCCTCTACCTTAGTGTATTGCTATTGTTGAACCACTAGCAAGGTGTATTACTGATATTGTTAAACTACTATCTAAACTAATTTCAGGCATTGTTGTACCACTAGATGAATATATTACTGAAATTGGTGTAAGACTAGCTAGGTGTATTGCTGACATTGTTGAACAATTACCTAGATGTATTACGGGTATTGTTGCAGAAGCAGGTAAGTGTTTAGCTGGAATTGTTGAACCACTAGCTAGGTGTTTTGTTGGTATTGTTAAACCGTTAGCTAAATTAATCTCATGCATTGTTGTACCACTAGATGAATATATTACTGACATTGGTGTAAGACTAGCTAGGTATATTGGTGACATTGTTGAACAATTGCCTAGATGTATTACGGGTATTGTTGCAGAGGCAGCTAAGTGTTTAGCTGGAATTGTTGAACCACTAGCTAAGTGTTTTGTTGGTATTGTTAAACCGTTAGCTAAATTAATCGTAAGCATTGTTGTACCACTAGATAGGTTTATTGCTGATATTGTTGTACCACTAGATAGGCTTATTGCTGATATTTTTGTGTCACTCTAGTTAAGCGTATTGCGGGCATTGTTGTACAAGTAGCTAGGTGTTTTAATGGCACTGTTCAACCACTAGCTAAATATTTCACAGGCATTATTGTACCACTAGCTAAGAATACTGCTGACACTGTTGTAACACTAGCTACTTGTATGGTGGGGTTAATGAAACAGTAGCTATATGTTTTCTGACAATGTTGAACCACTAGCTAAATATTTGCTGGTATTCTTGTGACACTAGCTTGGTGTATTGTTGGCATTGTTGAACTACAAGATTGTTGACATTTTTGGGTCCAAACTTGTTTTGTATTGCTGATATTGTTGTAAAAATAGCTAGTTGTTTTGCAAGCATTGTTAAACCACTAGATAAGTTAATCGTAGCCATTGTTGTACCACTAGATATGTGTATTGTTGACATTGTTGAACAAGGTAGTTGTATTAACGGGATTGTTAAACCACTAGCTAAATTAATCGCAGGCATTGTAGTGCCACTACTTAGAAGTATTGATGACATTGTTATACCACAAGCAAGGTGTATTGCTGACATTGGTTGTACCACAAGCAAGGTATATTGTTAACATTGTCGTACCACAAGCTAGGTGTATTGCTGAGATTGTTGTATTACAAGCTTGGTGAATTGCTGACATTGTTGTGTCACAAGCTACGTGTATTGCTGACGTTGTACCAATAGTTCGGTTTTTACATCCATTGTTAACCCACTAGCTGAATTATTCGTAGGCACTGTTGCACTACTAGATATGTGAATTGCTGACATTGTTGAAGTACTAGATAGGTGTATTTCAGGCCATGTGAAAGCACTGGCTAAATAATCACAGGTATTGTTGTACCACTAGCTAGGTTCATTGCTGACATTGTTGAACTACTAGCTAGGTATATTGCAGGTCATGTGAAAGCACTGACTAAATAACCACAGGCATTATTGTATCACTAACTAGGTATATTGCTGCCATTGTTGAACTACTAGCTAGGTATATTGCTGACATTGTTGAACTACTAGCTAGGTATATTGCTGACATTGTTGAACTACTAGCTAGGTGTATTGCAGGTCATGTGAAAGCACTGACTAAATAACCACAGGCATTATTGTATCACTAAGTAGAGGTGTATTGCTGACATTGTTGAACTACAAAGTTGCTGACATTTTTGGGCCAAAAGCTTGTTGTATTGCTGACATTATTGAGCTACTAGCTAGATGTTTTGCAGGCCATTTGAAAGCACTGGCTAAACAATTGCAGGCACTGTTGTACCACTAGCTAAGTGCATTGCTGACATTGTTGAACTACTAGCTAGGTATATTGCTGACATTGTTGAACTACTAGCTAGGTATATTGCTGACATTGTTGAACTACTAGCTAAGTGTATTGCTGGTCATGAGAAAGCACTGACTAAATAACCACAGGCATTATTGTATCACTAACTAGGTGTATTGCTGACATTGTTGAACTACAATTTTTCTGACATTTTTGAGCCAAAAGCTTGTTGTATTGCTGACATTGTTGAGCTACTAGCTAGGTTTATTGCTGACATTGTTGAACTACTAGCTAGGTGTATTGCCGGGCATGTGAAAGCACTGACTAAATATCCACAGGCATTATTGTATCACTAACTAGGTGTATTGCTGACATTGTTGAACTACAAGGTTGCTGACATTTTTGGGCCAAAAGCTTGTTGTATTGCTGACGTTGTTGAGCTACTAGCTAGGTATATTGCTGACATTGTTGAACTACTAGCTAGGTGTATTGCTGGTCATGTGAAAGCACTGACTAAATAACCACAATCATTATTGTACCACTAACTAGGTGTATTGCTGACATTGTTGAACTACAAGGTTGCTGTCATTTTTGGGCCAAAAGCTTGTTGTATTGCTGATATTGTTGAGCTACTAGCTAGGTGTTTTGCAGGCCATTTGAAAGCACTGGCTAAACAATCGCAGGCATTGTTGTACGATTAGCTGGGTGCATTTCTGACATTGTTGAACTACCAGCAAGATGCATTGCTAACATTGTTGAATCACTAGCTAGGTATATTGCTGACATTGTTGAACTACTAGCTAGGTTATTGCTGGTCATGTGAAAGCACTGGCTAAATAAACGCAGGCATTGTTGTATCACTAGCTTGGTGTATTGCTGACATTGTTGTGCCAGAAACGTGGTGTATTGCAGACATTATTGTAGCACAAGCTAGATGTATTGTTGAACCACTAGCTAGGTGTATTACTGGCATTATTGAATCACTAGCTAATAAATAGTTGGTGTACCAGTAGCTAGGTGAGTTGCCGTCATTGTTGAATCACTCGTTCCGTTATTCGTTAGCTTTACTATACCACCACTTAGATGTATAGCTGTAACTGGATAAGCGTATCATCAGCAATGTTGTTCTACTAAGTGTATCACTAACATTGTTGTGCGCTTGGTAGGTGTATTGCTGGCACTATTTAATCACTAAACAAGACTATTGCTGGCATTTTTGAATCACGAAGGTTTAGTGTACAACTAGGATTGTTGTGCCACCAGCTGAGTGTAATACTAACATAGTTGTAACACTAGCTAACTGTTCTACTAGCGTTGGTACCTCTATTAAAGAGTACCACTAGCGTTATTGTGCCACTACGTATACCGCTAGGGTTTTTTACCACTAGCTGAGTGCATTAATAGCATTGTTGTGCTACTATCTAAGATTACCACTGGTATTGTTGTACCACTGAGTGTACCTTTAGCGTTGATGTGTCACCAGCCAAGTGTATCACTACCGTCGTTGTTCTACGAGATAAGTGCACTACTAGCTTTGTTTTGCCCCTTAAGTGGGGGCACTAGCATTGTTTTACTATAGCTACGTGTACCACTAGTTTAGTGTATAGACTACTAGCTATGTTTTGCCCCTTAAGTGGGGGCACTAGCATTGTTTTACCATAGCTACGTGTACCACTAGTTTCGTGTATAGACTACTAGCTTTGTTTTGCCCCTTAAGTGGGGGCACTAGCATTGTTTTATCATAGCTACGTGTACCACTAGTTTAGTGTATACTAGCTCTGTTGCACTTGTGATACATCAATGCTAGTGGTACTCTTAGCGGCATTGTTGTCTCATAGCTAAGTGTACCTAATAATCGAAGGTAATTTATAAACAACACTAATAAATAATATAAACAATAATAATATTTAAGGTTTTCAACAAAATTGTTGTTGGTCTTAAGGAAAACCTATATTAATTCAATTCGATCTATCTGCAACCTATAAATACTACAAATTATAGACAGGATTAGGCTAGGCAAAGTAAAAGATGGGTGGGATATAACTGGGTTAACTAATACAGAATTAGCTAATATGACACCCTCCTCCCTGAGGAAGGGTTGTTAGAAATGTTCAGATATTGCAATAAATATTAACAAATATTTAGTAAGGTTGAAAGTTATACACACAGCAGAGTCTTTTCTTAATAGTTTTCTATCTCCCGCAAACACACGGGTATCAGTAGTTTCAATTTGTCAAAGAAAGGGAATTGAATATTTTGATCACGCAAAGCGTGGGTCATAAATTTTGATCTATAGCTGTATTTTGTAACGGCCTTTCTTTTCTTGGATACTGCAACGCGCGTGGGTGAGTTACTGCTAGAGGGAGGTTTGTTTTATAAGTCCAACAATAATATCGACTCATACGAAATGTAAGATAAAAATAAACACACTGTACTTTACAAAACATTTTACAAAATACGTATCAAAAAGATCTATACAGATGTAACAGCAGGGAGGTGTCTACCACCAACTTGGAGTGAAGGAAGGTGTATGCCAGAAACTTGAAGTGAAGGGAGATGTCTACCATGTACTTATAAAGGGGGGAGGTTATCTGCCATCAATTTAGAGTGAAGGGAGGTGTCTACAACCAACTTGGAGTGAAGGAAGGTGTCTGCCAGAAACTTGGAGTGTAAAGAGATGTCTACCATGTACTTATAAAGGGGGGAGGTTATCTGCCATCAATTTAGAGTGAAGGGAGGTGTCTACCACCAACTTGGAGTGAAGGAAGATATATGCCAGAAACTTGAAGTGAAGGGAGATGTCTACCATGTACTTATAAAGGGGGGAGGTTATTTGCCATCAATTTAGAGTGAAAGGAGGTGTCTACCACCAACTTGGAGTGAAGGAAGGTGTATGCCAGAAACTTGAAGTGAAGGGAGATGTCTACCATGTACTTATAAAGGGGGGAGGTTATCTGCCATCAATTTAGAGTGAAGGGAGGTGTCTACAACCAACTTGGATTGAAGGAAGGTGTCTGCCAGAAACTTGGAGTGTAAAGAGATGTCTACCATGTACTTATAAAGGGGGGAGGTTATCTGCCATCAATTTAGAGTGAAGGGAGGTGTCTACCACCAACTTGGAGTGAAGGAAGGTATATGCCAGAAACTTGAAGTGAAGGGAGATGTCTACCATGTACTTATAAAGGGGGGAGGTTATTTGCCATCAATTTAGAGTGAAAGAAGGTGTCTACCACCAACTTGGAGAGAAGGAAGGTGTATGCCAGAAACTTGAAGTGAAGGGAGATGTCTACCAAGTACTTATAAAGGGGGGAGGTTATCTGCCATCAATTTAGAGTGAAGGGAGGTGTCTACAACCAACTTGGCGTGAAGGAAGGTGTCTGCCAGAAACTTGGAGTGTAAAGAGATGTCTACCATGTACTTATAAAGGGGGGAGGTTATCTGCCATCAATTTAGAGTGAAGGGAGGTGTCTACCACCAACTTGGAGTGAAGGAAGGTATATGCCAGAAACTTGAAGTGAAGGGAGATGTCTACCATGTACTTATAAAGGGGGGAGGTTATTTGCCATCAATTTAGAGTGAAAGGAGGTGTCTACCACCAACTTGGAGTGAAGGAAGGTGTATGCTAGAAACGTGAAGTGAAGGGAGATGTCTACCATGTACTTATAAAGGGGGAGGTTATCTGCCATCAATTTAGAGTGAAGGGAGGTGTCTACCACCAACTTGGAGTGAAGGAAGGTGTATGCCAGAAACTTGAAGTGTAAAGAGATGTCTTCCATATACTTATAAAGGGGGGAGGTTATCTGCCATCAATTTAGAGTGAAGGAAGGTGTCTGCCAGCAACTCGGTGTGAAGGGAGGTGTCTACTAGCTACTCGGATGAAGAGAGTTTTTACCAACTACTCAGAGTGAAGGGAGATGTCTACCATGTACTTATAAAGGGGGGAGGTTATCTGCCATCAATTTAGAGTGAAGGGAGGTGTCTACCACCAACTTGGAGTGAAGGAAGGTATATGCCAGAAACTTGAAGTGAAGGGAGATGTCTACCATGTACTTATAAAGAGGGGAGGTTATTTGCCATCAATTTAGAGTGAAAGGAGGTGTCTACCACCAACTTGGAGAGAAGGAAGGTGTCTGCCAGAAACTTGGAGTGTAAAGAGATGTCTACCATGTACTTATAAAGGGGGGAGGTTATCTGCCATCAATTTAGAGTGAAGGGAGGTGTCTACAACCAACTTGGAGTGACGGAAGGTGTCTGCCAGAAACTTGGAGTGTAAAGAGATGTCTACCATGTACTTATAAAGGGGGGAGGTTATCTGCCATCAATTTAGAGTGAAGGGAGGTGTCTACCACCAACTTGGAGTGAAGGAAGGTATATGCCAGAAACTTGAAGTGAAGGGAGATGTCTACCATGTACTTATAAAGGGGGTAGGTTATTTGCCATCAATTTAGAGTGAAAGGAGGTGTCTACCACCAACTTGGAGTGAAGGAAGGTGTATGCCAGAAACTTGAAGTGAAGGGAGATGTCTACCATGTACTTATAAAGGAGGGAGGTTATCTGCCATCAATTTAGATTGAAGGGAGGTGTCTACAACCAACTTGGATTGAAGGAAGGTGTCTGCCAGAAACTTGGAGTGTAAAGAGATGTCTACCATGTACTTATAAAGGGGGGAGGTTATCTGCCATCAATTTAGAGTGAAGGGAGGTGTCTACCACCAACTTGGAGTGAAGGAAGGTATATGCCAGAAACTTGAAGTGAAGGGAGATGTCTACCATGTACTTATAAAGGGGGGAGGTTATTTGCCATCAATTTAGAGTGAAAGGAGGTGTCTACCACCAACTTGGAGTGAAGGAAGGTGTATGCCAGAAACTTGAAGTGAAGGGAGATGTCTACCAAGTACTTATAAAGGGGGGAGGTTATCTGCCATCAATTTAGAGTGAAGGGAGTTGTCTACAACCAACTTGGAGTGAAGGAAGGTGTGTGCCAGAAACTTGGAGTGTAAAGAGATGTCTACCATGTACTTATAAAGGGGGGAGGTTATCTGCCATCAATTTAGAGTGAAGGGAGGTGTCTACCACCAACTTGGAGTGAAGGAAGGTATATGCCAGAAACTTGAAGTGAAGGGAGATGTCTACCATGTACTTATTAACTGGGGAGGTTATTTGCCATCAATTTAGAGTGAAGGGAGGTGTCTACCACCAACTTGGAGTGAAGGAAGGTGTATGCCAGAAACGTGAAGTGTAAAGAGATGTCTTCCATATACTTATAAAGGGGGGAGGTTATCTGCCATCAATTTAGAGTGAAGGAAGGTGTCTGCCAGCAACTCGGTGTGAAGGGAGGTGTCTACTAGCTACTCGGATGAAGAGAGTTTTTACCAACTACTCAAAGTGAAGGGAGGTGTCTACCACCAACTTGGAGTGAAGTAAGGTGTCTGCTAGCAACTCGGTGTGAAGGAAGGTGTCTACTAGCTACTTGGATGAAGAGAGTTTTTACCAACTACTCAGAGTGAAGGGAGGTGTCTACCACCAACTTGGAGTGAAGGAAGGTGTCTACCAGCAACTCGGTGTGAAGTGAGGTGAATACTAGAAGCTTAGAATGAAGGGCGGTATCTACTAGCTACTCATAATGAAGAGAGTTTATTACTATATTCTCCGAGTGAAGGGAGGTGTTTGCCAGCTACTAGGTGTGAAATTAGGTGTCTACCAGCTACTCGGATGAAGAGAGTTTTTTTTACCATATACTCAGAGTGAAGGGAGGTGTCTACCAACAACTCGGTTTGAAAGGAGGTGAATACCAGCAGCTTGGCGTGAAGAAAGGTGTCTGACAGCAACTCGGAGTGAGGGGAGGTGAATAGCAGCAGATAGAAGTTTAAGGGTGGTGTCTACCAGCTCCCGGGATTTGAATAAGTTGTCTATTAGCAACTTGGAGTAAAGGGAGGTGACTTCCAGCATTTTGTAGTGAAGGGAGATGTCTACTAGGTACTCAGAATGAAGGGAGTTTTTTACCATTTACTAGGAGTGGAAAGAGGAGTCTACCAGCTGCTAGAAGTAAACGCAGGTGTCTGTCACTAACTCGGAGTGAAAGGAGGTCGTCTGCCAACCACTCAAAGTGATGGAATGTGTCTACTATCTATTTCAGAGTGAAGGAATTGGGCTGCCAGCAGATCAGAGTGAAGGGAGGTGTCTGTCGAACTGCAATGGAGGAGAATATAAACAGCTTGGAGTGAAGGGAGGTGTCTTACAGCTGCTGAGAATTGAGGGTGGTGTCTGTCAGCAACTCGGAGTGAAGAGAGTTTTTTACCATCTACTCGGAGGGAATTGAGTTGTGTACCAGCTGCTGGGAGTTGATGGAGATGTCGGTCAGCTACTAGGAGGGAATTGAGTTGTGTACCAGCTGCTGGGAGTTGATGGAGGTGTCGGTCAGCTACTAGGAGAGAAGGGAAGTGTTTATCCAGAGCGTCTATAACTAATTGAAACAAAATAACCAGACGTCAATTTTTAATTCATCATTGTGTTTCTTTCTTCTCTCTCTCTCTCTCTCTCTCTCTCTCTCTCTCTCTCTCTCTCTCTCGAGAAATCTTTCTCCTTTATCTACGTTTTACCCGCTTTTCTTTCATTTCACCGATGCTCTTACATAATATCACAACTCACATACCAATGTATTGAACGTTCTTGGATACACTCCTGTAGTAAAGAATACAATTTCCCACAGTTTGCTCAGCGTTTTCCAGTTGCCTGTGAACTGTTTATCAGCATAACGGAGCGGATGTCACTTGGCGCGCTCTCTAGAGACAATATGACTTGAAGTGTAATCATCTGACAAAGATAACAGAATGCTTGAGCTCAAGCTGTGGTACACACGAGTTAACACACGTCGACTGTAACACTCGCGTTGCCATGACAACTTATGTAGAGAAAAGTGCCAGGCTCACTTGGATATGCGGCTGTTAATTCGGAAACAGTTATTGCCATTTATAAACATTTGTTTTGGCATCAATAGAAATATTATTTCCCACCGCTAAGAATATACCTACGTTCTACCAAATGTTCTCAAATTATCAACTTTTTTAAATATGTTATTGCTGGAGTCCATTTATGCAATAAACAATTCTTACATATATATATATATCGCATATACATATACATATGTATATGTATGTATATCTTACATTAATAATCGATAACGACGAGCAATAAAACTAATATAAATGACTGGAAGAAACAGAATTTTCAAAAAAGAATTTAAAGTTTAACTCTGTTTTCTTTTATTCACTTATTATTTACACTATGATGTATATAAACAAGAATCTTACTTGGTATATAATATGCCAGTTAATTTTCAAGGACTTTAATTACGTTTCCTCATTTTCCAGCATATAGGCCTATATATATATATATATATACATATATATATATATATATATATATATATATATATATATATACATCTACTATAACCCCCGGTCAGTGATGCTCGATAAAGGAGATACTATCAATCTTTGAAAGTTAACTCGCATAAATACCAAGTAAGATTCTTGTTTTGTACATATAGTGAAAGTGATATATATATATATATATATATATATATATATATATATATATATATATATATTATATCCTGTTAAAGGATATAAGGAAAACCATGACATCATGTGTGCAAGGAATGAACACAATCATCCCTGATACTAAGAATAAAAGAAAATTATGGCATCGGGTTTGCTGCGACAATTACCTGTAGAATACCTGCTCTACCGGTTTGGGGATACGAGCTAATGCTCATAGACAGTCAAAATATACCACAATATGCTGCTATTTACGTTTCTGGCTTAAGCATGAAAATACAAGAAATCAAGGAAAAACTCGGTTTTATTGTTTTTCAAAATATTCTCCATGAAACT
Organism: Prosapia bicincta; assembly: GCA_036971475.1. Lineage (NCBI taxonomy): Eukaryota > Metazoa > Arthropoda > Insecta > Hemiptera > Cercopidae > Prosapia > Prosapia bicincta. The sequence goes on from JBAIZL010000002.1 coordinate 249,093,526, forward strand.
CTTTCAAAATACACTCTTTCCCCTCCTATTCAGGTACTTATAAACTTTTATAAACTATATATACTTTTTGTCTTCAGGTGTAAGAAACCGTTGCCCACGTAGTTTTTTTCTTGATGTTCCGGAACAAAAAAAAGTCATTAGGTGCCAAGTCAGGGCTGTACGGCGGATGACCTATCACTTCAATGTTTTACCCTGTCAAAAACTCCATTGTTTCAGTGGATCTGTTTCAGCTCGAATGTCATGATGAAGAATGATGCGTCTTTTCTTTGACTTTTCCAGAACTTTCTCAAAAATATCTGGCAAACAAATAGTGCTGTACCACTCCGAATTGACCGTCCTATGTTGCCTTAATGGCACAGTCGCCACATGAGCGGTAATGCCGAAGAAACAATCAACCATTTGGTTTGATATACTTCTTCCACGAATAACTTTGGTTTGATTTGGCTAGTCTTGAATGATCTATACTGTGGATTGCTGTTTTGTTTCAGGATCATATGAGTATATCCATGATTCGTCATCTGTAGAAATATTATAAACTGATTTTGACGCACTTTTAGTGAATTTCTTCAACATTTTCTTGCCCCAATCAATACGAGCCTAGTTTGAGCGTTTGTAAGGTTATGCGATATCCAACAAACCTTTTTTTTATTACATGCAAATGTTCATGCACAATCTTATTGACACTTGCCATACTAATGCCTAAAGATACCTCAATCTTACGATATGTCACATGATGATCATGGTGTATCAGCTCATGCACAGAATCGATGTTTTCTGGCACAACAAGCGATGTGGGACGACCTTCACGGGGTTCGTCCTGGAGTGTTCGTCTGCCACGATTGAATTCGTTATACCAGTTTTTTTACGGCGCTGTAGGAAGGCGCTTTAATACCATAATAATAAGGAATTAAGTTTAATTCCTGCACTCTTGTCCTGTCAGGCCACTTCGAAAGTTATGAAAAATTATTTCACGAAAATGTTCACGATTTAATTCCATTTTTACCTAGATAAAATTTTCAACCTGGTGTCAATAACACTAACAACAATGAAATAGCAAAATTTTTTAATTCAGGTTAAGCTTAACAATGTGACATTTACACTAGGAACGTCAGCTGGTGCCTAGCAACAATCAGTGTTACCAAGGCCAGAAACATAAATAGCAGCCCTTGAATTTAAATATTTCAAAACAGTCGGAGATTTAAACATTTTTTTTTTACTATTGAAACAAGAGATGGTTGTTTAAAGATAGTGCTGTTCTTTGAGCTTTACAATATTTTATTACGTTGCACTATTGTTGTGATACCTCGTCACTTGATGCGTGCAGCGCTAGACCCCCTCCCCGATAGGTTGTGCCCTCCCCACGATGAAACTGAATCAGCCTTTGCTGTAAGGCCAGACAAGATTCGTGACGTCACTATATGGCATTTCAATCTCAGTGTTCGATAATTTGGAAGCTTAGTTTTAGTTATATAATTTGTCCTCTATTCATCTAATCGATTAGTTATTGTTGTTTATTTTTTATCTACTTTTATTGCTCTCAGATACATTAAGTTGAAAAGTGTCGTTATTTATGAGTTTACAAATGAGTTTATAAATATCGTGAAGAAAAACTTGTTTTAAAATACACGGCTTGGACCTATGATTTAAAATAAGGGTTGAACCCAAAGAATTTAATACTACCAACTATAAGATTTGATAATAACATCAATAAGTGACCTATCCCATATTTTGGACAAAGGAAGTGCAACAGTAATAATATTTACTTATTATTATGATATTATCATTTTCGATGCCTTTTACTTTATTTTGAATAAGGGTGGTTGTTCAGGTGGTAGAGACTTGAAAAAAAAATTACAAACAGAAGAGAAACTAAGTGACGAAGACATTTTTTAAAAGAAATTGATAGTAAAATTTATGCTGTTTCCAAACACAGACTGACAATTTTTGTAGCGCCCTTCCACAACTAAGCCACAGGACGTCAGAGTAGTAAAACTACATCTGATTATTGTATACGCAGTTTTGCCAAAAGCTCCTAAAGTTGCTGATGGCTATTCTCATGACCTCTAAAGTAATTCACAGTTTTCATAAACAAATTTTTAACATTGAAGCACTTTAAAACTTACTGCAAAGGACTTGTTGATGAATGATACAAAGAAAACAGAGCGAGGCATAAAAGCGGTTAAAACTTCTCGTTAAATTTTATCAAGTTCCGCTTTTAATCTGATCACTTTTTGTGCACCATTACTTGTTACTTTTTAATTTCTTTCAGTCTAGATTCATTTCTTTAACAGTAACAAACATTTTTTCAAACATATCGCTAGACTAGGTTTTAGCGTTTGATGTATGAAGTGCTGCCAACACTTTAGTATTGACAAAGATAATGAGAATTGAGAATCACCTAAATTTTTTTTTGAAAAAATTTAAATTATTACAAACAGTAACTATTACCAGGGGTATCTACCACGAGGCATAACTATTACCAGAAGTAATTATTACAGTGCTTCGCTATTACCAGGTGTATTTTTCACGAGGCGTAGCTATTACCAGCCGAATTAATTACAAAGAGTAGCTATTACAAGGGTTAACTATTGTAAGTTGTAACTGTTACAAGGCGTAACTATTACCAGGCGTATCAACTACGAGGCGTAGATATTACCAGGTTAAACTAATACAAGGCTTAGATATTATCAGAGCTAACTTTTGTAAAGTTCAACTATTACCAGGAGATTATACTGCGAGGCGTAGCTATTATCAGGCGAATGTAATAAGAGACGTAGCTATTAACAGGCCTAATTATTGCAAAGCGTAACTGTTACAAAGCCTAGATATTACCAGGGGTATCTACCACGAGGCGTAGGTATTACCAGGCACTACTAACACAAGGGGTAGGTATTACAAGATGTAACTATTACAAAGGTTATATATTACAAGTCGTTGCTTTTAACAGGGCTAACTATTGAAGGGGTAACTGTTACAAAGCCTAGATATTACCAGGGGTGTCTAACTAGAGGCGTAACTATTACCAGGCGTTACTAATACAAGGGGTAGGTATTAGCAGATGTAATTATTACAAAGCTTTTTTATTACAAGTCGTGGGTATTAACAGGGCTAACTATTGCAAGGCGTAACTGTTACAAGGCCTAGCTATTACCAGGGTTATCTACCACGAGGGGTAGCTATTACTAGGAGTAACTATCACAAGACGTATCTATTACCAGGCGTTACTAATACAAGGAGTAGGTATTACCAGATGTAACTATTACGAAGCGTAATTATTACACGTTGTAACTATTACCATGCGTAACTATTGCAAAGCATATTAGGTTTAATAAAAAAATGTCTAGAAAAATATACTCTAATTTGGTTTCGTTTTGTTTAAGGTTTTGTTTTTTCCTGTTTAATTATGAAACCATATTTTATTTTATTACTTTGTCAATGGTTTTTGTATTTATTTTGATTAAAGGACTTCATTTTTTATGTTTTGTAATATTGTGTTTGTTACTTGAACGAGAAACGTTTTACTTTTTGAAAGTTTTTTTTGACTTATGTATGTGTCGTTAATGAAATAGTGAGACATAATTTAACTAAAGTACTATCTCTTTTAAAATAATTGTTTTTAATGCATAATATTCATGTTATTTTACTTTTTATTTCCGCAATATTTAAAATTACAACCCTTTTATATAAAAGGATGAGTGAAATAAAGCAAAGATCGCAGGAAACTGTTTTAAGAACATATTTATGTTACGTTAAACAGTAATAATGTATCTGCTGCCTATACACACATAACTTCCTGCTATTACATTGTTTTGGACCTGGTGAAGCTGGCAGAGCGCCAAAATAGCTTTGGATCTGACATTAAACTTGCAACCTAGATTACTGGAATTGATAGAATCCAGTTCAATAGAAACGTACAAAATAGGTTTATTTAAGGCCAGACACATTTTCATGAACGTAACCCATTTAAACTTGTAGTTATGTATCAAAACCTGACGGGTCGTGCTTGAATATGTTTTCAACATATTCCTTTAATACCTTTAGTGCATCAAGGTATTAAAAATATTTTTCTCAGGCATTTATCTTCTTAACACACACACACACACGCGCGCGCGCGCACACACACAAACACATTTTATATCCTAGGATATAAAATAATAAATATTCTTGTATTTGAATAACCTGTGTTGTTTTAAATTATTAAACAAGAAAACGTTTATTATATTTATATAAAATTAACCTTACAGGGTTATATAAAAAGTGTTGTGCAATCAATGTAAGTGTTATAATTGTAGGTTAGATTTGAGACTTGATTATTAATTCAAAAAAATTTTAATAACATATTTAATATTTAACATACTGATTAATCGATCAAATATCTAGATTTGTTTGTATTATTACATATATTTGAAAAAGATATTATAAACAACTCAAGATGTATAATTTTTATCATTTCTAAAGTAATTATACTGAACAGTTTCATCTTTACAAGTTGATACTGGATCAAACAAATATTTTATAATATACAATTAGAAGCAAATATTTACAATATAATACAGCCTATTCTATACTAATATATTTTAAAATGATTTCTATTAATAATTGTAATGTTGCCTTAACAAAAGACATTACTTTATTTGAAAAACGTAAAATTCAACTAATGAATACAAACTGTAATATATACTTTAATAAACAATGTATTATAAATAATATAATTCCCAAATACGCAAAAATTACAATAAAAAACAAAAATAATATAGCTAAAAAAACATGTAAACAAGCTGAAAAATTATGGGTTAAGAATGAAATTAAAAACTTGTATCAAAAGAAAAATACTTTAACGATTGAAATATATAAGCTACATATAAAATTAGCTTCTATTATGCATAACATAAAATGGGAAGAAAAATATAATAAAATCAATTTATTTATAAATAAAATTAGAAATATAAAAATAAATAGAATAAACAAAAAACTTAAACATTTGAAGTTAGAAAAACAAATAAAAGATGTACCTGAAATTAAATATCATAATTTTCACCCTATTGTAGTTAATCTATCAAATACTGGATTTAATAATAATGAAATAAAACTACTTGAAAACAATAAAACCAATATAAAAACAGACATAAATAATAATATTAATAATATTATAGTAGATACAGAACTAGCTATTAGTAAACTAAATACAAGCTTACAAGAAAATACCAGAATCGAAGCAGCTTATGAAATTAAAAAATTGATTAAAAAAATACAGTTAATAAAACACATAAGAAACTATATTCAGAAATTAAAGATTTAAAACAAAAATTACAAAATAATAATCTTATTACAGTAAAGGCAGATAAAAGTAATGCTATTGTTATTATTGATAAAATGGATATAAAATAATAAATATTCTTGTATTTGAATAACCTGTGTTGTTTTAAATTATTAAACAAGAAAACGTTTTTATATTTATATATATATATATATATATATATATATATATATATATATACATATATATAAATATCGCAATATGTATTCTTGTGTATTAATAAAGAACATAAGTCAAAATACAAATACAAATGATATGTTAATTTTAATTGTTTAATATTCTTGCTGATGTTGGTACTGTTAGCCAACGAAAAGCTTTGAATTGTAAGTTCAATTATAATTCTTGTATTTCTATTTTGACTTATGTTCTTTATATATATAGCTTAGACGGTATTATGTATCTTTACTCCATAGTGCTCATTGCTGTTTTTATTTTAGCCATAGCTCCCATCGATGGTCCCATCACGTTTTCATAGACACTGCTGGTCGTCTTTGGGGATCTTTTCCTTTTCTGCCAAAGTCTTTATACTCGCAAATAATATTTCTCCTCATATAAAAGACTATTTTTTGTTGTAGCCTGTAAAGGTTGCAAGACACAACGATGGAAGCACGCGTTTTGCCTTCGTATGCCATATATTGGTAATTTTATATGAAACAGTTTTTTAATATAAGGGTAAATATACTCCAATAAATACAATGTTATACCAATAAATTTACTTCACCTAATGTCTAAGTTTGTATCTAATATTCCGTCTGTACGTACGTATAGAATACTGCCTGAATAAAGAGGACTCCCTTTAGTCAAGTGACTATATTATATCGAAGACAGGCTTTAAGATAAAAATATGTCAAGGGCAAAGCAGCCTAAAAGCACCGTCCAGTATACCACTGTTACTGTATGAAACCGTTCCCAAGGAATTGCGTTCTTTGTTCACTTCGAATCATAGTAATATTTCCTATTAATAACGTAGCGTTTTATTCCATTTATGAGACGCAACGTGAAATACGATTGAGCAAATTTTAACGTGTAAATAAGGGAGAATAATAAGGGAGAATAGATCAAAATAATAAGCACAAGTAGGCTAATTATTTGGTTTTGTGGTTTCTATGTATTTAAAGCTGGAATTATATTAAAAAAAAATATTTTTTGTAGAGATATAATATTGAGGCTGTTCGTTGGAGAGCATTTCCAGATGGAATGATACCTTCACCGTATCACCATTATACTATTCGTTGTGCCTACGTGAAGTGTTGTTTCTATTTTGCAATATTTTTTAATAGTCCACACTCTTCTTATATATATATATATATATATATATATATATACATATAATAAATAAGGTTTTAAAAGAAATATTGCCTATAAATTGTTTCGCTTCAATTTGGCTTAAAATAAAAGAGACAATATGATTTCATATTCAATATGCTAAAACAGCTGATTTTATGTTATAGGTTATGTGGTATAACAGCTGTTTTAAATAGTAAGTTATGTTACTTCATGTATCTTCATTGTAATTATTCAATAAAACTATAAAAAAAACATGTTTTTTGTTGAGCTAAGTAGGAATTGACTTTAAAAAGTTTTGTTTATATTGTTAAATACTAGAAATATATGAAATACCGCTCGGGGATGACGTGACCTATGAACTCTATGCATCAAGTTCTGTCCATCGAATGCGTTATCAGCTGGTTTCACAATTCACCTAACTGTTAATTTTTAGATCTTTTTAAACGAGCATAAATTATTTAAATGTGTTATATATCCGGTGGAGGAACACACAGTTATGTTACTTGTATTGAAGATTTAATTGAGATTTAAAATGAACTAATATAAAATATGTTGTAATAATAAATGATTCAATAATTTGAAATGTGTTATAGTATATGTCGTAAGTAGTATTATTTGAAATATTATATTTAAGACTTGAAAAGGTTAATTGAGCTAGTAACATAAACAACAAAACTAAACACGTATCGCTGTGTAGAATTGTTGATATTTTAATTATCTTCACTATCTATGCCTGGTTAACATCATTCACACGATATTGTGCTAATGCTTGAGTTATTATCATATCATATTTGTTTATTCAATTAGCAAAAAAAAAAAAACACTAATTACTGATTATTGCAAACACTTCAGCATTGAACAATGCACTGGTTTAGTGCGAAACGCGTCTGCTGAGAAATATCAATAAGTAGAAGTGTTTTTGGTAATTGAATAAATTAAAACAAAAACTGCTTAAAAACTTCACAAAATACAACCAAAACGTGCAAGTCTTAATAAATGATAAGTCAATATATTATAATGACTGCAATAAAAAAACAAACTTTTTGTTTTAATATTTTACTTTCATTTTGTGGTTTTAAGCACCATAAATGTTTCACCAACACGTTCATAGTCACTCGCCTAATAACTGACTGACTACATCACAGGATGGAAATGAGATAAGCACTGGAAACGGTATCCAGTAAAAGTTGAAGTATTCAACGACTTCAACCAGGGAAGTTATATGAATGTTATGAATTTCACCAGAAAAACATGGTTAGCAACATTCTGCCCTGACGAGTTATTTAAGTCGCAATATTTTTCCATATTAAGGAAATATTTAAACAAATGTTAGAATAATAAAACGCTATTTAAATAAATAAAATAAATAAATATTACACACACATATGATAAATTGTGATAAATATGTTATACAAATTATAATAAGTATTAATAAATAAACCTATTATATTAAACTGATTATTTATTAAACTATAAAATATTTATTGAATAAATTTATTTTTGAATTAAGTACTTTCCATCCGATGAAAACCGTGTAATTACACACCTCAGAATCCTTTCTACTTTGTCTAAATAAAATTTTGTTTTTCAACAAAGAGCTTAATAGAACCACTTTCCAATTACTACTCCTCAACCAGCTAGTTTTATTTAAATTATTTTTCTTAGTTCATTTTCGTTGCTTTTTTACAATTCCACAGTTACTCGATTACAATTATATGCAATTAATAACACTGCGCCCTATTCTGTCTGAGTCTGTGCAGTGAATTTATACATGTTTACGCCTACATTTCTTACATTATAATGATTGTTTTAATAGTAAACACATCAAAATGTTACACACAGCCGACAGCATACACGCACGCCGATATATATATATATATATATATATATATATATATATATACATATATATAAATATATATTTATTTATTTATATATATTTATTTATTTATATATACATATATATATATATATATATATATATATATACATATATATATATATATATATATATATATATATATATATATATATATATATATATATATACACGCTCACCCATACCTATATACATAAATACATAGATACATACATACACACACATTATATATATATATATATATATATATAAAGAACTTTGCCTGATGATGTTGGCACTGTTAACCAACGAAAAGCTTTGAATTGTAAATTCAAATATAATTCTTGTATTTGTATTTTGACTTAGTTCTTTAATAATACACAAGAATACATATTGCAATATTTATATATATATATATATATATATATAATATTTTTTCTTGTATAATAATAAAAAACAACTGAGACTACACAAATACATGAATTATTTATTAATTGTTATTCAAACCTTTTGTTGATAAACAGTGCCAACATTATCAGGAATGAATAATACAATAATGCAAGATATTGCATTTGTTTTTGACCTAGGTTGTTTTTCACTATATATGTAAATATGTCACCATAAAACAAATAGTAATTACTCAAATACAACTACAGTGATCTGTCGTTATTCGCGGGGGTTACGTTCCCCCAATTTATTACGAATACTGAAACTATCTGTATATGGAAAAGGAAAGGGTGACGTTCCACGTCAAAAATTTTAACATCAGTTACAGCTGTACTGTACAGTAATAATACTGTATGGTATATTTACGTACTAGATAACTACACACATAGTTCTATTGTTTATTTACGATTTACTTCAATCCGAACTAAACACTTCCACAAGTAGACACAACGTTTCTAAAACTAACAGATAAGACAATCGAATGCTAACCTGTTTCATAACTGAACTGAAAAATAAAATCGGAGCTAGCTACGACCGCCGGATACGATTATCGATGTTTGGATTTCGAAATTTTGAATTACCATTAAGTAATGCGAAAGATATGTATAGAGTAGGATACGAGTGCCGGATTGAGCCCTCGTTTGTTAGTGACGATACCGCCACTTTTTATAAATAACGAATTCCTATCTTTTGGTTAGTAAGTTTAATAGTATACAATATAACGGATGTTTGGAGAATAATCAGATTTATTTGTGATAAAAAGCTACATTATCATACAAGCTGCAAAGAAACTATACTGTCTTTCTTGTCTTTTTTTACGATACATATTAGCGGGAAATCCTGTAATTTTGTTATCGCGAATACACTAAACCGCGGATAAGCGAAACCGCAAATAAAGAACCCGCAAATAGTGAGGGTCTACTGTATAATGCGGTTATAAATTTGCCAACCTTTTGTAAAAAAAGTATGTTAAAAAAATGTTATACTAAGTAATATTTTATTAGTCGTTTTTATAAAGTATTCGTGGTGTTAGCCGAGTGCCCAATGAAGAATGTCACGTTAATTAAATATCATAAAACACAATAAAGGAAAGAATTATTTACCACGCATTCTGTAGGTTTGTTTAATATGATATGATTAGAAAATTGTTATAATTTTCAAAAGAATATTCATAAATATACGTTATAAAACTATTTGGGGCAATAGTTAAGTACAATTATCAATAACGGAAAGATTATTGGTGTGAAGAAAGGTGTTTAGTTATGATTCAGTTTATGGCAATCGAAACGAGACTGCAAGTAGTCGTGAACGTCTACTCTTTGTTAGCAGTTCGATATTCTCTACATTAGAACGTTGATTAGTACATAATTACTACATATCTACGTTGATTGCAAAATTTGTATATATGAATGCAGATCTGTTTAGTGCTTTATTGAGTCTAATCCAGGCACGGTGTACGTTGTATAATCGTAGGAATTAGATTACTCTTTGTGCATCAGTGTTTTATGGAGGGTGGGCGCTAATAACAGGTTTATACATACATAAATATGACTCCATTCCGGGGAATAGGGATCACAAAGGAGTACGTAGTAGCAGCCGCTTTTATAAGTTTATTAAGTTAAAAATTCTCATTACCGATAAGTAAGGGGAAGGGAACTGACCGACAAGACAGAGCATTATGCACTAATCCACTACAAGTTAAATATCAAAATCTTGTTGCTGTTCATGACGAGCTGGTTGTTAATTACTTATTACACTTTTGATATTACTTGCGACCAGACGTTTTGTTAACTAAAGGTGACTAAATTGTTAACTTACACTTGGAGGAAACGCTTTGGTCTTACGACTTCTTCAGCCTCGTGTTTTGCCGCTAGGATTGCTGCAGTTGTGCTTCTTTGGTACCAATTTTTGAAAGTTTTAAGTGATGTGGTCTAAGAGTATGTGTGATCTGTGCCATGATTGTTCATTTAGGATGTTATTTCTATGTGTGTTGCTATGTCTATATATTTCACACTGATCTAGTGTGTTTAATTTATGGCCTTGCATGTGTGGAAGATGCTCATGTTATTTTCCATACTTTTGCATGAGTGTTTAGAGTTTATGAGGTGATTTGCGAAGGCGAATTTAATAGTAGTGTGCAGTGCGCTTTGTTATTCTTTATATCTTTAGGCTTTAGGGGAAAGATCTGCTTGTTTGTCCAATATAGAACTTATTGCTGTTGTTGCATTGTAGTTTATATACTCCTGGGTTATTGTATGTGGTGGTATTGTTATTAATGCTGTGTCTGATAGCTGTTTGGCTTTTATTTGTTGTTCTGTAAGCTATATTGTAATTTGCTTTTTTGAATTGGTGTGCTATTTTATTTGTGAGTTTGTTTATGTATGTGGGGGTGATAAATTTGTTTGTGCTCGTGTTTTTTGTTGTTTGTGTTGTTGTTACTGTTCTTGTTGAGTATTTTTCTGTGTAGTTTGTCTATTAAATATTTGTCATATCCGGTTTAGTGAGCTAAATATTTGATTGTGTTTAGTTCCACTGTGTAGTTATTTGTGGACATAGGTATTTCGTTTAGTCTGTGTAGTAAATGTTTGAATACTGCCTGTTTATGTTGTATTGGATGGTTCGATGTGTTGTGTATCAGTGTGTCTGTCATGGTTGGCCTTCAGTATATGTTGAATTCATGTTTGTTTTGATTTATTGGTGTGGTGATATCTATGAAATTCAATGTATCGTTTTGTTCAAATTCTGCAGTTAATTGGATATTTTTGTGTATTTTGTTTATATGTGTTTGGAGTTGTTGGCGTTGTCTTATGTTTCCTCTGTATAGTATTATAACGTCGTCTACATATCTGTACCAATATATTATCTTATATCCGTGTTTATTGTTGTTTATGATTTTATTCTGTTCTATGTGTTGTAGAAATACTTCTGCGAGAATGCTTGAAATCGGTGAATCCATTGGTAGACCTTTTTCTGTGTGTAATATTTGTTGCTGTGAGTGAAGTAGTTCTGTTGTGTAATGGTGTTGCACGTCATATGGATAGAACTATTAGAAAATACATAAAACTAGACACACACACACAAATATAAAGAACACAATAGATCTAGCAAACAAAATAAAGAACATTGAAATCCCTCACTCAACCCTGGCATCGTTTGACATCATAAACCTCTATACCAATATCCCAGTCACAGAAACACTAAACATATTATGAGACAATCTAAGACATAACAACACTCCAGAAAAAAATCACAAGAAAAGAAATCATACAAAGTTTGAACACCATTACACAACAGAACTACTTCACTCATAATAACAAATATTACACACAGAAACAAGACCTACCAATGGGCTCACCGATTTCAAGCATTCTCGCAGAAGTATTACTGTAGGAATTCTCTCACACATGGAACAAAGGCCATAAATTAAACAAACTATAACAGTACGAAATATATAGACATAGCAACACACATAAAAATAACATCACGGCACAGATCACACATACTCTTAGATCAAATCACTTCTAAATTTCAAAGAAGGTTACCAAAGAAGCACAACTGCAGCAGACCTAGGGGCAAAATTACGAGGCTGAAGAAGTCGTAAGACGAAAACGTTTCCTCCAAGTGTAAGTTAACAATTTAACAACCTTTAGTTAACAAAAAGTCTGGTCGCAAGTAACAGTAAAAGTGAAATAAGAAGTTAAATAGTTCCTGATAATTGTTTCAATGCCTTATATGGTGACTCTCCGAGTGAATTTTGATTTAAACAATCCACCGTCTACAGATCCACCGTCTTCACTAAATATATCTAAAAGAAGGGGAAATGTAAGACTTTTCGTCATGATAAATGATAAATTTTTCGTCTGTAGTATTAGCAAACCTGTTTATAACTGCAATCACGTGACCAGCCCTGAACTGTCACTGTGGGACAAACAGGAACCGTCGTCGTTATTAATAGTGCAATCCACTTCAGTTCCAATAATTAATCTTATCTCTGGGCAGGAATACAGCTGTACAAAATGTTGGAAAAAATATTTAAAACCGCAATTAAAATATGACGTAATGATATTGGCATTTGTCTACTATTTTTGACAGTAACGTCAGATACCGACTTGTGTCTTACAGGTTCCATTTATGAAATTTATACGTAACCTACACAATATAATGCCGAGCAAAGCGGCCATAGGTTGAAGTATGTTAACTTATAAGCCAGAGAAGAGTCAAGTGGTGATTAATCTAGACGCAGTTTGATTAGAGTTTACACGTATGTTATAGACTGAGTTTGCAGCTAGTGATGTCCTTTGTAAAAAAAAGTACTAAATGACTAAATACTTTAACCAAATGCCACTCTCTGTGTACTGCCCACTGCCTTTGAGACATCCGGGTGGAAGAATTTATTGGGCCCCTTACTTGGGTATTACCCACTCCCAGGGATGACTCAAACTAGTTCACATGATTTAAAAAAATTATCCCACTAGTCTAGATAACATTCAAGATAATTTTACAATTAGATAAAAAGAGGATCTAAAAGATATAGCAAAAAATGTGCCTTATAATATGCAGGTACACAGTCTTATGGAACACGGGAATGTAATAATACTTGGTGGCTAAAGTCACACACACAAACACATGTACAGAGCCACACAAAACACGAAAACACACGCATATACAATACACACACACACACACACACACACACACACACACACACACACACACACACACACACACACACACACACACACACACACACACACAGACACACACACAGACACACACACACACACACACACACACACACACACACACACACACACACACACACACACACACACACACACACACACACACACACACATACACACACAAACACATGTACAGAGCCACACAAAACACGAAAACACACGCATATACAATACACAAACACACACACACACACACACACACACAGACACAGACACACACACACACACACAAACACATGTACAGAGCCACACAAAACACGAAAACACACGCATATACAATACACACACACACACACACACACACACACAGACACACACACAGACAGACACACACACACACACACACACACACACACACACACAAACACATGTACAGAGCCACACAAAACATGAAAACACACGCATACAATACACACACACACACACACACACACACACACAGACACACACACACACACACACACACACACACACACACACACACACACACACACACACACACACACACACACACACACACACACACACACACATACACACATGTACAGAGCCACATAAAACACGAAAACACACGCACATACAATACACACACACACACACACGCACATGCCTACACACAACACACACACACACACACACACACACACACACATACGCACATGCACACACACACACACACACACACACACACACACACACACACACACACTCACTCACTCACACACACACACACACACACACACACACACACACACACACACACACACACACACACACACACACACACACACACACACATACACACCTAATCCTAAAAAATCAAAGTTTCTTTGAACAGAGAACAATACATTATATTAAAATAATAAAACAGTATGTTTTATTGCAGCAACAAAATGTTCCTCCATACTTGTGAGTTTAGAATTTGTGTTAATTTCTATTTTTGTACTTTCATTGGACATTGTTTCTTCTATGAGCATACAGAACGTGGATTTAAAGTTAGCTTGTTTATGGTGGTATGAGATTTTTGATGTGTTGAATATGAGCTTAACATTTACTGTGATTTCTCTACAGATATTGAAGGTGGCGTTTTGAACGTTTGAAGATTGTTCTACGTAGTCTCAGCAGAAGGGAAGCTGTGGGTGTATTCTGTGTTAGTGTAGGAGAGAAGTTCTATTCTTTGACTGGTCTTGCCTCTGTGTAGTGGTATTTCGGCGAGGCTTGATCACGGTATTGTTCTGAATTGGTTTGTGATTGTTGAGAATTTGGATGTTTTCAATGGGTAATGATGTGCATTTGTGGTGCATTGTTCTGAATGGTTTGTTTTTGTTGGACGTTTAGGGTTTCAGATTTTAAAATATACAGGGTTGTTATTATTTAGAAATATTGTAATAATGGTATGTAAAGAGAATTTATTTACGTCACACAAGCAGTTAAAATACTACTAAAGGTTGAATTGATATAAAATATATGAGGAATCTGACTGTTTGTTAAGTAGGGCACTTCCTGAGATCGATTCTCAGTAGTGGCAAGATTTTGGTGCTATATTTCAGTTTCCAGGCCAACCCATCTCTGAAAAAGAGTACTAGGGTCAAACCTGGAGTAATATCGGGCGGTTAAATCATTAGTTTTGGCAGCATTACCTTCCTTTAATACCATATCACCTAAGTAAGGCCGCTTTATCATGTCTCTCCCATACCGTCCTAATGATACAGAAGGAGGGTTTATTATTGTAAGAAATATATAGCAGCTACATGCTAGGCGCAATATTTCGAAACGAAATAAAAAGTTTTACGCCGTACTAACAATAATTGTTGCGAGAAAACTGCGCCAGTTTTAGCATGATACAGTTTAGACCACCTGATTTAAAACAGACGTAAAGTAAGAGAAGGAGCCAGTTAAACCCAATAACGCTTGGTATGGAGTATACCAAACGTTTTGTCAGATAAAACGTCAAACGTAGTGAACAGAGATTTTTCGGAACCGTTTGTGGGGTTGTAAAACTCATTATTTGAATTAGAAATAACATATGAAACTGAAGTAAACGAGAATCGGTGTGGATAATAAACACGACAGAAGATGCACAAATTGTGCTAGAAGAAGAAGGAGGATTGCAAAACTGTTCGAAAAAATAGTGAAACCAATATCAAGTACTATTCTTTGTGCTTGGTAGATTTACCCTGCCTAGAGTAATAATCATCAGACACTGTACATTCATCAAAAATAGGAAGGTTTTGTTCCCTTCGGATCATTGTGCAGCCTCAGATATAGTTTTACCAGGTGGGTCATGCATTATATCATCACGAAACGCCCTCGAAGCTACATAGAACTACAACCTCTTGATCGAATATGTCAGTAGAATCAGAAAAACTAAAGGAAGGGAAATACTACGGCCTGAACAAAGTCAGTGGCGATAAAGAAAATAATATAAGTCATAAAGCGGATTTAATTGGCTGATATTTAAAATAGTTTAAATAAAACAGACAAAAACTCAAGAACATTAGAAAATTGTATCCTCCAAGAATTAATTTAGAATAATAGTTATTCAACAAAAAAGAAAAAAAACAAATTGTCTCGTACACATATAATAAATAATCTAGGATAAAATACAAATTATTTTGAGTAGAAGAAGAGAGTAAAAGACACCGAGGGTTAAAGACGAATAAATACTGTGAGGGATGCAATATTGTGCCTCACGTATTCTGCCGTTTCACTTTTATAACGAAACCCACCGTTGCCTTTCTAATATAAATACGTTGTTTTTAATAAAACCAGTTTCCATCTGTTTGCTTAGAACTGTATCTATGACGTCACAGTCGGCTTACGTCAGTTATGAGTTTTCATTTACGAAGTTGTAGGTTACTTTGACAGAGAGCGCCACTGTGTTCCGACGGGTTGGTTTTTGTGCTCTTCTAATAATAAGCTTTTCATCACAATTTTAATTTTGTAATATGAAATTATGTTAAAAATGAAAATTAACCCATAAAGATGTATGGTACTTCCAGCAACACTATGAAATGAATCTCTCTCCACCATCCACACGTTTGACTGTATCTCCCTCTTCTCTCTCTTCTTTCTTTCTCTCCTTTCTCTCTCTCTTTCTGTCTGTCTGTCTGTCTCTCTCTCTCTCTCTCTCTCTCTCTCTCTCCATTTATATATATATATAGAATAAGACTACATATATTCATTAAAAGTATTCTTGTTTTTGAAATATTTTTAATTTATTAACAAAAAAAACCATATTACAAGAAAACCATATTTAATATATATATATATATATATATATATATATATATATATATATATTTATTTATTTATTTATTGTTAAATAAAGACTTTCATAAACAAGAATTCTGTATTTGATTTAGTGATCTAGTTACAGAATTATGAGAAACTAAATAAGTTTTGAAAATTCTGATACCATTAATCAGCAAAAAGCTCCAGCTTAATAGTAATGTATACTGTAAAATAAAATACAGTATTCTTGTTTTATGATTCTTTATTTAACCATATATAACAATATAAAGAATTTCAAACAAGGATATATATATATCCTATACATAAAGAACATAAGTCAAAATACAAATACAAGAATTATAATTGAATTTACAATTATAATATAATTGAATTGTGTATTCAATTATAATTCTTGTATTTGTATTTTGAGTTATGTTCTTTATTAATACACAAGAATACATATTGCGATATATATATATATATATATATATATATATATATATATATTTATTGTAATCCATAAATGAAATTAAGGCTTTTAAGGATATTAGTGACTTGACGGCTTCAGTCGCAAATTCTATCAACAACTTAGCTGCTTCAGCTGTAAGTTCTATCAAGCACCTAGTTGCTTCTGCTGTAAGTTCTTTCAATTGCTTATCAGCTAGGTCCAAAGCAAGTATTATCGGTTATCTCTCAGCGTTCTGCTGTCAGGCCTATCAACCAATTAGCTGCTTCAGCTGCAGGTTCTATCAACCACTTAGCTGCTTCAGCTGCAAGTTCTGTCAATCACTTAGTTGCTGCAGCTGTTAGTTTTATCGATTGCCTGTTACCAAGTAGTATCGATTATTTTTCAGCTTTCAGCTGCAAGTTCTATCAAACACTTAGGTGCTTAAGTTGCAAGTTCTAAGACGCGTGCACCAAGGAATGTGCGCCTAGTCAACCGTTTTGGGAAAATTTCATTGACACCACTCATGTTTCACTGTTCAACTCATTTTCCACTCCAAATATTACACAGCCGTGAGAATATGTTGCAATGCAATTTACACTGCGAGCATTAGAAAGTTCCGATATTATACTGCAATGTATTTTATACTTGTAAACATTGCAAGGCCCGACCAAACACTGTAGCACATTTTTTTTTTTGTAAATATTATATTGTCTGACAATAATATTCAACGTTTTTTACAATACAAACATAACAGGTCCGACGCTAAACCTAAAAGCATTTTGCATTACATAGCCTTGACATTGCACTTGCATTTTAATCTGTAATCCCCTACACAGCCCCGAAATCATACTGAAAACATTAGATCGGCCCGTTACATTGCAACGCATTTTAAAGTGCAAAAATTACTCAGCCGCAATATTAACTGCGCATAATTTTGCACTACAAACATTAAATTGACCTGTCATTACAATTGCAACGCAGTAAATGCAATAAGTACTTTTTTCACTGCAGTAAATCTACTTCTGGCACTCGTCACTGTACACGTGTTGCCATAATATCGCTCTGATATCTTGTACAAGAAAATCTGGCTGGGCTATTACTGAAACGTGGTTAAAGCCTGACACTTCGTTACGACCTTGATAGAGAGTGGGTTATCCTTGACGATGATTCTACCCCATGGCATACCGTAGTCATCCCCTCTTTACACCTGTCTTAATCGAACTGGTTCTAGAAGCTTTTAAAAGTAAATTTTATAATGTAAGCTTTTCATTTCTGTATCAACAGTTTCAGGTCAAATTTTATAAGCTGGCACTTGCCTTTTAAGTAGAAGTTGTGTATTAGTCCACTAGAAAACATCTGGCGCTGTCATCCCAAATCGGGGCTAAAATCGTTGCCTACCGTTCCCAAATCTTAGACCAGGGGTTCTCAAACTGTGGTACGCATACCCCTTGGGGGTACGTGAAAATTGTTTGGCGGTATGTGGGGCAGGTTAATGAAAAATTAAACCATTTTTAATTCTTTATGTTTCGTAATTATACAAGGTTATAATTTATTAATGGAATAACGGACTTCGGTTGGCTTATTTGAGTAATATTTTTGAAAAACTGAACATCAGAAATAAGTCTACGCAAAGTAGTGTTTCCGATATTTTCTATGTTGAAAACCAAATTAACGCAATGATAAAAAAAATAACACTATGGGAAAATGAAATAGAAAACAACAACTGTAATATTTCTGAAACATTGAACTCATTTTTGAAAGAAAACTACCTTTCTGGTTTTGACCATGTTTGCTTTTGCTGACCCTAAAACTTAAATTGGATATCACTTCAGCTCATATAAGAGAATAATTCCTACCCGCAGACAAAAGGTTGTACTGAATCCGTGACCCCTTTTCGTTTGATACTATCGAAACTTAGAGCAACCTGAATACATTCCAGAAGAAACATCTGGTTGAATTATCATGAGATCTGGAGTTCATAAAAAAATATTTCAGTGCTACGTTGTTAGAACTTTGGATCGGTTTTGGAAAGGAGTACCAAGAACTTTCAAATACTGCTGGGAATATTCTTATTGGGTTTTCAACTACATAACTATGTGAAAGAAGGCTTTCGAGCTTAACATATCTAAAAAGTAAGTACAGAAACAAGCCTAATATTGAGGACGATCTAAGGTTGTACTTAACAAAACTTGAGTCGAACATTGAGGAACTATGTATAAAGAAGCAAGCTCATCCTTCTCATTTATTTTTTATAATGCGTTTCGAATATATTTCCAAATTATGTTATTTATGTAAAATGTTTTTTCAATTTAACCGCTCCCACAACAACAAGCGGGTACGCAAAACTTAATTTTTGATTAGGAGTACAGACTTTGAAAAATATTGAGAACCCCTTATTTATATTTTTTGTAGTTTATAATATACTCTGAAAAGTAACAATAAGTAATAAAATAATGAGTCAACCTTATGAGTTAGCGGAAGTAAAAATGTAGATGTTTTTGAAAATGACCTGCCAGAACATCAACCTTCACCCTTGGCCACTCGGCAAGACCCGAGCCCCCAAGTCCTAGCTTATAAAATTTCTTCTATATATTTCTAAAGTTTGATATAATGTCTTTAAAAATATTAAATTTTATAGAATAAATTGGCATTTTAACCGAGTTTAAATATAAACGTATCTAAAAAAAACAGGGTCCATTGTTTCCATTTTTAATTTTGGAAATGACTATTTCACCAAATACGTGCGAAAACTAGGCCTAAACAAGTTTATAATATATTTGCTGTTTCAAGATAAAAGGTTTAAATGAAGCGGCTTTTAAATGCGATTGTTGTTGCGCCGTCTTGTCAGAAAGCCTCGAGCGGTGGGTGTGGCGTGGGTATTGATTGCAGCGCTACACTACGGCGGATTATGTCCCTAGACTTCTGCCACGCCGGGAGCAGTTTTAATCTTTTCATCATAACATCGAATTCTTTTGTGAATGGTTCACGTGAAATTTTAATTTAGCTTTGAGGTTCAAGAGCTAAGCGTGTGTCTATAACGTTATTAGGGGTCGATTTGTAGGTAGGAAAGCAATAACTCGGCGTGGGGCTGTTACTCGCCCTGCAACAAACTGATTCAGCTACAAGGTTTAAAATAGAAAAGTACATTCAATAACTGTTTCCAGATAGTTTTAATATTTATTATAATCTAGCTATCCAGGAAACACGTTTTTGTACAATTTTTTTAGGAAGCTCGTTTTCATTGTTAAACAAAATACAAGGTTTGAAGTTTGTACACACCAGGCCACTGTAACACACAATACCAATACTTCAAGACATTGATCTGAAAAACAACTAATCATGTTAATTTACTAGAAAACGTTTACATTTTCAAATAGTTTCATGCTATCTGTCTGAAGTGCACGCACTAGTATATACACGTGATATTAAACTTAACTATTTCAGTTCCTTTTATTAGTTAACATTGTCCTTATGTACATCTTGTCAACTATTCAATCGTTAATAAAATACTTTTTAATAATTCACTCAAGTTTAACTATATTTTTTCAACATGTAGTAGATGACAATTGATTTGAATACAGTTTTTCAAATAATTCAATAATTAAATTTAATGAATTGATTTTAGTTTTATATAGAAGAAAAAGCTTTTTTCAAAAGGGGTTAAGTTTGCAATATAGGTACTCCGTCCCATTTGGCTTTAAATAAGTGATAACATGTGATTTTATAAAACAACTGATTCTATGCTATAGGTTAAGTAGTATAACAGATGCTTCAACGCATAGGTTACATTACTTTATTTATATTATTGTAATTATTGAATAAAAAGTAACTAAAATAAAATTTCTTTTTTGACTTGATTAGGAATTGACTTGAAATGTTTTTTATATTACTTCTTCCAATTGTAATGGGAAAGTCTATCATGTCAAGGACCAAAAAAGGATTTAAAGTGGGGTCTAATGACCCGCAGGTCTATAAATTATTGAAAGTTATGATACATCTAGAGCAGAGAGGTTTGTAGGGTTGTGCCCTCTCTCTGAAGTAGGGCTGTGACTGAACCAGAGAGTAGTGCTTAAAGCTTAATGAAAGAAAAGTCAGCTCATGTGATACCAATAAAACAGAAAGCAAAAATGATATCATGAAATGGATAACTCGCCTATTATAGCAAAGAAGGGAAAAGGCTAGGTCTAATATTGAACGCTAAACTAAACTGGATGCCTCTTGTGAAGGAAAAGAGGTTAAAACTGGAGTCCGGCACAGAAGAGCGTGGTTCATGCGTTGGCGTTATTAGTTGAGTCCATACAAAAAATTGCTGGTGTACAAGCAAGTGGCCAGGTCCCTATGGACTTAATAGATGCACCAAGAGTAGAAATAAGCAAGTAATCCAGCGTTTCAAAATAAAGTGCTTTTAGCCATAATGAGGACTTCGGGGTACGTCCGAAAGCCTGTCATACAGTACTATGTGTAGTAATATATATTTACAGTCTTCCAAATAAGTTTAAAAATGAGAGCATGTATTAATCAATTGTAGAAAATCGATTCGCAAATAGTATAGGCTATACCAAGTAAGATTCTTATTTGCATGAAAGTGTGTGTGTATATATATATATATATATATATATATATATATATATATATATATATAATTATATGTATTTTTATAAATATTATATATATATATATATATATGTGTGTGTGTGTGTGTGTGTGTGTGTGTGTACTAAAAAACAAGAGTATAAAATTGCTTTCGTCGAATGATTCAGAGCAAAGAGTTCTTATAAACAAAGAACAACTATAAAACAGTTTAAACTTTGCAACGTCCATTTAATTTGGCGCACTACCAGTAATGGCGGAATGCGGGCAGTTCTTCATTTAAAAGCTGCTTTGAGTCAAAAGACACAAGTAAATATAACTTAAAATTTCCGAGGGTCGTGTTTTGATAAAGTGGATTCTATTCCGTTTATTGACAGCAGAAGGATTATAATTTTATTCTTATTTAAAGGCAAGTGTAAGATATTTACGAATAGTTGGCTAACTAGAAGAGAATATATAATTTCGCCGGTTTTTGTAAATAGATAAGTTTTGTTCCTACTGATCGAGAGTCGGGAAACAGTTTTACCGAAGAAAAAGATTTTCAAATGACTATGTGCAAATATTCTGGTTAGTAATCATTAAAACAATTTGTGAGATGGTTTTGTTTATTATCTTGGTCTTTAGAACAATCATTATTATTGATTATGATAATAACATTAAATATTATGTTAATAATTACAAAGATCATTCACTAATTACTTGGAATAATTTACTGTAGTTTATTAGTAATAACTAATGCACCTAACAACCTCTAACCTCAAATATATTTATTTTAGTTTAATGTACATTTCGGTTACCAAGTAACTAACCCCAGAGACATTTTAAAGCATACAAAAATACATACAGTAATAGATTTTTGTATTGTTATGTCTATGTAGATGGTTATTTGGTAGCCGAAATGTACACAAGACTAGAATAAAAATATTTGTGGTTAGGGTTTGTTGTGTGCAATATTTATTAACAAGAATTATTATTGATTATGATATTAACATTACATCTGACGTTAATAACAACAAGGCTATTCCTTAATGTTGATAGCAACCGAGAAGATAATTTAAAGTAAGTTAAAGTTCGTTTTCATAAAGTTCATGAGGAAAAATCCAACAGGACTGAAAAATAAACAAAACATTGAAATTAATAGAAGCAATATGAAACAGTTCATGCAGTGAAGATTTAAGGCCGCTGCACTTTAAACCAGATAAGACAGACAAAATGTCGAAGTCTTGTTCTAAGATTGGAGACGACTCGTGCTTGGATTTGTTCAGAAGCTACAAGTATCTTCTCGCATTAAAGTTTAATGCGTTGACCGACATTGTTGCACAAGTACTGTCCAAGTTCGTATGTTAGACATGGACTCTATACATAATAGATAGCAGTTGTTACAACTTGAATAAGTTATACTTCTATATTTTAAACTCTTTACAAATTCCATTTTCTGTTGATATGAAAAGTACAATATTTCTAAAAAGTGCATTTAAAAGGATTAATGTTTAAGTTTGGCATTTTTTTGTACGAAACAAGACTAAATATAAAGCAGAAACATAGGTATCCTGATATATTTACCATAAAATTCACTCTACAAAATTTACTTTGTTTTAGGTTAGCAAGATTTTTTCACTGCCAACAATCTTGCACCTTTTCCAAGTATGTCTTCCACAAAAGTCTTTTTCTCGTCAATACAGTCTACTCAGTATAAACAAATACTATTTTGAAAGTGCATATGTTCCAAAATACTAATTCAAAGGATATATAGCACAATATGACTTCCTGCATACATACTGTCTGAGACCAGTGAAGTTTTTACCGACGTATAATATGTTGGTTCAAAATTATGTAGTACAAATATTTGTATACTATTTACCGATGTATAATTTTGATGACCCAAAATAATTAAATACATATACTTTTATACCGTTTACCGACGTGTAATTTTGATGTCCCAAAATTATGTAGTACAATTATTTTTGTACTGTATTCCGATGTATAATATGGTGGCCCAAAATTATGTAGTAGAAAAATTTTTATACTATTACCAATAATATAATTTTGGTGGGGCAAAATTATGAAGTAGAAATATTTTTGTACTATTTACCGATGTACAATTTTGATGGGGTAAGGTTATCCAGTACAATTATTTTTATACTATTTAACGATCTCTAATTTTGATGTGCCAAAATATTGTAGTACAAATATTTTTCTACTATTTATCAACGTATAATTTACGTTCCAAAATCATGTAATACTAATATTTTTGTACTATTTACTGATGTTTAATATTGATGGCCTAAAATTATGTATTACAAATAAAGTCATACTGTTTACCGATGGATAATTTTAGTAGTACGAATATATTATACTATTTACCTTTGTATAATTTAATATCTTAATATTATGTAGTACATATATTTTTATAGTGTTGACCGATGTATAATTTAAAAGGAACGAAATTACGTATTTTGTTTGTACATGAATATTTTTGTACTATTTAGCTATGCATAATTTTGGTGGCCCGAAATTATGTAGTACACATTTTTATACTATTTACTAGTAAAAATATTTTTATACTATTTTCCGATGTAAAATTTTGATGTCCCAAAGCTATGTAGTACAAGTAACTTTATACTGCTTACCGATAGATAATTTCGATGTCCCAAATTTACATAGTACAAATATTTGTGTGCTATACGAATGTATAATTTTTTTTGACTTATTTGTTATTATGTAGTACAAATATTGTTATACTATTTACCGATGTAAAATATTGGTGGACCAAAATTAAGTAGTAGGAATATTTTATACTATTTACCAATGCATAAATGTGATATCAAAAAACTGTGTGGTACACATATAATAATACTAATTACCGATTTATAATTTTGGTAGCCCTAAAATTACGTAGTACAAATATTTTTGTACTTTTTACCGATGTATAATTTTTGGTGCTCGAAATTATGTAGTATAAATAATTTTGTAATATTTACCACTGTATAAATGATGACTCGAAATACGTAGTACAAATATTTTTTACTATTTACCGATCTATAATTATGCTGGCTTAAAGGTACGTAGTACAAATATTTTTATACTATTTACCGATGTATAATTTTGGCGGCCCAAAATTATGTGGTACAAGTATTTTTATACTATTTACCCATGTATAGTTTTGGTGTCCCGAAATTACGTATTAAAAATATTTTATACTATTTACTGATTTATAATTTTGGTGGCCCAAAGTTACGTAGTAGAAATATTTTTAAAACTATTTACCGATGTATTTTGGGCCACGAAAATTACTATTTTGGGCCTTTAGTATTATTATTTGTGTACTATTTACCAATGTTTAATTTTTGTATCCCAAAATTACGTAGTACAAATATTTGTATACTATTTACCGATGTATAATTTTGATGACCTCAAGCGTACTTACTAAATACATTTTTAAGTTTCCGCTCACGTTCGGTAGTTGGCTTTCTTTTCTGGGCACAACAGTTGTTAAGATATAGAATAACTGTTTAAATAATTCAACGATTTGACGTTTTATTGTAAATGATATTACAGAAGTAATTTGCAAAACATAATTTCCAATTGAGAACAGATATCTGTCTCTATGTGAAGAAAAACAAGTTTATTTAACTTTCCTGGATGACGTATTGAAGGAGAAAATCAACGTAGCAAAGTGAGGCAAGTTTGGAAGTGTGACACAAAAAAGAGCTTTGTCAAGTATACTTGACAGTTTATTGACAGCTCACGGAATAAGTAGTGCAGTAGAAAGAGATTGTGCAAGAAATCAAACTTGTGTGTGTGTGCGCGCGGGTATGTAAACAGCTTTATTTTTTCAAATAAACCTCTTTAAGCAGCTAGTCTAAAATGGCGACTTTTTCTCAAAGTGTTGATAATGTTAAGTGAATTATGACGATAAATATAAGTGAAGTTGAGTGAATATTATGATTTACTATCCGAAAACGTTATTCATTATTTTGTTTAAACGAAGAACATAGAAACTTATGTATATATATCCGAATGTCCGTATGTATATCCGTATGTATATGTATATATAAACACATTTTTTTGTTTTTCTTAACATTACAATATTTTACTTTGTGTACGCGTTTCTGAATGGCTCCATTTTGAAAACTTAAATAGTATTAAGAACAAACTTTTATCGTCTGCAGTTTACGGTTGCTATGGACATCACATGCCATTATTTACAGAAACAAATTTAAACAATAACAATATTATAATATACTCAGAGTAAAGGAAAATAACAAAATAAAGAACAGGTTTGTAAAAGTTTTAAGGTGGTCAGCCCCCTGTAAGTGGTATGAAAGGGTTGGAAATACAGGTTGAATTAAATAGGGTCATACAACGTTATAACTGGTAACTGGTGGGATCATGGTAACGGGGAACCTAAAGTATTCTTTGGTGAAGTGATAAACTGGTGTCTATACAGGGTGTAACCTGTAAGAACAAAATTAAGGAAGGGTAGATGTGTTTATATAGAGCCAAGGAAAAAACATAATGATTGGAACAGGGGAACATTATTGCCAACAAGGTAGTTGATCTAAGGTAGCCCTGCTTTAAACCCTAGTATAGAGTATGCCGGTTGCCGGGGAGAGAAGAAGAAATAAGATTGGATAAAACAGCAACGCTATTAGTGCTTATTAAAAGAACAGTTTTAAAATAAGAAGAACAAGTTTAAATACAAGGGAAATAAATTTCACGATATTAAATGTAATTTAATATAAATTATTAAATAATTATATATATATATATATATATATATATATATATATATATATATATATATATATATATAATAAATTAATAGTTTATAATATAAATAATAAATTTTACTACAAACGATTTTAATTGTGAAGAAATATGACTAGAAAATTAAATTCTTTACAGTCCATAGTTTACGTTTAAGTCGTATCACGTTCCTTTGAATAGGCAGATATAATTTTCTTTAGTAAACAGTTTATTTATATATTTGTTCACGTTACACAATATATCACAGAACTAATTATATGTTTACAATTTTGTGTTGCAGACCAAAGATCAAAATATTAAAATTTGTCCAAATTAATCGGAGGTTTTGGAATTTTAAACCTAAAAGTTAATAGTTACTTAATACGTTGTTAGCTTTATTAACATATTTTATGCAAATCGATTTTCGAAAACAACTATTCGAAGAAGAGATGAAAGTACAATGTGTGTCGGGAGTGTGTTTGTTTACGGTTGCTTTGGGCAACTTTAATTAGAGGCCCTAAATACAAGAGACAAGTGGCCACAGTACAAGTGAGGTAGAGGCAAGAGTAACCAGAGTTAGAACTTACAATTTAACTAAACACATTTTTATAGACGTATGTAAACATTTACTTACCAATATTTTAAAAACAATTTGCAAATGAAAATATGTTGTTTAATTTTGAAAAGTTATATTTAAAATTCGAAACATGTATAATTAGTAATTAAATTACAGTTGATTTTAAAATGAACTTAAAAAATATTTTTTTGTATGTATCACTCAACAAAATGAAACAAATGACCAACACTCCTATAATGAGGCTCCCTTAGCACGAATTGTGCATATAGAGTTACAAATATAGAAAAATGTATTTAGAATGGCACATACAAAGTCATACTTACAGAGTTACACATACAGTTATACATACAAAGTTGGCAGAGCTACACATATAGAGTTTTACATGCATAAGTTATGCATACACAGGTAGATATACAGAGGTACACAGAGTTGGACATGTATAGTTACAACTACAGAGTTGTATATATAGAGTTATACACACAGAGTTGGATATAGAGAGTAACACATACATAGTTACACATACAGAGTTAAACATACAGAGTTACGCATACAGAGTTGGAAATACAAAGGTACACATACAGAGTTGGACATGCAGAGTTCCACATACAGTGTTGGATGTAAAGAGTTTTTTTACATACAGCGTTGGACATTCATAGCTACAACTACAGAGTTGCATATACATAATTGGATATATAGAGTTGCATATACATAATTGGATATATAGAGCTACACATACAGAGTTACGTATACAGAGTTAAATATATAGAGTAATACAAATAGATATGCGGATATAGAATCTCAAATACAGAGTTATTGGTTAAAACATATACCTGCCCTAAATTTTGGTTTAGTTTATTTATTTAAGTGAGTTTATTTATTTATGTGTGTTTATTTATTTGCATGTGTTTATTATTCTGTGTGTGTTTATTTATTTGTGTGTGTTTATTTATTTGTGTGGGCATTTCTTCATTTTATTTTAAATTAAATTACTCTACATAATCCTTTCATTTGTATTTTCATATTACTTTTATTTATTAATTATTTATTCTCCCCTGACATCCTACTCATCTTTTACATTTACGTATATTCCCCTTGCTTCTTTTATATTTACATTTATTTTTTTTCACCGAGACTTAGTTTTACTTGATAAGTATTAGGACCTACCTTTCCTTATACCATCTACCTATTTGCTTCTATCTCTACCCCTAGGTCTACTTAATACTTACCAGTGACCCTTTAGTGGTAGAATGACCTAGGAGAGATGTCGGTCAGTCAACCGAAGCCTGTAGCATACCTGGCTAGATCTCCTAGGAATTAATTCCTAGATTTCATTCAAAACCAATTAACGGAGTATTTCCTTATACTAGCTCGGGGTGGGGTGTTTGCTATTTGAAGCGTTTAGTACTTGGAAACCTTTTAGTAAGGAACTGTGTGTCATTAAGCTATACCAAAACTAACGACGGCTGATTGGATAATACTAATTTTGTATTTATGAGTTGGTAAAACACTCAAATATTTACAGGCGTTGATTATTTATTTACTTTTGATTGGTTATCTCGTTTTTCGTTTACATTTTTAAAATAACTATACATCTTTTTAATTTTCGTATCATAAATTAATCTCATATATCCCTTTAAATCATATTGAATTTTAATTTTTAACTTTTATAAAATAAACTTTAACATGTTTTTTGACTGATAATGTTAATCCAAAACTTTAGGTAGGAAAATAAAATACAATTTTGCCAATCCTTTTAGCTTACATATGATGATTAAATAATAAAATAAACTTAAATAATATTCTTCTATTGATTACTTAAACGGTTGGAGTTTAAATTGTAAATTTAAATTAAGGTTTCTTAGATGGTTAACTTTATGCTCATTGTAAACGTAATCTACAATTTTCTAGTTCTAACAATTCTTAACAACTAATCAATATTCCTTTGTCACAAAATCTTATTTTTAGGACACACATTTATTTAATTGTCTGGACCATAAACATTTCTTAATTATAAGTTCTCTATGTGTCATAAAATAAATCTAATTTTCAAGACAAACAATTGTTTACTTAATTTAGTATACAATCAATATTTAATGACATTTTCTTAACTATTATTTCTGTAATTCTCATCAAAAATTCCAATTTTCAAGACACAAATTTATCATAATTTTGTGTGCAATAAATATATAATGCGTTTTTTTAGTAAAGAAATATACGTTTGTGAAATTGTTGTTTTATTAATTGAATATTTATTTAAATTGAGCTTCTTGAGTATTCAAGTATTTCTGGTTTTGGTTTGAATTTTGGCTTTTTGGTTTTAGCCTTTTGGGAATTGTCATCTTGGCCATCCTGTCTGTTCCGAGTAAATGGAGGCTGGACCCGTCTGCCCTGGTTAAGAAATGCTCAAGTACTCCCTCTCCATTGTTTGGCGGTGCGTTCGTGAATTGTTTTCTTCTTCTAACACTGTGCAGCGTTTTGAAATGACTTTTACAACCGGATAAAAAATTTGTTACTAAATTATACTTTAAAATCGACTCTATTGAAATCAGTTCTGTTAAAATTTAATACGTTTGGAAATAGTTCTGTTTGTTTTATAAAATTTCTTCGGCGGTCACACTAATAGACAGATTACCTGTCAGGACTAAAGATTTGAGCCTTTGCCCTCCAGGATCCCTTCTCGTATTTTCAACAACTTTATATGGGACGTCTGCTCTGCGGAAGGGATCTCCCCTCTGGCTGCTGTTCTCAGACTAAACTGCCGTCGCAGACTTCCTCCCACTCATCTCTTATCTTTCTGGACTCTGTTCAGTACTTCTTATCACTACACATCTTCGGTATATTTTATTTTTCATAAAATTTATTAAAGTAATATGATTTAAATTTTTAGAATTTATAAATATGGCTCTAAATCACATTTATTCTTTAATAATATACCGTTTGGTTACATTTAATACATTATTCTTGTTACAGTTTCATTTTGAACATTTTTTTAAATACATTTTTTTATACATTTAGTTGTGACTCATATTGGTTTTAAACTACATTTCTGCCCGTTTAAGTGTGTGTGTGTGCGCGCCCGCGTGTATTTTGCTTAGCGCGTTTTTCTTTGATTTTTTGCCTAAGGAAAACTACCATTCAAAGAGATTTATTTATAAATTGTCGGGAACAGGTAAAGTAGCGCGGCGTGACGCGTCTGACGTACAGGAGGGAATCTATCGCTGTATAAATGATTCACAATCAGCACTTCACACATTAGAAGGATAGAGGCTGTTTCGTTTGCTGTCAAGGAGAAACTCTCTAGAGCTGAAGCCAGTAAAATACCTGGGAAAGTTTCTGGGAAAATTGTTCAGGTTATTAGAGTGGACGAATTTACGTATGATATTTTGTAGGAATGAATATGTTTGTAGGATTAGGTCTATATACCTTCAAAATAAGTTTAACATTAGAATTAAATAAACATTTTTAATCTACAGCGATCCCTAAGACGCTACTTACCTCTTGAAGAGTTTTAATAGAATGAATTAATTTTTGAAGTCTAACTTTCATTTGGCATATTTTTACAACGAAAGTGAAACTTTAAAAATATAGCCTACATTTCTGAGTCTTGAACTAAACGTTTCGAGGCTAATCATGGTGGTTAAAGGATTCAGTTATGACGGTAAGAGGGTCTGGGAAAAAAAAGGGCAAAGAGACCAAAAGTTGGAAGAATAGGAACAATCTTCAGTATCGAATTAGGATTGTTCGGGATTATCGGAGGTATGGTAAATAAGGACTGACCTCCTAAAGTTAAAACACAATTTTCCGAAACAGTAGAAAAAACCTGCCATTAGCTATTCTTATAAAATTGATCATTCATTAAACATAAAATGCCAAAATAATCCTGACTATTTCCTTTTATTAACGGAATTCATTGAGTTTTTCAAGTGTGCTGGACGGTGTTATAATTTCTATTTAAAATAATATTTGAATATTTTAAAGAAAACGTTCAATTTTGTTTTAATTTTAAAAATTCACTTTAAAACAACAAAATCGTAATTTATACTTAAGTGTTTTACTATTATATTTTCATATTGCATTTTTACATTATTGTTATGAAGCATATAATTTTTTTTTAATTATTTCTTACCAAATTCATTAAATTGATTTCAATGCACCGCTTTTATAGAGTGAGTCATTGTGGTGCTTGTCGCTAGGCGAACAATGCAGTCATATTTAAATAGAAGAGAGGCCGTTTGGATAGGACTTTACATGCATTGGGTCCTTGAGTGGGGACACAACAGCGTCGCCTAGGTAACAATGCCAACCCCGGACAAGCTCCGCTCGGTTTCAAAACCCTTGCTTAATGACTCAACCTAATTAAATAACAAACTGTTTTATACACACACTCGTTTAAAAATAAGTAGATTTTAAGGAGGAAATAAGAAGTTCCCGAAACGGATAAAAATGTAAATCTTTTTCTGCTACTTCTGTTTACTGTAAAATAACGTTTTAGAAATTAATTACTCTTGTACCTACTAATTTTTGCATGAATCTTTTCCGCATGTCTGAGTTGACCAATATTATATCAGATAGAATCTAGAAATAATTATTGCATAACGTTTTAGAAAACATAAAGTTTGTTAGTGAATGTTAATAACTTTCTTTTATAACACTGGAACAAATATTGATGGGAACCAGACAAGAGACTTCTGTAGTGTTAGACTTTGGATAAAGTTTTTTCAACACGACATTCTTGTTGTATATAAATTTAAACCATAAAATGCCAATGACTTGATTTCTCTACTGTCTGTACTCGTCTCGGTTACGAATGATCGATGTTTTAAGAGTTATAATTTCTACTAGATGATTCGTCAAACTGGCTGATCACAGGAAATATGTGCCCCCTTCAGATAAGTAGCTTACTCGGCGTAGCTCATTCTTCTGTCAAATCATTGGGCTGCGTGCTCAACCTAGCTTACCTTAACCTAACACAACCTGATTAATTTTTCAATTTATACAGTTGTGATTGATGTCTGATTATGATGTTTATAGATGCTTACTTCTGATAAAAATTGTAACAGAAGATTTCCGTTTAAAATTTATATACTAACACTACTTTAAAATCATATTTCTACAAACACCTTTTTATTATTTTCTAGTTTGGAATACTTAAACCAATCATGAGGGTGATAAAGCTATTTCATTTTGTGCTATAGGAACAATGCAAGTACCGACTCCCATTTTACCCATTTTCCGTTGTTAATTTTGCTACATAAATTGAAATAGGATGAATGTTCATTGTTTATTTTTTATTATTTATTGTTGGTTATTTATTGTTATTGGTTTATTTTTAATTGAACAGTCTATTGTTTATTGTATATAATTTATTTTTTATTGTTTATTATTTATTGTTTATATTTCATTGTTAATTGTTAATGATCCATCGTTTATGGTTAGCTGTTCATTGTTTATTGTGTATTGTTTATTGTTAATGTTTCATTATTTATTGGTAATCGTTCATTGTTTATTTTGTATTGTTTATTGTTTATGATGTCCTGCAGAAGAGCAAATATTTTCATTGATATAAGAATATTGGAAAGGAAAGATTTATCCCCAAAAGTAAGTCACTCGCAAGAAGCTTAACTCAGTAGGCCTATAAGCCCAGCTGATCACAGATTCCTTCTGTTCACAGATCCTTCTATTTAGTTTGAGTCTATAGAATTTCTTCTTACAGTCTTACCAAGGTTGGATAGGTCTTACCAGTCTTAGGTTGGTCGAGGACAGCAGTATCTACTTAGCTAATGGACACAGTCTGTTGTTGACCAGAAAACAGATAGTTGATTTTTAACTAGACCATATTCAGCCTTTTCATGGCTAAAACACATTCTTTCTCCTCTTAGGTAGTGAATGAACAATGAATTACTAGCTATATATCTGAAATATACACTAAAATATTTTTATTACCTATTCGAGTTCATAGCAAGGCACACACTTCAACCTCTATAAAGGTGTATCAACACTCTGCACGATATCTATAATAAATGTTTTCTTTTTCGCAAAGCATACTTTCCATTTTCTTCTCCCAAACAGAGGTTTTTGTACTACTTATGCTGAATAAGCCACGTATTCAAGTTTTCCTCATTTCCATTTACCGCATCATTATTATAATACATTTAAATATCTTGCTTTTCTTCTGAAACTAAATTTGCCGTTTTTATATTTTTCCTTCCGTCCCTTAAAAGTCACACATTAGCATATTTCCATTTCCTTATAGGAACGAAACGAGAAAAAGAATTAGGCACTTTATTGTTCTGCTAACTAAACCCAAAACTTCAGAAGTATTTAGGAAAATATTTCTTAAAAATAAAAATGAAATTTGATTGCTAGTAGTGAGACACCCAATTTACTAAAATAAATTAACAAGTTCGAATGTAGTTCTCTGCAAAAAATATACTTTTACCATATTTTATAAATATCCAAGTGATAGCATAAATCTCAATTAAGGACCATTTACGGAGTGTTAGAACACCACCAACTTGGGTTCTGAGCACAAGTTTATATTGATAAATTGTAAATATTACAAACATACAAACATAGTACAACGGATGTACGGCCTTTGAATCTATAAAGGCAAAATGAGTTCTGTTTGTTGCTGTACACAACCTTACAAGGACCCAAGCTACCAAGAAACCAATTAGCCGGTACAACTACCGTCTGTTCAAGCAATTCCAGGATTAAGAGAATAGCTTTGCTAAGGAGACGTGTATCCTAGATACATCAGTGACCCTGGGTTTGTATTATTTAAAAAAATACCTGTCTGTAAAAATTGTTTTGCAATTCCTCCCATTAGCGCACACTCTCCTTTTATATATAATATATAAATTTTCAACCGTTAATAAAATGTTTTTATTCGTCCAATCAAGTTCAAATACACTCTTTTAATCCGTAGTCGAAGAAAGTTGATGTTATTACTGGTTTTTTATACATTCATTATTTAATTTATTTATTTTAAAAATAACATTTATTACGATAATTTTTAAATTTACGTTTAATTTTTAATTAAAATAATTACATTTATTTAATAATTAAATTTAAAATAGGTGTTGTTCCGGTTAAATTCATAAATATGTAAAGAAAAAAGCGAATAAATGGTAAAAAAATGATAATAATAATAATAATAGTCGAACACCATATACTGTATTGAGAGGAAAAAAGAATATTGCATGGGAATTAGCTTTCTATTTTGCTACTTAATATTGTGATTCTGTCATATGCATATACATATTTATATTAGTCGGAAATATAAAATTAAAAGAAACACAAATAATTAAATTTTACCTTAATCAGACTAGATTTTGAATAATTTTTTTATTACTTGCTATTTATATTAAAATATATTTTGGAAGCTGTTTAATCTTGACTGAATAGTTTTTTTCCAAAGTTACGATGCCTATGTCAAACAGTGTGGTCTCAATAAAACTCTATTTAACACTATACGGCATAGAAAACTCTTACAGCTTAGCGATTATCCACCACTTTTCACAACCTTTGTAACACCCAATAGAGCTATGGGTACCGAGCAAACATCAGATCGTGGATCGATGATGAGATGCTTGATTTTGTCTGCTGTCTTCCTGATATCATACAAATGTAGACAGAATTCATACCAGTTAGTTGTAGGTGTTCCTCTCTATATATTGCCGCACATTTATTATATTGCCTCTCTCTCTCTCTCTCACTCCCTCTCTCTCTCTCTCTCTCTCTCTCTCTCTCTCTCTCTCTCTCTATATATATATATATATATATATATATAAATATCGCAATATGTATTCTTGTGTATTAATAAAGAACTAAGTCAAAATACAAATACAAGAATTATAATTGAATTTACAATTCAAAGCTTTTCGCTGACTAACAGTATCAACATCATCAGGAATATTAAACAATTAAAATTAACATATGTGCAAATTATATATATATATATATATATATATATATAAATATATATATATATATATATATATATATATATATATATATATATATATATATATATACTGATACCTATTCCTTCACGGATGGAAAAATATGATGAATAGTTATTATCTGGAGTACATCCGTTCATTCTGTAGTCCATAAATTCGCAGTTCCGACGTTTCGCTAGAATCTCATCCAGCATTGACGAGGTGAACCCAACAACAGTAGAAGAGAGAGTGAAGAGCGCAGATAACTCGGCTCCTATATATAGAGGAATGAAGTGATTTGTGATTTGACGTCAATGGGCGTGGCTTCATTCCTCTATATATAGGAGCCGAGTTATCTGGACTCTTCACTCTCTGTTCTACTGTTGTTGCGTTCACCTTGTCAATGCTGGACGAGATTCTAGCGAAACGTCGGAACTGCGAATTTATGGACTGCATAATGAACGGATGTACTTCAGATAATAACTATACATCATTATATATATATATGTATATAACTAATGTCTACACATAAGATATATAAGATTGTACAGATGTAAAAATACTACTCTATGTCGTCATAAAAAAAAGTTGTAAGAATTTGAGCCTTTCAGTATAAATATTAAATCACCTATTAATGGTTAGCTTCTCTCGAAACGTATCAATAATGTTCCCAATGGAATGTTGTTACACGTGGACAATCAACCTTGCAACGAGATCTACGCTTACATCATTTATATGAATAACAATTGGAAACTACACAATGTTTCGAAATTATTTTAATACAAAGCCA
This sequence comes from Prosapia bicincta, assembly GCA_036971475.1. Lineage (NCBI taxonomy): Eukaryota > Metazoa > Arthropoda > Insecta > Hemiptera > Cercopidae > Prosapia > Prosapia bicincta. The sequence continues at coordinate 249,129,508 of JBAIZL010000002.1, forward strand.
ATGTATAAGAAAAGCCAATGGCTTTTTCCAACAAAATATTTTTCAACGCAGAGTTTTAATTAAATTCTTTCTATTAGTTCACAGTCATATATATATATATATATATATAAACCATTAATCATTTACACTATAATGGACCTAATGTAGTTAAAAAAGAATCTTACTTTGTATATATCCGAGTCGAGTCTCAAGGAATTTAATTATGTGTCTCCATTTTTAAAAAGGGACGTAGGCAAAAATGGGGACACGTAATTAAAGTCCTTGAAAGTCGCCTCGCATATATACAAAGTAAGACTCTCGTGCAAGTAAATTATCGTGTATGTGATAAGTGAATATAAAGAAAACAGTGTTGCTAAGTTAATCAGATCTTGTTCTAATTTTCAATCACTAATAAAATACTTTTTATTCATTTACTCAAGTTCAAATACACGTTTTTAAAACTTTTAGTGGATGACACTTTATGGTAATACAGTTTTTGCAAATAATAATTAAATTTTATTAGTTAACTTTAATAAATAGCTCAACATTCTTATTTACCACTTAATATTGTGATTCTGTCATATGTGTACACCTTTTTATATTAATTGTAACTATTTAATAAAAATTAACTGAAATAGTAATTTCTTTTTTCACCAGAGTAGTAATTGACTGTTTTTTATATTTCCTATATACATTGCTATATTATTGCTATATATTTCTATATATATTGCTTTATATTACACTTCCACATGGAATAGGCTTTAATGTACTCCAGGTCTCATTTCACGCCTTATTTAACGACTTTCTAAAGGTTGACTAATACACGATTTTAATAAGCATTTGAGCGGACAAGTAGTTTATGTATCGAGCGTCTTAGAACATTGTTTATTTCAACGTCTTATGTGGCAAGGGGGAAGATAGACACTTGCAATTAGTGAGTGTTGGCAGGGGTGGCGGAGTGCGGGGGGTAATGCTATTGAGGACTCTGGTGTCAAGCACCCTCGCTAGAATTGCCTTGTAGTTTGTGGACGCAAGTCGAGATAAAAGGCTGACCTATTGATTAGTGTTTTAAAATCTATAAACAAGTATTATACAAATAAATTTTAAAGTCTATGATGACCTAAATGAACAAAAAAAATTTTAATTTATTTCTATTTTATTTTATAATTACAATTAATGTAAATATGTACATACATATGTCAGAATAACAATATTAAGTGGAAAATTGGAAATAAAATTTCCTTGATTTTTCCATTATTGTTTCCGTGTAGAGTGTTTGACTATTTTGATTGTTTGTTACTATTTATACGCCTTCTTTTCCCCGCCTCTTAGATTGTGTTGTAATTACCTTTCGCTTTCTGTTCGCATTATTCGTTTCTGAAGCAAGATTCGATACCGTAAATTCAGTTTCTTTGTTTAATTTATTCTTTTCAATCATTTTTAATCCTAGAGTACTATTTATGATATTGTGTGGTAACCATGAAAACAATTTAAGTGGAATGGAGGTTTCGACTACAACCAGATGGGGGTAAAAGAAAAATTTATATACATCTTTGAGAAGTAAATTTCTAACTATGAGAAAGTTGACTCAATGACGAAGCACTAGACTTCGAACATGAAAATACTCAGTTCGAATCCAACCTACAACCCAAATATAATTAATGAATACATATTTAAAAACCGTATTTTCATAAATTGTCATTCGTTATAAGTTAAAAAAAAATATTTGAACTTGATTGGATGAATAAAAACGTATTTTATTAAAGATTGAAATTTCGTGCAAGATATATAACAGGAGAGTGTGATGTAATAGAAAGAATTTAATAATAATACATTTGGCATAATCGGAAGTCTTTGCTGTATAGTTTAATTATAGGAGTTATAGATAGATAGTTCAGGCATTTGTAAGATGTAGATTGTTCTTCTGTCATCTCCAATTACAATAATAGTTGTTGAAGTTAAGTATACTATTTCCATTTGTAGAAATGAAAGTTTACTATTTACAAATATAGCACCAATGTCCGAAGACCAAAATAATGTTTTCTTCATTAACGGCCAAATGATGTCGATTCTCTTGCTCCTATTTTGATTCATGCTAATGATGCCTATTTATTATTGCGCATATCAAAGCTTATGAAACTATGAGCTTACATTCAGTATATTTTCAATTCCCTCTATTATTTCACCTTCTCGTTACAAATTTTTAATCGTTTGTAAAATACGATTTTATTCATTCACTCAAGTTCAAATACATTTTTAAAACCGGTAGTGAATGACAACCGATGTTAATACAGTTTCTACAAATATTAATTCGTTAATTAAATATAACGAATCAATTTTAATTCCATATAGGTGAAATATTTTTCACAAATGGGGCAAGTTATGCAATGTAGTCATTTTCTCATATTTGTTTAAAATAAGCTAGAACATATGATTTCATAAAACAGCTGATTTTATTTTTAATGATTTCTTGAGCAACTGTGGCCTAATGTTATAATATTTTAAATAACAAACCCAATAACCACAATATAACTTTATTTAATAACTTGATGTACACATCGGTTACCAGGTAACCATCTTCAGAAGTACTGAACAAAATTAATTTAATTTATAACGTTACATATATAGCAAAGAAATAATAGGTTATAAATTTATTGTTATTTTGTCTTAAGCATTGTCACTTAAAATCAGCTGTTTTTTAATTTAATCAATCAAGGAATATAAAAATGAATTAGGAATAGGCCTTTTGTCACAATTCATTAAATTATTATATCTACATTTATATATATATATATATATATATATATATATATATATATATATATAAATACTTTAAACACTTTTAATAAACTTATGTTGTTAACATTTTTCATTAACTTAATATTATTGACATCTAAACTATGGTTTGTGTCTATTATATGTTCTGCTACACTAGATTTATCTGGTCGGAGGTACTTAATATGGGAAATATGCTCTTTAAATCTAGTGACGATTTTTCTCTTAGACTGTCCTATATAAATTTGATCACAATCTTCACAATTTAATTTATATATACCCGATTTTTCTAACATAGGAATCTTATCTTTCGGATTCCCTAACAAACTTCCTAAATTATTTGAATTTTTATACGCGATTGTAATTTTAAACTTGTTAAAAATACTATTCAATCCTCTTGTAATATTCATGTCATACGGTAAACTAATGTATTTTCTATTTCCTTCTTTCGTTAATAAATTTGAGGTACCTTTCATCAACAGTTTTCTTTTTTGTTTCCGTAATATGTTCTCAATAACTTTAATATCAAAATGGTTCCATATAGCAATATCTTTAATATTTGTTATTTCATTATAAAATCGTTTTTTTTTGTTAGCTGCACTTTAAGAAGTCTATTCACCATCGAATTGAAGGTTGCTAGTTTGTGTTGAAAGCAATGGTTAGAACTATTTAGTAAATATCTGTTATTATTCGTTGGTTTTCTGTATATTTCAAACTCCAGTTTGTTACCTACATTGGTACAAGAAATATCAAAACAATTTAACTTGTTACTCTCTTCCATTTCAAACGTAAATTTAACTGCCGGGTTCTTACTATTTAATTGGACTATAAATTCTTCTACTTGACATTCTTCCGTATTAAACACCGCAAAAATATCATCCACATATCGAATCTAAGTACGTGGAAAATATGGAAGGTCTCTTTTTAGTTCAAATTCAAATGTATTCATAAATAAATTAGCAATAAACAGAGATAGGCTATTCGCCATGGCTGTACCATCTAATTGTCTATAATATTCATTATTAAATTGAAAATAATTTTGTTTCATGCAACATTTTGTAAGTTTAATATTTTCATTGATTTCTTGTTTCTCTACTTTATTACATTCTAAAAAATCTCTAAGGCATTTTATCGTCTCATCAATAGGGACTCTTGGAAATAGCGAGCAGACATCAAAAGAAACCAATACTTCCTTATTGTTCAGTTTTACTTCTTTAATCTTATTTACAAACTCTGTGCTATTTTCTACCGTATATATATCCCTTTGGAAATTGAACTTAGAAAATTGTCCAACCAACCATTTAGATACATGATTATTAGGCGAATTTGTGCCTGATACTATGGGTCTCATCATTTTTCCAGGTATATGAATTTTTGGTAGGCAATATAATCTTGGCAAAGTAGGGTTAGAATTCGTTAATTTCCATTTCTCATTATCTGATAAAATTAATTTGCAGTTCTTAATCTCTTCTTTGTATAGGGTAAATCGACGAGAGATGGCCATAGAGGAGAGATGGCCATAGAGGAGAGATGGCCATAGAGGAGAGATGGCCACAAGGCGTTATTCCGTGATTTGATACCGAGCATCGCTGTGACTCAGTCAGTGTTTACAGAGTACGGTAGTAATGTCCCGTAAAGGTTTTTGTAAATTTTTCGTTAATAATTCCCGTTGTAGCGAGGAAAAACGTTTACTCGGACCTTTGAAATTATAATCGGGATTACGGTACGTGGGGCTAGACATTGTTTTCGTATGTATTTTCGAATATCGTGGCAATATCTGATGTGCAATATCTTAAAGAATATTCCCAACCTCAAATAATTTCCATACTTTCACGTTGGCGGAGACTGCTAAGGTTCTAACTCTCAACGACAAAAAGGAGAGATGGTCACTCGTTTTCGAGGAGAGATGGTCACTCGTTTTCGAGGAGATATTGCCATACCCGGACTTCTGCAGTTCTCTCGCATTTGTCGTTTAAGCTTTGAGCTTCGTATCCTAGTATCCTCAAAATTTATTTAGATTTACTTAACCTACGAGCGGGCCTAAAATCTAATTGTCGAGCAGAGGAAGGTATTGTACAAAAAGGCTCCAAAGTGGTTGCCTCAGCATTGACATCAGACCCTGGGGAAACGGTGACTGTTATCGCTTGTTGCAACACCGAGGGATTCTCCCGTGGCTATCATGAAAGGTGTCAATAAGAAACAAAAATGGGAAGATGGACTGCTAACCGGATCAAAAAATTTCACGTCGTAGAAATCAACCTACGTCAACCCAGAACTTTTTTATATTTGGTTGCGAGACTGTTTTGTAAAAAGAAAACTAAAGGATAAAATACTAATGATTCTAGATGTAATGTTTCACATTGGAATTAGTGAAAATGTTAGAATTTGCCGAAGAAAATGGCATAGTGTTCTTTTCTTTACCAAGTTATACAACGCATTACCTACAACCTCTATCTAGAGAGGCAGTTTTTCTCTCAAATGCTTTATCTGTAAAGTCGTGAATAGGGGGCAAAAACTGAACATTGACCAGAGAGTTTCAAGGTTACAGTTAGGACAGCTGCTCAGTAATGCATGGGGTAGACCAAATATTGCTGAAAATGCTATCTGGTTTTCGTGCTACTGGTATTCTTCTTTTCAACGTGGACGTTGTGCCTGAGTAGGCTATGCGTTTATCAAAAGAATCTTGGAGGAAACGTTAACAAACTGCAAAATATTTAAAGTAACATATTTTCTCTCGCATTTTTTGTGTGTGTTTGATTATTTCTTAGCCTAATTGTATTTCTGTACCTTTTATCTTATATTTTTGTAGTTTTTTTAATAATTTGGTTTATTTCATAGGCTAATAATATTGTTGTAACTTCTATACTTATATTTTGGTAATATTTGTAACAATTTAGTTGGTATTACGTGTTATTAAAGTTAATAAACTTGAGAATGTCTGTAAAAATGTTTTTTCCTTAATTTTTAGCCTTACTTAATCTTTTAAGTCAAGGTGGTCGAGGTTTAGGAGAGATGGCCATTTTGCATTTTTTTTTGAAAATGCGATTTAAAAAAAATTATTGACGTACGAACCCTATAAAGCCTAACATCTGGAATGTATATTAACAAAGCAACTAAATCATATTTTTTTCAAATGATTTATGTTAAAAATAGCTATTTTATAATGGTTTTACAAAAGGGTGGCCATCTCTCCTCGACTTACCCTAAACTTAGTTAAAGGATTCCTATTCAACTTTTTGTATGGGCCTTCCTTCAACAATTCTTCTACTCTGTTAACATAACCTACTTTATCTAAAACAACAATAGTATTTCCTTTATTTGCTTTCAAATAATAATAGGGTTTCTCCCTTATTTTTTCACTATTTCCACCTCTTTTTTAAAACTAACCTTATTGGTTCCGTTTAATCGTTTACGTTTTTCGAAATTTTTTCTAATTTAATTTTACACCCATTTCTGATAAAACTCTTATCATTATCTTTAAAATTAATGATTTGGTTTTCAATATTAGCTACAATATCTAACATTAATTTTTTCTTAGTCTCTGGCAGCGTAAATTTTAATCATTTTTAAGAATATCCAATTCTTCTTTTTCAAAAACCAATGAAGATTTATTTTTAACCTATAGACTTTCCTTACTCGCATAATTAGGTTGTTCTACTACATTTCCCTTTAATTTTATTTCTAAAGATCTGAACTTTTTGTTTAAAGTAGCAATTTTTCGTTCATATCTACTCCGGTTAACTGTGTACATAATTAGGTACATAATGACGAATGGGATGAGTTTGGTAAAAACGTTTACTCAGTTTACAATAACGCCCCTACAATGGATAATATAAGGAAATTGGAAATATATGCATAAAGTTGTGTTGTAAGTATAAAGGCTACATTTTAACTAAGGAGAATGCATATTGATCAACACAGGAGAAAGAAAAGAGATATAAGTGAGAAGATACTGAAGAAATAGCGTGATATAATTTGATGTTTACGACTTTTGAATAACTACATTTAAAGAATGATGCTGATATATGCAAAATTAAAACAATGTTAAAAGCATCGTTAAAATGATGTTCAACTAAATATATTTACTGATCACGGGAAATGATCTCTGTATGGTCATGATAAAGATTTCCCAACGTCGTCAGCGCTTCCGGTAGAGTAGTTTTAGGTACATACACTGGTTGTGTCTGCTATTCTGTAGAGATCCCGTTATGCTTATCTCCTACCAGTGGGGACTGATCACTCCCGTTTCTAGTACCAAGAGATCCTAAGGAGTTTTTAACCTAATTATGTTATTTAATATGTTCCCCCTTCATCATTCGATTATAGGTTATGTCAATTAAAAGTATTTTCCTCATACAAAAAATTGTTTCGGATATATATAAATATAAATAAGCACACACACACACACACACACACACACACACACACACACACACACACACACACACACACACACACACACACACACACACACACACACACACACACACACACACACACACACACACACACACACACACACACACACACACACACACACACACACACACACACACACACACACACACACACACACACACATATATATATATATATATATATATATATATATATATATATATATAGAAGAGCGAGTCTTCTACTGTTGTTCACCTCGCCAATGCTGGATGAGATTCTAGCGAAACGTCGGAACTGCGAATTTATGGACTGCAGAATGAACGGATGTACTCCAGATAGTAACTATTCATCATATTTTTCCATCCGTGAAGGAATACGTATCAGCATATATGTGTATATATATATATATATATATATATATATATATATATATATATATATATATATATATTATAGTCATTTAATTTTATCAATTTATATTTAAAATATGCTTTTTGACTGGTGTTTGTTTTGGAACGATATTTATTTACTTTTTGTAATTCTGAAAATTACTTCAACATAATTTATATGTCTTCTGATATTTGTTTTCTATACTAATTTTAATTTGGTAATTTCTAACCAATTTCACGTGCTGGTTTCACCCTTTATGCCTGGTTAATTTTTATATCCTTTTCTATCTAAAACTAGCTATTGTTTTAATTTTTCTACTTTAGTATTCAAACAAACTTAACAGACCCTTACTCATAATTACTGTAAAATATTTAACCCTTGCCATTTATTTATTAATTTTGACACCTTTTTTGTTTATAAAGTACGCAATTGTTTATCTATATATTCATTTTATTTCAGTATACTTTGTGAACAACCCTTTTAATACATTTTCTTTACCTCTAATATAAATATAGCCGTTATTTTTATAACAGTTTATTCAATATGTATTTTTAATTTATAAGAATTACTTGAATTTTCATTTCCCCAGAAATAACTGAATTTACAAAATTGTAGATTTAAACAAAAGGAAGCAACTACCTTTTAATTCGTGCTGATTCCTGGATCTTTGTTAGATTCCACAGTTCGGGCTGCACAGATTTTGTTGAGTTAAAATCTTCTCCATGGTCTGCCTTCCTCAGCTCGTTTGTACGTCACGCGTCGCCACGAATTTAATATTTTTAAAGATGACCGTTCCTATCCCTGTTTTTCTAATTGAATTTTACTGGTTTTTCTTCCCGATTTTAAAAGTTTTTTCTTAATAGCTTGATGTTCAGTTTTTTATTGTTTTCACATTAAACAGTTTTTAAATTTATTTTAGCGAATTTTAATATCACTATCTTCTAAAAGCAATTTACGGTTTATAAACTTTGGAAACCTCTGATTTTGATCTTTTTGAAATGTACCGCATTTTGATTGAATTTAACCAATTATAGGGACCGAAATCCCTAAAAAAAGCTTAGGAATCATACAGTAACATTTTGCAACCACCTTTACTTCGCATTTATCACATGATGTTCGAAATTTAACACTTTTAAATCATTTAAAGGCGGAGTAAGATGTAATGCCTAAAGGTGATCGCAGAGGACGGCCAAAACACTCTCTCAGGTATTGGTGGGTCCAGGTTTCTTACTTTATTCACCATGCCCACGAAGTACTCGGACCTACTGCGCGGTCCCATTTCAAAATATCTTCCTGTATCCAGATGCCGTCTAATTTCTCCTGAGCAGCAAAAGCTCAGTACCTTCCAGGTGATGTAGTCGTCATTTCCTTTTTAGTTTTCTCACGAGATACTTTCTGATCCAAACCGATCGATATTTTTGCCTTTTTTTCTTATTAGTAGTTTAACTCTTTCATCTTGCTTTTTCTTGAGTTTTGCTGCTGGTAATCTTCTTCTTTTTAAATACTGCATCCCCTTGAATGTCGTTGGTGTTTTTAGGTTGATTGTGACCCATTCTCCCCTTTTAAATGTATATAAGATATAATTAAAAAACATAAAACCCCATCCCTGCTAATGGCTTTGTTTCTCTTATTTTACACCCTTTACTTAAACTACTACAACCCTTAGTTTCCTTTATTTTCCTTTCCTCCTCGAAATCTGGTTTACATAACCCATCAAAATACATGAAATTTCTTTATTATTGCCACGGTAATCTGTGACCTGAAACACACACACACACACACACACACACACACACACACACACACACACACACACACACACACACACACACACACACACACACACACACACACACACACCACACACATAACATTTTTTTGCAAAATATTAAAAACAACTGAGGATATTCAAACACAAGAACTATTTATTAATTCTAATATTCAAAGTATTTTTTTGGCAAACGGACCAACGACTTCGGGATTGAATAATGGAATAATACAAGTGTGTGTGTGTATATATATATATATATATATATATATATATATATATATATGTCTGTCTGTGTGTGTGTCTCTCTCTCTCTCTCCAAATATATATATATATATATATATATATATATATATATATATATATATATATATATATATTTGGAGAGAGAGACAGAGAGACAGAGACAGACAGATAGACAGAGATAACTTATGTTTATTGTTGTTTACATTTCTTCACTGGAATGAAATTAACAAAATACTGGATGCTTTTCTCCAGTCCTTGTTAGCGTTTTCAAGAGCTTTTAGTCCACTGAGTTAAAAAAAATACAACTCAGTCAATAAAGTTCAACACACAAAGCGCCATTACTATTCTATCACTCATAACTATATTTACACTTTTACAAATATTAAAAATTAATAACTTACACTAGGAACGGAGATCAATATAACAAGCAGAAGGGGTTGTTGCTAGTCCTTATAAACTTAGGAGGTGGAAGGAAGGGTTCTGGAATTCATTTAAAAAGCGCACTGTTACCTGTCAGCGTGGATAAATACTCAAGTTCCCTCATCAATAATGGCAACTCAGAGCCCCCTCCACAACACTTGATGGTTTTATTACAATACCCCTTCTCTTTTTAGGTCGTTTCAAATTTCATATTTCCTTCCATCCGTATGTAAATATTTTTAGTAGCAGATGCGTTATGCTTCTGTCTCTTCTTCTAACTGTTGGACTAATAAACTCCGGAAACAGAATAACTATAGGAAAACATGTGAAGACAATCAATACATACTTTGGAAGAATTTGAGATTTGTTTCTTTAAGAAAGCTTAGGTTCCCTTGAATATTCTGAGATGGACTCAAGATATCTATAATAGTATTTTATTAAAACGTGGTCTAACTGCTAATATGCGATATTTGTGTAAACAGCTGTGTAATCTATTGATTAAAACCCCTGACTACTAACCTTCAAGAGCTGGATTCAATCCTTGGTGCGTTTGTCCCAAGATTGATTGAGTTTGTCAAAATTTGTTGTAATTTTCTGTAATTAAACTCTGCCTAAGTAACAAAATTCCCTTATTATACGCAACCACGCGGTGATATATTCAGAATATCTATATAGATCTCATGTATTAGTCATGTAGCAATAAAATGTTATACCTGAAGATGTTCAAATCTCTGAGAACCACGAATAAAAGCAAAAAACCTGGTACTGACAAAAGTAATAAAACCAATACACATTTTGAGGAAAACCCTCTAACCGCACTTTACAACACAACATTCTTATGAAATAAGGTGCTCTTATAAAACTAGAAACCATACAATATTTTATTACAAAATAGTCTCAGCTAAACGTTTGCTTAAAGGTATTGAAACACAACCAAAATACCACATAAATAGTCAAAAATAACTGGCAATACAAGTTATCTAAGATTAAATCTTTATGTACATTTCGTTGACCATGGTATCATTACCATTAGAGGGTCTTTTATTACGTTAATAAATAATGAGATACTATAGTTTCTAACTTCTTGTTTGCTAGATTGTAATTTTGTAATAAGACCTTCTGATATTGATGACATGGTCATCGAAATGTACATAAGGGTTATCTCTTAAGTAACTCGTATTATCTGTTATTTTTGATAATTTTTGTGGTATTAACGTTGTTTACAATATTTTCATTGTTCTATATTGTACCACTGTGCTCTTGGTATTGTATTTTATGAAAGAAGGTGAACTACTTCACTAGGCAACATGTCATCTTAGATCAAATGATGTTATCATTTTTTAAAACAAAAATCTAAACATTTATTTAGTAGGTCAATTTTGCTGTAGTATAACACAGCACCCAGCGTCATAAAAATATTTTGAGTTTATAAATTTTATATTTTTTTAAAGTCAAATTTTGAATTTTTCAAAATTTTGAACTTTTGGGACGACATTGCCATTTATTATTTTTCCGAGTTCCTAATGATTTTGTACATCGACCGGTAAAAAATTCTATTACAATAAGATTTAATAGTAAAATCTATATGAATATCACAAAAAATATAAATTGTCTGTAATTTAAATCTAATTACAGTTTCATTTATTTGAAAATAATTATATGAGGAAAGTAGGTGACCCAACTATTATGGACTTTATATTGAGCCCTAAATGGACGCCAACTAAAAACAGTTTCTTACTAAAAACTATCACGCATTACAGATATGGAGCTACATTAAAAAATGCAATATTCTACAACCATAGTTTTAGAACTGGTATTTAGCAAAGTGACAGATAACTTTTTAATTTAACGGTAATCCAGTTCTATTGTTTTTTTTTTTTATTGCTTTGGTAACAAATGGAACGGAAAGCATCCTGGCGCGATAAAGAGAGAAAATATTTATATCAAAGATCAAACCTTTTTCAGGGGATTAAATAATCAGCCAATCGCGACAGAGATACAAAATGTTGGAGTTCACATTTGAAACTCAAAACTAAAGAATTATTAATTCCTAGTAAACGTGTTTCTTTATTTCAATCCCCTTGTAGTAGTTCACCATATTCTTATATTTATCTTGTTCAAATTTTCAATTGTGAGTAAATTACTATTTATTTATGCATCAAAATCAAAGACAATTTTTAAAATTTGTAGTAAATGACTATTGACGTTAATACAGTTTTTTTAAAATATAAATTCCAACGTTTAATTTATGTTGGGGGTGAAACATTGGGACCGGTTGGAACTATAAGTTAGCATCACTCGTCAAATTATTAGAAGTATCGACTTTTAAGCGATCGTTTGGGTTATGTAGGGGATGAAGTGCTATGGCGTCACTACCGGGTGAAACTATGGGTCAGCATCACTCGCCAGATTATTAAAAATGTGCACTTGTAAAGCACTCATTTAGGTTATATAGGGGGTGAAGTGCTATGACAAGACGACTGGGTGGAACTTCAAGTTAGCATCACTCGACAGATTATCAGAAGTGTTGACTTGTGAAGCTACCGTTTAGGTTTTGTAGGGGATAAATACAGTGCTACGAGGCCGCTATCAGATGGGACTGTACTGACGTCGCATGACTCGCCAGATTATTAGAATTGTGGACGTACGATGAAATCGTTTAGGTTATGAAGGGATAGAGTGATACGAAGTCAGATTATTAGAAGTGTAGACTTGTGAAGCAAACGTTTAGGTTATGTAGGGATCGAGTGTTAGGACGGGACGACCGAGCGTAACAATAAGTTAGCATCACTCGACTGATAGAAGTGTAGACTGGTAAAAGCGATCGTTTAGGTTAATAAGGGGGTGAAGTGCTTAATAAGGGAGTGACTACCGGGTGAAACTATGAGTCAGCATCACTCGCCAGATAATTAAAAATGTGGAATTGTAAATCGATAGTTTAGGTTATGTAGAAGGCGAAGTGCTATGACGTGACGATTGGGTGGAACTATAAGTTAGCATCACTCGTCAGATTATCAGAAGTGTTGACTTGTGAAGCTATTGTTTAGACTATGTAGGGGATAAAGTGTTACGACGCCACTATCAGATGGGAATATAAGTTATCATTTCTCAACAGATTATTAGAAATGTGCACTTGTAAAGCGCTCGTTTAGGTTATATAGGGAGTGAAGTGCTACGACAAGACGACTGGGTGGAACTTCAAGTTAGCATCACTCGACAGATTATCAGAAGTGTCGACTTGTGAAGCTACTGTTTAGGTTTTGTAGGATAAAGTGTTACGACGCCATTATCAGATGGGACTGTACTGACGTCGCATGACTCGCCAGATTATTAGAATTGTGGACGTACGATGAAATCGTTTAGGTTATGAAGGGATAGAGTGATACGAAGTCAGATTATTAGAAGTGTAGACTTGTGAAGGAAACGTTTAGGTTATGTAGGGATCGAGTGATAGGACGGGACGACCGAGCGTAACAATAAGTTAGCATCACTCGACAGATAGAATTGTAGACTGGTGAAGCGATCGTTTAGGTTAAGTAGGGGGTGAAGTGCTTTCACGTGGCGACCGGGTCGAACTATAAGTTAGCATCACTCTTCATAGTATTAGAAGTGAGGACTTGTAAAGCGATCGTTTAGGTTATAAAGGGATCAAGTGTTACGACGGGACAAACATGAGGAACAATAAGTTAGCATGACTCGCTAGATACTTAGAAGTGTGAACTTGTGAAGTAAACGTTTAGGTTATGCAGAAATAATGAGTTACGGCGGGACGAACGGGGAAGGTATAAGATAACATGAATCGCTTGATTACTAGAAATGTGGACTTGTGAAGGAAACATTTAGGTTACGTATTGGGATCAAGTGTTACGACGAAACGAATGGGAGGAACTATGAGTTACCATCACTCGCCAGATTATTAGAAGTGTGGACTTGTGAAGCAGACGTTTTAGGTTATGTAAGAAGTGAAGGGTTACCACGTGACGACCGGGTGGAATTATAGGTTAGCGTTACTCGCCCAATTTATAGAAGTGTGAGTTTGTAAGCAATCGTTTAGATTATGTAGGAAGTGAAGTGTTACGACGGGATGGCCGGTTAGGCTATAAGTAAGCATGACTCGCCAGATTATTAGAAGTGTAGACGTGTCAAGTAAACATTTAGTTTATGCGGTGATCAAGTTTTACGACGGGAATAACGGAAGGAAGTATAGGATAGAATGATTCGCCAGATTATTAGAAGGGGTGATTTGTGAAGCGATCTTTTAGTTTATGTAGATTGTGAAATGATTTGACGTGAACGACGGTTAGATCTATAGGTTAGCATCACTCGTTAGATTATTAGATTAGTGGCCTTGTGAGCAATCAATTAGGTTTGTAGGGGGTAAAGTGCTACGACGGGACGACCGAGTGGTACAATAAGTTAGCATCACTCGTCTGAATAATAGAAGTGTGGGTTTGTGAAGCAATCGTTTGGGTTATCTAGGAAGTGAAGGGTTACCACGTGACGACCGGATGGAACTATAAGTTAGCATCACCCGACTGATTATTAGAAATTTGGGTTTGTGAAGCAATCGTTTGGGCTATGTAGGAAGTGAAGGATTACCACGTGACGACCGGATGGATCTATAAGTTAGCATCACCCGCCTGATTATTAGAAGTGTGCGTTTGTGAAGCAATCGTTTGGGTTATGTATGGATTGAAGATATATGACGTGACGACCGGATAGGCTATAAGTTAGCTTGATTCGCTAGATAATTAGAAGTATAGTATTGTGAAGTAAATGCTTAGGTTATGTGGGGATCAATTGTTACGCCACGCGACGGAGGAAGTATAAGTTAGCATCTCTCGCCAGATTAATAGAATTGTGGGTTTGTGAAGCAATCGTTTATATTAAGTATGATTTGAAGTGTTACGATGCAACGACCGGGTGGAACTATAAGTGGGCACACTCCCGAGGTTATTAGAAGTGTGGACTTTTGAAGCAAACTATTGGGTTATATTGCGGTTGAAGTATTACGACGGAACGAAAGGGAGGAAATATAAGTTAGCATCCCTTGCCATATTTGTAGAATTATGGACTAGTGAAGGATTTGTTTGGATTATGTAGGGGGTGAAGTGTTACTACGTGACAGTCGGTAGGAACTATAAACTAGTGTCACTCGCCAGATTATTAAGCTTGGACGGGCTAAGCGATCGTTAGGGTTATGTATGGGATGAAGTCCAACGACGTGACGACCGGGAGGAACTATGCGTTGACATTACTCGTCAGATAATTAGAAGTGTGGACGTAACAAGCGATCGGTTAGGTTATGTAGGCGGAAGTGCTACGACGTGACGACCGGGTGGAACTATATGTTAGCATTATTCTATAGATTATCAGAAATGTTGTCTTGTGAAGCTATCGTTTAGTTTATGAAGGGGATAAAGTGTTAAGACGGGACGACCGAGTTTAACTATAAGTTAGCATCAGTCGTCAGATTATTAGTAGCTTAGACTTGTGAAGTAAACGTTTAGGTTTTGTAGGGATCAAGTGTAACGATGGAACGATCGCGAGGAACTATAAGTTAATATCACTCGCAGATTCTTAGAAGTGATGACTCGTGAAAGGAAACGTTTTGGTTATGTAGGGTTCAAATCTTACGGTGGAAAGAACGGGAGGAACTTTAAGTTAGCATGACTGGTCACACTTTTAGAAGTATGGACTGTTGAAGCTAACTTTTAGGTTATGTAGGGATCAAATGTTACGACTGTACGAACGGGGAGAATGATCAGTTAGTATGACTCGCCAGATAAGTATGGACTTGTTAAGTAAAAGTTGATGTTATGTATGGATCAAGTGTTACGACGAAACGAACGGGGAGAATGATCAGTTAGTATGACTCGCCAGATAAGTATGGACTTGTTAAGTAAACGTTGAGGTTATGTATGGATCAAGTGTTACGACGAAACGAACGGGGAGAATGATCAGTTAGTATGACTCGCCAGATAAGTATGAACTTGTTAAGTAAACGTTGAGGTTATGTATGGATCAAGTGTTACGACGAAACGAACGGGGAGAATGATCAGTTAGTATGACTCGCCAGATAAGTATGGACTTGTTAAGTAAACGTTGAGGTTATGTATGGATCAAGTGTTACGACGAAACGAACGGGAGAAACTATATGTTAGCATGATTTGCTGGATTATTAGAAGTGTGAACTGGCGAAGTAAGTGTTTAAATGGAGTGTAATTAGGATTAAGAGAAGTGTACTGTTGAAGCTAACTTTTAGGTTATGTAAGGATCAAGTGTTACCACGTGACAACCGGGTGGAACTACAAGTTTGCATCACTCAACATAATATTAAATGTGTGAACTTGTGATGAAATAGTTTAGCTTATGTATTGGGGAAATTGCTACGACGTAGTGTAAGGGAAGAACTATAATTTAGGATCCCTTGCAGGATTATTAGAAGTGTGGATTGTCAAAGCTAACTATTAGGTTATATAGGGATCAAGTGTTATGACGGGACGAACGGGAGGAACTATAAGTTAGCATCACTCTTTAGATTACTAGAAATGTGGACTTGTTAAGCTATTGTATAGGTTATGTAGGGGATGCGTACTAGTACGTGACAACTGGATAGATCTATAGACTAGCAAGACTCGTCAGAATATTAGATTAGTGGCCTTGTGAAGCATTCGTTTGGGTGTGTAGGGGTTGAGGTGCTACGACGCACGAGCTGAACAATTATTTAGCACCCCTAGTCAGATTATTAGAAGTGTTGACATGTGAAGCAATCGTATAGGTATGAAGGGATCACATGGTACGACTGGACGAACGGGAGGAGCTGTAAGTTAGCATTACTGGCCAGATTATTAGAAGTGTGGACTTGTGATGCAAAAGTTTAGGTTATTTATGGGTCAAGTGTTACATGTTATAAGGAACAAACAATTATAGGATTTATAAATTATCATGACTTAATAGATTATTAGAAGTGTCGACTAGGGAAGGAAAGTTTTAAGTTATGTTGGGAACAAGTGTTACGATGCGACGACCGGGTGGAACTATAAGTTAGCATGACTTTGCAGATGATGAGTAATGTTACCTTGTGAAGCAAATGTTTATCAAGTGTTACGACGGAACGAACGGGAGGAACTATAACCTAGCACGTTTTGCTAGATGATCAGTAATGATGACTTGTGAAGCAAATGTGTAGATTATGTATGGTTTGAAGATTTACGAGATTTAAGTTAGATGTGACTAATTGTGTAACGATAAGTAAGTATGAGTCGTCAGGTTATTATAAGTGTGGACTTGTGAAGTAGACGTTTAGCTTACGTAGGGAACAAGTGTTACGGCGAAACGAACGGTTGGAAATATTAGTTAGCATAGCTCGCCAGATCGTTAGAAGTGTGGACTTGTGAAGTAAACGTTTAGGTGATGAGCGATCAAGTGTTACGATGTGTCGACCGGGTGGACCTATAAATTAGCATGACTCGCCGGACAATTAGAAGTGGGGACTTATTCACGTTTAGGTTATGTAGGGATCAAGTGTTATGACAGAACAAACGGGTGGAACTAAAAGTTAGCATGACTCGCTAGATTATTAGAAGTGTGGACTTGTGAAGTAAACGTTTAGGTGATGAGCGATCAAGTGTTACGATGTGTCGACCGGGTGGACCTATAAATTAGCATGACTCGCCGGACAATTAGAAGTGGGGACTTATTCACGTTTAGGTTATGTAGGGATCAAGTGTTATGACAGAACGAACGGGTGGAAATAAAAGTTAGCATGACTCGTTAGATTATTAGAAGTGTGAACTTGTGAAGTAAACGTTTAGATGATGTAACGATCAATTTTTACGATGTGACAACCGGGTAGAGCAATAAATTAGCATGACTCGTCGGACTATTAGAAGTGAGGACTTGTGAAGTAAACGTTTAGCTTATGTAGTCACCAAGTTTTATGACGAGGTGTGAACTTGTGATGCAATCGTTCAGAATATGTAGAGATCATGAGTTAAAATGTGACGACCAAGGGGAACTAAAAGCTAGGACGACTCGCCACATTATTAGAATGTCAACTATTAGAATGTCAAACTATTAGAAGTGTCATCTTGTGAAATAATCGTTTAGGTTATGTAGGCATCAAGTGTTACGTCTGGAATACCGGGAACAATTACCATGACTCGCCAGATTTTCAAAATAGTGTAGTATTGATTCAATTGTTTATGTTATGTAGGGATCACGTTTTACGATGTGACGACCAGATGGAACTATAAGTTTGCACGACTAGCCAAATTATTTGAAGAATGGACTTGTAAACCAATCAGGTTATGTAAGGGTCAAGTATTACTAAGGGACGACTGGGTGGAACTATGAGTTAGCATAACTCGCCAGATTATTAGAAGTGTGGACTTGTGAAGTAAACGTTAAGGTTATGAAGGGATCAAGTGTCACGTCGGAACTAACTCGAGGAACTGTAAGTTAGCATGACTCACTAGATTATCAGAACTGTGGACTTGAGATGCAATCGTTTAGCTTATGTATGGGTCAAGTGTTCCGTCGGAACGACCGGATGGAATATTTAGCCAGCATGACTCGCCATATTTCCAAAATAGTGTAGTTGTGATTCAATCGTTTAGGTTATGTAGGCATCACGTTTTACGATGTCACGACCCGATGGAACCATACGTTTGCACTACTCGCCAAATTATTAGAAGTGTGGCCTATCGAAGCAATCGTTTAGGTTATGCAGGGATCAAGTGTTAGGATGTGACGACCGGGTGGAACTGTAGGTTACCATGACTCGCTAGATTATTAGAAGTATAGACTTGTGAAGTAAAAGTTAAGGGATCAAGTGTTTGGACGGAACGAACGGAAGGAACTATAAACAAGCATGGCTCGTCAGGATATCAGAAGAGTGGATTTGAGATACAATCGTTTAGGTTATGCAGGGATCAAGTGTTACGATGTGACGATCTGGTGAAACAATAAGTTAGCATGACTCACCAGATTAGTAAAAGTGTGTACTTGTGATGCAATCGTTCAGGATTTATAGGGTTCAAGTGTTACAACGGGACTACCGTTTGGAACTATAAGGTAGCATAACTTGCAGGACTAATAGACGTGTGGACTTGTGAAGTAAACGTTAAGGATATAAAGAGATCAAGTGTTAGGACATAACGAACGGGAGGAACTATAAGATACAATGACGTCTGCCAGATAATTAGAGGTGTGGACTTGTGAAGCAATTGTTTTGGGGATTTAGGGATAAAATGGCACGATGTAAAGACCGGATGGAACTATAACTTAGCATGACTCGCAGGATTATTAAAAGAGTGAACTTGTGAAGCAAACGTTTAGGATATGTGGGGATAAAGTGCTACGACGTGACGACCATGTGGAACTATAAGTTAGGATTTTTATTAAGTTGTACTCGTCAGATTATTAGAAGTGTGGACTTGTAAACTGACATTTCATGCGATGTAAGGGTTGAAGTGCTACCATTTGACGACCGGGTGGAGTTACAAGTTAGCATTACTTGTCAGATTATTAGAAGTGTGGACTTGTGGAGCAATCATTTAGGTTATGAATGGAGTGAAGTGTTACGACGTGACGACCGGGTGAACTATAAGTTAGCATCACTAGTCAGATTATTTGATGTGTTGACTTGTGAAGAATTCGTTTAAGTTATGTAGGAAGTGAAATCTTACGACCCGGTGGAACTAAAGGTTATTATCACTCGTCAGATTATTAGAAGTTTGGGCTTTTGAAGTGATCGTTTAGGTTATGAAGGATATTACGTGCTACGATAGGAGGACCGGGTGGAACTATAAGTTAGCATCATTTGTCAGATGATTACATGTTTGGACTAGTGAAGCAATCGTTTAGGTTATGTAGATGGTGAAGAGCAACGACGTGACGACTGGGTGGAACTATAAATTAGAGTCACTCGTCAGATTATTAGAAGTGTGGACTTGTGAAGCGATCGAAATCGGTATGTAGGGAGCGAAGTGTTACAACGTGCTGACCAGGAGGAACTTAAGTTAGCATCACTCGTCAGATTAATAGAAATGTGGTCTTGTGAAGCCATCGTTTAGGTTATGTAGGGGGTGAAGTGCTATGACGTGACGACCGTATGGAACTATAAGTTAGCATCACTCGTCAGAATATTAGAAGTGTGGACTTGTGAAGCGATCGTTTAAGTTATGTAGTGAGTGACGTGCTACAACGAGACGTGTGTATTTATATGCTATCATCCCTAACACATATTGTTTGCGATGTAGTGCCTCATTGCCTGTTGCATTGAACATTATTTATCTTTAATCATAAATACAAGGGCTCTATAATTTCAACCCAATATCTCTCAATTACATGTGAAGATAACTGACATATTAGTGGACATAGGGCATAATGTGTAATATTTCTTGTACTCGATATGAGTGTTTTAAGGTATTTACTCGGTTATTTTCGAGTATTTAAAATTAAGTAGATGGTAACACAAATTCATTCTCTTAGGCAAATAGTTTATTCAACAAATATTAACACTGAAAAAGTAATTTAAACAGCTTGCTTCTAATTAGAGTTGTAAAGTGCGGTCACAAAAAGTAAAGTAAATAATATCGCAACAGAGTACATCACAGATGCTGGATTGGTTGCGATGCTGAGTACGCAGGGACTGGGCTATTGATCCTGAACCCGGGCGGGCCTACTGTTCATCTCCCAGTCAACATTTCGCACAACGTAGTCGTTTGGTCATTACACTCTCGGCCTGCGGCCTGATTTTACGCACGTTTGTAATCGTGCACGACATTATTTTCATGATCTAATCATTTCTTTGATTTGCGGATATTTTAAATAAAATAATTAATTGTAAAATTATTGTTTTTAATATATTAAGGTTCAATACAGTGCAACCGTTTCAGTAGTTACCTTTAATACCTTATACTAGACATTACTTCCATTTCAAAAATATAGTATTTAATCAGGTACAAGAATATAAACTGAGTAGTAACTTGCTGATTCTTGTAGCCCTTGATTTATAAACGTCCAGCCAGGAATTGGGTAGTCACTTGCCTACCCGGAATGAGCGTAGGTTTATCTAGTGAGCGTCCCTTTCTACGTGATGCTATCCTGTCGTTTATCCTCAATATCAAGAGATCGTTATGGTAACACACACACACACACACACACACACACACACACACACACACACACACACACACACACACACACACACACACACACACACACACACACACACACACACACACACACACACACACACACACACACACACACACACAGACACACAGACACACACACACACACACCCGCACACACACACACACACACACACACACACACACACACACATGCACACACACAAACACACATACCCACACAAACACACACACCCACACCCACCCACCCACCCACAGTTACACACACACACACAGTTGTGAGTATGTACTGGGCTGAAAGTTATGCTACCCATCATGGAAAATTGAATGTACTATTCAATTATATCAAATCTTATATTCCATATTTGTTTGTATTCAAACAGTATTTCTGTACGTATTAATAAAAGCACAACCTCGCGCACACAAAATTTATAACAAACAAATTGAAGAAAGAAAAAAATTTTATTGCAAAAATCCTTTCTCGTTCATATAACTTTAAAATAAAACATGCACCATTACATTTGATTATACAAAAACTAATGATTTTATAATTTTTTTTGATTAAGAAAATCACTGACGTCCGACTTCCTGATACGCGATAAAAATTTTTCAACAAAATTTGAAGGATATGGAGTTGTAAAACGGCTTCAGCATACTTCATATAACGCTTACTTTTTCTTCAACTATTTCTTGGATAGATCGGTTAACTGACGTCTGTTTTGTACTGTATCTCCAACGAGTCACACTTTGTAACAACAAAGAAGGGTACTGTATTGACTTGTTTTGAAAACGTGCCGGTTAATAGATTGTTCCGGATGATAAGATAGCGTGTAAAAAAAGCTTTTACTGTACTCTTTTTAATCTTTCCCCTTACAAGGAGAAGTAAAGGAAAGGCCTTCTCTTTTTGGACTTCCTAGAAAGCAGGTTTACTTCAGATACTTAGCCTTGTCTACATGGTGTTATAACCTTCCTCCAGTACTTGGCGACCATCATTAGTCCTGCCTAATCACATCTTTCTTATTCGCCTCTTTACAAAAAGGTGCAAACTGGTAGATAGGCCTACCTCTGTTCAAATCGGAGGAGAGCAGAGTTACTAAGGCAATCGATCTTGCCCACTAGCTGGTGTGATTCATACCCTTTATACTCTTCCAAGAGATCTTATATACTTACTTTAATCCCGCCTATACAATCACACCCGTTTTATCCGAGCCTCGATTAACCGAATCCCGGGTTAACCGAAACCTTCAGCTGTGTATAAAAAATTACGCCAGAACTGTCCACCTCAAGGTACTCCCGGCCGTGCAAATCGGCCTTTCCCGTGATTCATATGCCAACGCGGTAAACATCCAGGACGGCCGGGGAGAATTGAGTAATTGTTGTAGTTGTTTTGCTAGAAAATACCACTATAGAAGTTATTGCAATAAAATAGGCGTTATTTGTTTTACTTGAAGGAATATACCTTACAATACTTACCATTGCTTATACGAAATCGTTCCGCCTCCATTATTTCGGATAAGAGGAATTATACTGTGCTTACAATTCGTTCCTATCCTCCATGAGCTTTGGATTTTAGTTAAATTTTCAAAGCTTTAACTGTCCAAAAGTATGAACTGAAACCACTTACAATCCCTATTTCAGCGGAATCCACCCCAACTCCCATCTGTGGCGGCCTTAATTACGGCAATTTTCGTGATGAACTTTCTATAGACGGTTTGTACGAGTTCATAGTGGATTCTATTCCAATTGCACACTACACAATAACTGTAGAGGAGCAGAATAATTTATATTTTCATCCTTATGCTTCCGCATTTAACACCAGTCCAAAATAAAATATAGAATCATTGCATTCAGTAAAGTGTACTGTAGCTTAAGTGAGCAAAATGGTTAGCCTATGCCAGCTAAATAACAAAACCGATGGAATAACTTGCAGTATAACGTTTTATACATCCTTAATTAAGTTACGATAATTCATTACGTTAACATTGCCTACATTGCGCCGTGTTTAAGTCTATTGATTTGGTATGTGTGTGTGTGTGTGTGTGTATGTAAGTTATACATATAAACATACGAGATATGACTGGATGGTAAGCATGTTTTAAATAACGTTGAATTTCTTACACGGCCTTATGTGAGTCTGTTGTGTACACACACACATATTGGTCTCTTACACCGTATGCACCAAAATAAACAGTACTAAAACTGAATCAACTGCAGTACTTGCCTCAAATATAGAGTCATTCTTGGTCGTTTTATAGGAGATCTCTAAAGAATCTGTTTTGTCCAAAACCTGCCTTTTCGTTCACAATGGTTCCAGGAAGATGGCGCAACCAGCTACACCACCTTAGACAACATTGCTTTACTTCAAGAAACTTTTGGCAACCGCCTCATCTCCCTTAGAACAAACTTTCCTTACCCAGCCCTCCCCCGATCCTTCTACCTGACGCCTACGTCTGGGGATTTATAGAGAAATATTTTCATGATAACCCACTAACCACCTTCGTCCAACTACAGACAAAAATAACAATGTGTATAACGAGCATGAAGGAACCCCTCTTCACCAAAATTATGCAAAACCTTCAAGATCTGTACGAGTTTTGCCACAAATTAAACGGAGGTCACATAGAACATGTTTATACCCGAGTGTAACCGATTTAGCTTCAAATTACTTGTATATGTTTGTAAAACTATGTAAATAAAATCAAATCTTACAACTCATTCAGTATTATTTATGCTATAAAATAACACTATAATAAGGAGTTTATGACAGCGACTACTTACAACAAATATATTTAGCTACAATGGCCACTTACTAGCATATAAATAAAACTAATAATAATAACTTTAATATATGCTGTTCCAAAAAAAGGAAAATGACAGTTTTATTTAAATAATTCAATCCCATCTTGTTTTTATAAAAATCACGTTTAATGGAATAACAAAGACATCAGTTTATAATGATTTAAACAAACCTCTGAAGAGGATATTATTGATAATGATAAGAATTACCTTAAGTTTCACGACATTAACGTTTGTGTTGTGTGGATTCGAGGATATGAACTGGTACGACTCTCTTCTAGCGCGGATGGGAGAGTGCGCGCTTCAGTAGATTATATCTAGCCAATTAATTTATAGCCTATAAGTTATAGTCTACATGTGATAGTCTTTATACAATTGTTACCTCATGTAACAATAAATGTTGCATTCTTTTTAACTCGAAGATTTAAATTGAAATAAAATTATATATTTTGGTATAGACCGTTTAATGTTTTTGGTCAGGATGAGCTTCTGAGCTTTACAATTACCAACAGGAGTAGCAGTTTTAGTTCCACAGATAGATACCCTTATATGTGCATTAAAATGAAATGCAAATCTACAAATATAGTAATATTAAAATGATTAAAATATA
Source organism: Prosapia bicincta (assembly GCA_036971475.1). Classification (NCBI taxonomy): domain Eukaryota; kingdom Metazoa; phylum Arthropoda; class Insecta; order Hemiptera; family Cercopidae; genus Prosapia; species Prosapia bicincta. The sequence continues at coordinate 249,154,052 of JBAIZL010000002.1, forward strand.
ATCATAGTGATACAGACTTTATATACAATTTTACAAACCTCGCTCTGCTACCATTGTAATACACACAGTAGGGGTAAATAGCTAAGTTATTCCCCAAAATAGAATGTCCTCCCTATAAAAGGAATTTTGACAAATTTCCCTCCGCGGGCAGTGGACGGTGTACATACTTACAATATATATAAAATTTAAAAGATTTAAAATATTTACCTGATGCTGTGGTCTAAGATTACCTTCAGACCTTGGAGCGACGTCAGATTGATCGGAAGTCGTCCTCACAGTCACCAGCTAAACAGACTTCCCTTGCCTCGTACCTTTACACCTTTCGGTTCAACTCTCGTTATGTCACTCAATTTCAATTGATTTTAATTTTTAAAAGTACCGGAAAATTCAGGTTTGTGGCAAGCAGCTGTTAATAACTGGAACGTACCGCTCTCACCGTAACTATTGAAACTAATAACTACTTTTACTCGTTTAATTGAACAGGGTGTTTGGCGGCAACACAAAAAAAACGTTACAATAGTTTGGATAGAATCCAATTTCATTAGTTTATTTCACTAAGGTAAAAAAATCGAAAGGTCTGTAGTTTCTGTTTGTAGCTGTAGCACTCGTAAATATGTTGTGGACGTTTTGCATTGTAGCTGACCCTCGTCAAAAAAATCTTGTCCTTTTAGCCAAAATGTTTGCTCGCTTTCATTTACTTCTTGTGTTTAGCTTCAATCCTTAAGATGTAATGTTCTGGTTAAAGTAAATTCCAGCCCACTTGGATTAACACCGTCTCCTCTAAATAACCAGACAATGTTTTCTGAAAGGAGATATTCTCAGTGTATGTTCATGTTATGAGTAATTGTCTGAAAAGCGCTCTTTATGAGTAACTAATTGGGTAGCACGCCACATGGGTAGCCAAATGGGTAGCTGCTCATTATTAGCTATTTGGGTAGCGGGAACAAGCCGATAGAAGTAGAAAATAAGGGGTATAATGTATTGATTTGTGTGTGTGTGTGTGTGTGTGTCTCGTGTGTGTGTGTGTATCTGTGTGTGTGTGTGTGTGTGTGTATATATGTGTGTGTGTGTGTGTGTGTGTGTATCTCGTGTGTGTATGTGTATGTGTGTGTGTGTGTGTGTGTGTGTGTGTGTGTGTTTGTGTGTGTGTGTGTGTGTGTGTGTGTGTGTGTGTGTGTGTGTGTGTGTGTGTGTGTTTAACTATGGCAAGAATGAATTATGGATACGCTTGGCACTCACTTATGACTTATACCGTTGTTCATACAAACTCACAAAAGATTACATTGCCTTTACATCAAACTAACTCTCCAAATACTATTAGTAAACAAGCAGGTGGTATTGTTGTCCATTTGCGACGCTTCGCGATGTTAGTAGGGCAAACACGGCTCTTGACATTACGAGAGGGAGTAGACAAAAAGAGAACGGCGGGACGGAGATTCCCCTCTATTAAAAATAATGAACAGATGCTCACTTATGTTTGTGCCTCGTATTTTACGTCCGGCCTTTAATTACTTTGTAAACTCAATCTCATTAATTTTGCGAGCCGTCTTATCTGAGAGGTGAAGACAATGGCGTGCAGCTGGCGCGAACTGAACATCGCCTCAACAAATGTCTTACCTGCAAACGTTTAAAAAAAACTTCGATACATTTGGTAAGAAAATTACCGTATGTATGAGAATTTAATTTTAGAGCTGTGTCGTTATATTTATAAGTTAATGGTAATTTTATAAAAACATTTTAACATGCATTAGACCGCTTACAAAAAAAAACTGATCATATTTTTTTTAAAGCTTACCTTAACTCTATATTCATGTGTCAGGAATTAAGGGGGGGGGGGCACTGAATGTAATAAAAGAAGTAGGGTTGAGGTTTTACAAAAAATATCAGTAAAACTCAGTACATGTAAGGATGATAAATAGTTGTGGACCATTTAAAAGTTAAACTTCTTTGAAATAATTTTAATTATTTATAGTTTATTTTTAATTTTACAAAATATCTTGCAGTCTATTATTAATTATATGTTACTAAAGGTAAACTTTCATTATTTCAACGCAAAGAGAGGCACACTATATTGCTTTCAAAAAATGCCCCACGGGAACGTTATTCATCTGTAGATTATTATTATACTCACCCTAAGAGTAGAACCTGCATATAGGAGGCATATAGCACTTTCAGGGTAGTAATGTAACCCAATAAATCGATATGCTACTCCAACGAATGCAAAGGAGGAAATTTCTGAACGCACTATAACAACTGCCAAGGAAACGTTTTATTGACACTATTTTGCACGATTTTTAAGAAACAAATTGGAAAAATTTGAAAATTTCTGTTGTAGAACTTTAAAATTTTCAACTCTTTCTATTAGTTCACACTATCCTTATATTATCTTGTTCAAACAACACTTGATGTTAATGCAATTTGAAAAATTTTAATTCAATAGTTAAATTTAATTACAAATTAGTTTTAATTTTATATTGGAGAAAACCTTTTCACTAAAGAGCCAAGGTATGAAATATAGTTATTTAATTTAAGTTATTTTGTTTATATTATGTGATAACATATGGTTTCTTAAAACAGCTTCTTTTATGTTGTAGGTTATGCGATAGAAGAGATGTTTTAAAGCATATGCTATGCTCCTTTATTTATATTAACTGTAATTTTTTTATGAAAAGTAACTAAATTTCTTTCTTGACCTAAGTAGGAATTGATTTTTAAAAAGTTTAGTTTATATTACTTGTTTTCTTACGTTGCATAAAATCTTATAAACATTGTGTTCCTAATATAAAAAAATAATATACGGTAAAAGTAATATACGGCTAAAAAAATAAATATGGATTCTTAGCTTTATTATCCTCAACAAATTAATGCGACCTCTCATATTTCATTCATTTTCTATCCATGAAGACAACCATCAACCTTCCAGACAGTATGTCATAACATTACTTGTACTAGTGGACATCGTAAAGTTTTAAGATTAGAGTAAAAATGTTCTAGTATTTTTATACCCTACTATAAGTTTTTCTTAAACCCTATTTATTCATTCATTACCTCCCGTGATTATTAAAATAGCCGGGAGAAATCTCCTAGCAGGTAAATTTGGCAACAAGTCTACTTTAAGTGAGCAGTTCAACTATACCATACCATAATTTCCGTCTATTCCCTATGCTTAAAGATCATTATATCTTTTATTTAGTTATATTTTCGCCCATATGTCCTTATTCTACTGTTACAGTTGGTGTAACGACTAGACAAAGTTTTGTGACCAGCATAGACAGTAGATCTATTTTCTGTAAAATACCTTGTACATGTGGTACCATTTTATTTCCTATATCCTCTACCCTATATCTTTTTACCTAATGCTACATGTATTCACATTTTGTTAATCCTTCTTTAAAGGCAATAGCCATTTCTTTATTCAGTTTTATTTCAAGTAAAATGCCCTTACATGTGGTACCATATTATTTCAAATATCCTGTATGATTATCTTTTTACTGTAATTTTTTTATTACCACCCAAGAGCCGATAAAAATATACGACGTAAAATAGTTATTAGTTTACATAATTGCCGCGCGAGAGCAGCACGCCGCAGTGCTCCGTTCATTAACAGATGATTGCATCAAAACTGATCTTTCTCCACCATTTAAAAAAACAATTTAAGTTGAGTTACATAAGGAGAGTCGAATAGAGAATGTCGTGAATATACTAGACAATGAAAAACTGATAACTGCGGGGGACATAATCTGATCAACCTGTCGTCACAAAAAAAGAAGTCAGTAAAGAGGTAACAGTATTTATAAAGAACAAGGCACAAAGTAAATTTTTTAAATTTATATATACACTTATTTTGTAAGTATGCACATCGTCCACTGACTTATGAGGGGTGTTGCCAGAATTCCTTTTAAAGGTAGGGACATTCTTAATTTTATTTCAGGGAACAACATCGCTATTTAACCTTTCTACGGCGGTGTGTGCCAAAATGGTAACAGAGCGTGATTACGTACCTCAACGTAATCCAACATGTATTCACATCTTATTAATCCTTCTTTGATACAAATGGTCATTTCTTTATTTACGACTATTCTTCAATTTGGCTCTGTTTTGGC
>JBAIZL010000002.1:249163154-249203154 GCA_036971475.1 Prosapia bicincta
ATATATATATATATATATATATATATATATATATATATATATATATATATATATATATATATATATATATTAAATATGGTGATATGTTTTCTTGTAATATAGTTAATAAATTAAAAATATTTCAAAAACAAGAATACTTTTAATGAATATATTTATTCAAAACTTTTCGCCGATAAAATAGTACCAGCATCTTCAGCAAAATAATTATCTAATAAAATCTTTTTATTAGATAATTATTTTCCTGAAGATGCTGGTACTATTTTATCGGCGAAAAACTTTGAATAAATATATTCATTGAAATTATTCTTGTTTTTGAAATATTTTTAATTTATTATATATATATATATATATATATATATATATATATATATATATATATATATTAGAGTGTAAGCTAATAAAAGGAATTGAATAAAAATAAACTTACCAAAGCTAGTATGCACATTTATTAATTTTGTAAAAACCATTGAAAGATTTAGCTTTCTAAGTAATATGACATACATTTTCAACATTTGTTAAAAAGCGAGGATCGGCCATTCAGCTTTTCTCATACAATATTAAGGTCGGTATGTATATGTGAATAAAAACATGTTACTATATTTTATACTGCTAATTTTAAAAAAAATTAAAGTTTATAGTTAGCGTTTAAATCGGTTTTTATTGAGTACCTCAGTGATAACAGTTTTTGTGGTTTCGCCTTATAAAAAAAATATTGATTACTGAAAAGTTTTTTTCACACTGCTTACAATTTTTTAAATTTCCATTACACATATAATGAATTACATGTAACCAATAGCACCTCTTAGTGTTTCTATTCGTTTATCTAATATTACTGTAATACTGTAAAACACTGTATTTCCTGACTGTAATACTAATATAATACTGGTTGATTGTTTTCAGATAGCTTGCAAGGACCCCACGAAAAACGCCTACTCAACCACCTGCTTAGCATGGACAACTACAACGTATTAGAGAGGCCCGTAGCGAACGAATCGGAACCGCTAGAAGTCAGATTCGGTTTAACTCTTCAGCAAATCATAGACGTGGTAAGTGACTCATTTCAAGTGACTCTACTTTCGTTGCAAATATTCTTCCCTACACTGTAAAAACAACACTACTCTTTTCCCGCCCTCTTGTTTGTTTCAGCACAGTGAACATTTCCTCCCTTAATCTACCCCTCTCCTTTCACCTGCTTTCCCAATATATGTAGCCATAGATTCAACTTAATTGAGAACACTATATATACACTAATGCCAATAGTTTAATATTTATTACTTTGTGTAAGAATATTAAGTTTCAGTATTGTAGAAAAAAAATTAATTTCAAATGAAAACACTGCGTTACACATCCAAAATATTACACATCCGTCTTAATAACGTTACAAAAAAAACTCTTTTTTCACAGCTCCACTGGTTTTGTTCTGTGTAATATACGATCAAGTTTTAAACAAATTCTGTTACACCAGAATCCAAAATATGAAAAAAGCTTCAAATTAAAAAAAAAAAAAATTAAGATTCAATATATTAAGTTATTGGTAACGTTTATTTCTAACACATTTTGGATATGACCATCATTGGATCTTGAAGTCTTTATTCAGAACGTCTATTCTAGGACGGTGTGCGTGTTTAGTGCCTTCTGCCCTTATTTAATACCTCAAAATTTTTTTTTTGAGTTACTGTAACCTATCGTCACTTGTTTGACATGCATAACTGTTTCTTGTGGACATTTATAATAAACACAACTGGGTTTGTAGTAACACTTATTGGCGAGGTTAATGACATTCACACTTGAGACTGATATACACTGAGCAACATAAGAGCACACACAATGGAATCATTATTTATATATAAATTCTGAACGAGATAGGGTCTAGGTAAAACGCGCCAACAGTTAGTGTTCACTAGAGTTGACTGTTATCAAAAACATTTGTTTGTGGCACTCAGGGGAGGGGGCATCAAAAGTGAAAACTTTAATAGTCACGACTACTAAAATTATTTAGTTGAAAAAAATATTAAATTTTGCATAATGAGAAATTACCTTCATATTTTTTATAAAATAAGAAACAATTATACAGAGATTTTACTTTTAACACTAACATTTGAACAACGAATAACAAATTAGTTTTGCAAAATTTCAACGAAAAACAGTGAAAATATAAATTTATATATTTTCCATTCAGTTTTTATATCATATTATTTTTATATTTTACTATAAAAAAAAATATTTATTAGATGTTTACTAAATACAAATTTTTTAACAAATTGAATTGAAATTAGTTCTAAAAAATTATCAGAAGCATATAAGAATGATTCATTAAAAAAAATTAGATTAAAATGCATATCGTAGACTATTATTATATTTATATTATATTATTTGTATTGAGATTCATCAAATTTTAAATAAAAAAAATGTATTTATTAACTGATTAAACCTATATAATAATGCTATTTTTTTCTTAGAAATGTTCAATAAATAATATAACATAACCTACGTGTAAAATAGCTGTTTTTATAGGTTATGTTAACCTATAACACAAAATATGCTCTTGTTTGAGGTAACTCAAAGTTACCTGGCGAAATAATACTGACGTGAAATTGTATGTTTATGTCTATCCAATAAGTTTTTGTAGTTGTCGCTATAGAGTTTTCACTTCAATAACGCTAGGCATATTTTGGTATCCTTGTCTTGGGGTTTTCTACGAGACAAGGCCGAGTGGAGTGATGGGCGCGACGTGAGTTGACTCAACAGCCGAACTTGTAACCGACAAATGAAGCCTGTTTGGCCCTTCTGTTTCTTTCCTGTTATATTTATCACCGCCCTTATGTAATACATTTTCATGACAGTTTTTCATTATATCGCATCATTTACTTTTTCGTGTTTTGTCTTATCACCAGATGACTGTTGTTTACATGTTAACAGTTACAGAAACAATAAAAGTTCAAGGAAAAATTGTCATTTACAATAAATAATACGATTCTTTTGATACAAAATTATAATTCAGTCTCACCAGTATTAGTCCATGAAGTTAGATTGCATAAATAATTGAGGTAAATATCCTATTTTTGAAATTATCTCTATTCTTTTTAAATTTCGAAAATTTTGGTTTGAATTTCATTAGGTCCTTTTAGATTATAATTCACAGAAGAAAAAGATACAGGTTTAGTCACAGGGTTACAATATATATATATATATATATATATATATATATATATATATATATATATATATATATATATAGTTCTAGTTTGTAATATATAATCTGAAAAGGTCTTGAAATGTTTAAGTTGAAACAGGCCAGTTCGCTAACCTACGCTTAAGGTAGCTTGTCCTTTAGGTAGCTGTACGTTATAATGAATCCAACGATACGAAAGATTGACTGTTGAAGAACAGATGAAGAATAATAAATAAACAATGTGAACAGAGATAGGAAACGATATAGATAATACTGACGATAGTTATTATTACCTTGAACAATTTTAGAGATTGGTTAATAAAATGATTAAAATGTAAGAAATGGTATTAAAAATGTTACGTCAACAAAATTTTGTTTTTCGTTATGAAAACCATAGAACAGTGGCAGAAGGGTAAAGAAAAGATTTAGTGTTGCAAGTTGAGACTAGAACATGCTTGGACATGTTTCAGTAGCCTATCTTTACCCCTATCCCAGGCAAAACTGATTTTGTATTAGTAATCTATCTCCACCTCTAACCCAGTCATAATGGTTCAATAATCATACTGTAATCCATTATTTGTAAAAGCTAATCAATTCTACAATAAATGTAGATCTGTTTTAAAGTGGTATTTACAATACGAAACTTGCCTATTTTAGATTTTGTGAAATGTTACAGCTTCAGTTTACTGAAGTATTTTGTTATTTTTATTGTTTCTGATTTTATTTTATTCCGTAAAAGTTAATAATTAAGTGTTATGTCTCACGTACAAAGACGTAGAAGGTAAACATAAATTACATTTATAATATGAAGATGTGTTTAAGTTACATTACATTACTATACATTACACTTACTAGAAGGCTATTTTAAGCCCTATTATTGAAGATGTGTTACTGAATTTTCTAAATTGTTTTTAGTATTACAAAATTTATTATTCTTCTAATCATAAAAATTTGAAATTTCCATAATATACACAGAAATCTTTCAACTTTGTAGTTGAACGTTACGTCTTTATAGACATAAAAAGTATGCAACTTTTTGAAACTTTTGAAACAAGAATAACAATTTTTCAATAAATGTATGAGTTTTGAAAAAAGTATTTAAAATTTTGTTTTATGTTTGCGCCAAATAATGAGCGCAGACTTTAGATTAACTTCAATAAATCTATCTTTCTTGTAGGATGAAAAGAATCAAATTCTCACAACGAACGCGTGGTTAAATCTGGTAAGTGGCGCTTGGATATAAGTGTAAAATGGTACGAAGGACATCTATCTTCTCCAGTAAACCTAGACATCCCTAAAGTAAATTACTCTCTTATCATGTTTATATAACACACTGGTGTCTACGTTTAACCTGAAGAAGACAGATATGAGTCCGATACCTATATGTGTTCCCGCTAAGTACCATATCGCTGCTCTATAGCGGACAGCTTGACCAAGTCAGCACTGCCGTGCATAAGGACTCTACATCTGATCCAACTTTCTGGGATTCAACTTCAATGCAAGTAGTAATAAAATGCCAGTTCTAGACAATGGCTTACAGTTGTTTACGTAGGTGGCAGCACATTATCGCCCCGCCCAATTTCTAATGTCAAAATTTTAAATACTTACAATATTTTCACAGACACAATTATTGTTGAGGCCTGGTTATGATGTACTACTGTCTAGAGGAAACAATAGTTTTATGTCTAAATTAAAGTAAATTAGGACTGAAAATATTATTATATATGAAAGGCTTAATAAATGAGAAAATGTTCTTCTTAGCAAAAGTATTAACAAACTTTGAGTATAATGATAAAAAAGTATTAAAACTTATTATTTTATTTTTGTTCGTTTTACGTTAACGTAATTGACAACTGTGTGAAAAAAATAAGTAGAAATTATAAGTTTGAATATATTGTTTTGCAAAGCAGAAGTTGCCCCTCGGAAATGTTGGAGACGATGTGAGTACTGGCTAGTTGTATGCATGTCACATGTACTAACCTCATGTTACTTTCTGTTATGTAACGTTGCATTAGGACGAGAAGAACCAACTACTAATTACCAATATTTGGCTTTCGTTGGTAAGTCTAAACAAAACGACATTTAAAGCAACAAATTAAATCTTTTTCATTGTTAACAAATTAATTAAATTAAAATCACACACGGCAGTTTTTCGCCAAAGTTTTGTTAAAAGAGTAGTGAAAATTTTGAAAACAATATTTCAAACTGTTTCTAAACTGACCCAATTTCAGGCGTTAATAGTTTTATGCGAAATAATTTTGCAATCGTAGTTTAGAATTTGATATTTACTAGCTTTAGAAACAATTGTTTTGCTGTAGATAAAATTTAGATAAGATGTCAAATAGAATATTTTAAAGAAGTAATTGTTTTTATATTTGAAGATTTCTTTTTATAGGTAATGAAAAAATGATGAACTAATTTAAGTAACACTTAACAACATTTAACATAATATATTAGTAGCTTTGTTAATTATTCTTTCCGAGTTATTCAACGATATATTAAGCGCTCTGTAACTATTTTATTTTTATAATAATACGGGCTCAAATTGATCCCCAAATAAGTGTATCATTTTGAATCAGTGAATGTGCTCATAAATTTATTCATTCAGTTTTGCAATTAAAATATTTTGGGAGTTATAAAAATAGTTTTAGAGTGGTGCAATGAATATCGATTTGGAAAATATGCTGTAGGCATAAGAAGATTGTTTAGGGTAACCTCACAGAGGATATATCATTCTAGGTTATACAGTGGTATTGCTAACATTTATGCATAACGGATGCAAAAAAGTGAAATAAACCAGAGTCATTATATAATGTACCTTAAAAATTGTTTTGGATAATTTGTACTGACCAGATATTGTGTTACAATATTCAATAATTTTTATATGAGTACGATAATAATAAAATGATAGTTACCAAATACTCGCACTGATAAGAGTTATTTTTAAGTTAGAACGTGCGTAATGACAAAATATATTTATAGTGATACACCAGAGGATGACAAGGAACGTATAGTGTCTCTCTCCATAAAACATAAATATGGGTAAAATTTATAAATAAGTTCAGACATCTAAAACTAAAATAGCGTTAATCAATTCCTTCTACTAGTTCACACTCTCCTTATGTAGATCTTGTTCAAAATTTCAATCTTTAACAAAATACATTTTTATTCATCCACTCAAGTTTAAATACATTTTTTAAAAACCCGTATTGGTTGACAATTGATGTTAATAATACAGTTTTTTCAAATAATTATTCATTAAATAAATTTAAAAAAGGTGATGTTTTCAAGTTGGATTTTAACAGAATGACTAAATGTTTAAAATCCGTCTGATTTTATATTATAAGTTATTTGGTAGAACAGCTGTTTTAAAGCATAGGTAATGTTACTTTATTTATATGAATTATAATAATTTAATAAAAAGTAGCTTGAATATTAATTTTGTTTTGGTTCACCTAAGAAGAAATTGACTTTAAAAAATTTTTGTTTCTTTTACTGGTTTTTTTACAAAAAAACTTATTATTGGTAAGATTAATCAATATAATATGTAAATAAATTGTATTAAAAACAATTTATATAAAGATTTTATAACATATATTTGGCACAGCTAAATTAAAAAACTGCCAATAACACCGGATGACATGGCTGTCCCCCTTTACTTTCATACATCACTCAACGTACTCCCACTTCCAGTAAGTTGTAAGACTGTAAAACTTTCTCCAGGCTAACTCTATGAAGAAAGTCTTCGATGATAGGACCATCTTCCTTTAGTGGCTCCGGATGAAATGACAGCTGACTATATCTCCCATTATTCCGTATTCCACATGCCTAAGACTCGTGAGGGAGTTCAAGGCGATCATACTTTGCTCAACGTTCTCCAACTCCAGTGACTTGTAAGACTGTAAAACTTTCTCCAGGCTAACCCTAAGGAGAAAGACGTAGGCATTTCTTCATCGTAGTTCAATCAAGGAGCTTTCATAAACGGCATAACCTTTTAAAACTATTTCGAAAAGTAGGCTTAATCATTTCTTGGTAAAAATTGAAGAAATCTTATAAGAATTTTATATTTTTGCTCTAAATAGGCGAGTGACTTGAAGGCCCTGTAGAACTGTTGCTCTTTCTAAGTAATTTTGCAGCTATTCGAAAAAAAAATATTTCAAGTTACCATAATTTTAATCGGTCATGCTTAGCAGACATTTTTTTGTGCTTAGTTTGATTGGTCTAAATTGTTGGCTTTTAGCTTTATATGCAGGACTAAGTGCTTTAAAATGTTGGTCTAAAAACGCTTCCTACGAATTTCTTCCTACAGCGAAGATATAATGCAAAGGGGAAAGAAAAGGTTTCGTAGTAACAAAGAGTATATAACAAGAGTTATATATATTTATTCTGATACGTATTCCTTCACGGATGGAAAAAATGATGAATAGTTATAATCTAGAGTACATCCGTTCATTCTGCAGTGCATAAAATCGCAGTTCCGACGTTTCGCTAGAATTTCATCCAGCATTGGCGAGGTGAACCCAACAACAGTTGAAGAGCGAGTCCAACTGTTGTTGGGTTCACCTCGTCAATGCTAGATAAGATTCTATCGAAACGTCGGAACTGCGATTTTATGCACTGCAGAATGAACGGATGTACTCCAGATTATAACTATTCATCATATATATATATAGCACATATGGTTTGGGTTTCAAACTGTAAAACATTTCAGATCAGTCGGAACAGCCTCGTTCCTTGTTGTTGTTCTCAGTTCAGAGCATTCTAATCGAGTTCCACGCCGTACAGTAAATTTCATTTCTTGCTCTAAAGTCGCCAAGTGTTTTAACATCTGTGTATCACAGATTTTATAATTTCCTGCCCTTGGCGAGCTTTTCTTGAGAATTCCCTGGGAATTTAAACAACCCTGCAGTAACTATGCGGCTTCGACGCACCCCTCTTTGGTCCTCGAAAGGGAAGTAAACGGAGCCGATTTGGTATTTAAATTATTTAATTATAGATTTTTAATTAGAAGTATCAGATATTTTGCTGGCTTCATTTCTAGCAAGATGTTACACGGTCTCTTCAATCGATAAAGACAAATATGTTTCTGATAACTCAGAAATCATTTCATCATGGACATTTTAATTTACGCCTCTTTCCAAACGTCAGATATTAAAAATCTGGCCTCTTGTGTCTTTCCCTTTTACAAATGCTGCCTTCTCTTGTGAGTAAAATATACTACCATAGTCTAAGTTAATTATATATAAATGGATTTTTAATATGTCAACGTTAGCTGCTGTTGTACTTATTTTATACGACTTGGGTAGAATGTATTTCTATAAGCAGTCATCTGATCGCTCTATACCGCTAAATCTTCTATTTCACCAGCTGGCCACATCTCTCCAAAGACACGATTGAACCCCTGCTAAATATATCGCTTTGAACTTCCTGACAAAATGTTTTGGCGTGACAACCAGTCTGATCTTGTATTTACCAAATTTCCAAAATATTTTACAGACCACTCAAAGCCCCCGTAATTACTAGCTACTGCCCAGTTTCTTGGCATAATTGCTATTATATGTAGAGTATACGAAAGACGTATCTTTTATTATACTTTTAATTATTTTCTATTTCACAATAAATATGTAACACTTTTTCTTGATCTTGATATACTTCATCAGTGCCTTTAAAAATATCTTTTTGACATATATCTCTTGATTATTCTCACTCTTTTAAATTTTTTTATTTCTTAACTAATTAAAAATTTATTCAATGATAAAAAATTAAATAAATATAAATCCATTAGCAGTCGTAAAACGATGCAAACAAATTCATTACAATTTATAGTCATGAAAGGAATAATAATTTCCAATATAAATTACATCTAGAAGGGAAACAATTACTTAAATTTCATTTAAAAATTACTAAAACGGAAAAAAATTATGTTACTAATGAAGGTAGGTAAATTTTATTTATAGACATCACAGGGATAAACTGGGTACAGAGTTTTAATTTTTACAGACAAATAATGATTTTATAGTTTGTAAATTTGTTGTAAACAAACATTGCGTCTTGAAAGAGTAGACTTGAGTATTACAAAGCGTAATTTTGCAAACGTTACTTCAACGCAAGGCATGACACATACATTCGCTTGTAGATAGCGTTTGCCAAAGTTAAATCGAACCTTCTCCAGCTGAAGAAATATTACTTTATAGCAATTAAAGATTTAAACGTTGATAAAAAGCATTGGTTTAATGGACGTATTTAAATAATGACTATAGACCATCGTTCTTGCGAATCTCGTGGCGCTCATAATTTTGAAAAGTGTATTTACTTAAAGCAAAGGCTGTATATTCGGCGTAAGTCCACCAATAAGATACGTGGATTATGAAAATCTGCTTCTAAATTCATTTACTGAACGGATGTTAAAACTGTCGTGCTGTTTTCGTTCTTTATTAAACCTTTCTTGCTTCTACTGTCTACTTCTCTGCCTATGTAGCTCTCATTTAGTAGATTTTATTTGTTGCTTTCTTGCACACAACTTTACTTAGTAGACGATCTGCACAGTAGTGTGACGACATAGCAACCGTAGTTCCCGCAAAGGGAGGTTATATTACTTGGGTAACTTTCAGTACCATTTGTGGGAGTCGTTTTGTAAAGTAAGTTCTTAAAATATCAAACTAGAAGAACTGACCGTGTGTGATGCTTTAAATTATCTTTAAAGCTTACTAAGCTTTTTTTATTAAACAGTTACACTTAAACAAATATATAAAATTGTACATACTATTAATTACGTCAAGTAAAAAGTCATAGATACATATTTTAAATCTTGTAAATATTATTTGTGTAACAGATTGTATTAACATTTAACTAAACAAATAGTTGACAAATAATTTATCATAAAAAGAAATAAACATTTTATGAACATTCAAAAAGTTATAATAAATTGATCAATAGTATTTAATATTAATGTAAAAAGTTTTAAAAGAAATTATTTATTACTAAAATTATTATGATATAAATTCTAAAAAACTACCGATATTTCTAAAATACTATATTTTATAACTATATTTCTATAACCAAACTTGGAGTTACTTTTATTGAAATTAATAAAAAAGTGTGAAAACAAGGTCAAATGTCAGAAACGTACAGGAAACAAGTTAAAAGAATAATAATAAACATAATACAGATTGTCATGTAATTACTATGAGTTTAGATTTACTATTAAACTTGAAGCATTTCGTCTTAGCACTACCTAATCTCAGTGGGAACTTATTTGAAGCAGGAGGGATGCTGTGACTTAGTATAATGATAGTTACAGTGGGAGAAAAGCGTCAAAAATGGTCACAGGTTAAAGTAAAAAACGTATTTGAAGCAGGAGGGATGCTGTGATAGTGTAATAATTGTTACAGTGGGAGAAAAGCGTCAAAAGTGGTCACAGGGTAGAGTAAAGAACGTATTTGAACCAGATGGATTGTTGTGACAGTGTAATAATTGTAACAGTTGGAGAGAAGCGTCACACATGAAGACAGATTAGAGTTGGGGCCGTAGTTGAATCAGGAGGATTAGCGGATTGACAGGAAGAGAATGACAGTTGTAATGGGAGCCTAGCGTCACTAATAGCCGTAGATATGAGTAGAGAACGTAGTTGAAGCAAGAGGATTCTTCTGACAGAGTAATATTTGTTACAGTGGGAGAGAAGCGTCACACATTGCCACAGATTAGAGTAAGAGCCATAGTTGAAGCAGGAGGATTGATGGATTCACAGGAGGAGTATGACAGTTGTGACGGGAGTATAGCCTCACTAATGGCCATAGATATGAGTAGAGAACGTAGTTGAAGCAGTAGGATTCTTCTGTCAGTGTAATAATTGTTACAGTGGGAGGGAAGCGCCATACATTGAAACAGATTAGAGTTTGGAACGTATTTGAAGCAGGAGGATTGATTGACAGGAGGAATATGACAGTTGTAACGGGAGTATAGCCTCACTAATGGCCATAGATATGAGTAGAGAACGTAGTTGAAGCAGTAGGATTCTTCTGTCAGTGTAATAATTGTTACAGTGGGAGGGAAGCGCCATACATTGAAACAGATTAGAGTTTGGAACGTATTTGAAGCAGGAGGATTGATTGACAGGAGGAGTATGACAGTTGTGACGGGAAAAGAGCCTCACTAATAGCCGTAGATATGAGTAAAGAACGTAGTTGAAGCAGGAGGATTGATTGACAGGAGGAGTATGACAGTTGTGACGGGAGTATTGCCTCACTAATGGCCATAGATATGAGTAGAGAACGTAGTTGAAGCAGTAGGATTCTTCTGTCAGTGTAATAATTGTTACAGTGGGAGGGAAGCGCCATACATTGAAACAGATTAGAATTTGGAACGTAGTTGAAGCAGGAGGATTGATTGACAGGAGGAGTATGACAGTTGTGACGGGAGTATTGCCTCACTAATGGCCATAGATATGAGTAGAGAACGTAGTTGAAGCAGTAGGATTCTTCTGTCAGTGTAATAATTGTTACAGTGGGAGGGAAGCGCCATACATTGAAACAGATTAGAATTTGGAACGTAGTTGAAGCAGGAGGATTGATTGACAGGAGGAGTATGACAGTTGTAACGGGAGTATAGCGTCGCTCATGGCCACATATATGTGTAGGGAACGTAGTTAAAGCAGGAGGATTGATTGACAGGAGAAGTATGACAGTTGTAACGGGAGTATAGCGTCGCTCATGACCACAGATATGAGTAGGGAACGTAGTTGAAGCAGGAGGATTGATTGATAGGAGGAGTATGACAGTTGTATCGGGAGTATAGCGTCGCTCATGGCCACAGATATGTGTAGGGAACGTAGTAGAAGCAGGAGGATTGATTGACAGGAGAAGTATGACAGTTGTAACGGGAGTATAGCGTCGCTCATGACCACAGATATGAGTAGGGAACGTAGTTGAAGCAGGAGGATTGATTGACAGGAGGAGTATGGCAGTTGTAACGGGAGTATAGCGTCGCTCATGGCCACAGATATGTGTAGGGAACGTAGTTGAAGCAGGAGGATTGATTGACAGGAGGAGTATGACAGTTGTATCGGGAGTATAGCGTCGCTCATGGCCACAGATATGTGTAGGGAACGTAGTTGAAGCAGGAGGATTGATTGACAGGAGGAGTATGACAGTTGTAACGGGAGTATAGCGTCGCTCATGGCCACAGATATGTGTAGGGAACGTAGATGAAGCAGGAGGATTAATTGACAGGAGAAGTATGACAGTTGTATCGGGAGTATAGCGTCGCTCATGGCCACAGATATGTGTAGGGAACGTAGTTGAAGCAGGAGGATTGATTGACAGGAGGAGTATGACAGTTGTATCGGGAGTATAGCGTCGCTCATGGCCACATATATGTGTAGGGAACGTAGTTGAAGCAGGAGGATTGATTGACAGGAGGAGTATGACAGTTGTAACGGTAGCTTAGCGTCACTCATGGCCACAGATATGAGTAGGGAACGTATTTGAAGTAGGAGGATTTACGGATTGAGTACGATACTTGTTACGGATGGCAAGTGTCACACGTGGCCACAGATATGAGTAGGAAAGGTATTAGAATCAGGGCGATTGTTGTGACTGAGTGTAATAATTATTACAGTGGGAGAGAAGCGCAACACGTGGTAACAGATTAGAGTTCGGAACGTAGTTGAAGGAGAAGGATTGATTGATTGACAGGAAGAGTATGACAGTTGTTAAAGAAGATAAGAGTCACACGTGGCCACAGATATGAGTAGGCAACGTCTGTGAAGCAGGACGATTGTTGGGACTGAGTGTAATAATTGTTACAGTGGGAGAGAAGCATATGACGTAGTCACAGATTAGAGTAGGCGACATATTTAAAGCAGGAGGATTGTTGTAGCCGAATGTAACACTTGTCACGGAAGACAAGGGTCAGTCGTGACTACATATTATATTAGGCAATGTAATTGTAGCAGAAGGCTTCTCGTGATCGAGTGTCATAATTTGCACGGGAAGCAAGATTTGCCACAGATCAGAGTATTTAACATATTTGTTGGAAGAACCTAGTTTTGACTGAAGGTGTTGCTCGTCATGAGTTTAAAGAATATTTTAATATATTTATGGCTATCGTCAGATGTTTTTAAGAACAATATTCACGAGAAAAGGAGGCTGTGTGTGTGTGTTTTGTTATTTCCTTGCTTACGTTTTCAACAACAAGAACTCTTCTGTTACTGTTGCATCGGAATATATTCCTTTGTCGAAGTTTCGGAGAAAGATGCTACATAGGGTAGCACCATAGGCATTAAAAGAATCATTGGCAAATTATTCCTTCAGTGGTTTATTGATTTGTAAGTATAACAGCAGTTTTGTTTCTATTAGTAAAATAATAGTTATTATTTAAGAAGGCTGTATTTGGTTGATACTTATCTTTGTTGTGCCTTTTCGAAGGCTTTTATTTCGCTTAATCTAAAGAAAATTAATGCGAACAAAACTTTCCCAATGTATTAAGTAACATCTATAGACATTCCACCTTTACATATTTCAGGATTCCAGTCAACTGGGCCGGCATTAAAAAAAAAAACATAAGCAAATGGATGCTATACACATAAAATCAAGCTTGTTAACTAATCCAAAAGCTCAGTTTGGGTCAATGTGTTTTTGAACCAGTGTTATATTTTTCCAAATTATTACAGAAGTAGACTAATGAGAAAAATGAATTCATGATTTGTACATCAAACAAAGCCAGACAGAGGATTCCGGAGGATGATCCACGAGACATTTTATACAGTGATTGTTAACAATGATACTGTATTTCACTTTTCTCTTTAGTGGCTTCTAATGTGTTCCAAGTTCTGGCATATAGAGGATCTCCGAAACACAGTCATTGGGGAATTTTATTAAAAGTAAAATTATGTTTATTGGGTCTTTGAAACACGATATCCATTAAAGAAAATATATCACAATAAATAAATTTGTTGTATAAAAAAACAATATATTAGCAAAATAATTTATTAGGCTTATAATATTTTTAATAGTTAGTTTATTTATTTGTTGTGTATTGATTACAGAATACTATATTTTCTTTTATAAATCTAGGCTAGACTTATTCAGTGATGTTCTAGAGCAAATGTCAATAAGGGATTCCTCCACAGCACGTATGAATTCCTTACGCATTTACGAAAAGTATCCAACAATGTTTAAAGGAAACGTATTCACCCTTCTCTGGATATTTATCTGATAGTGATAACTAATCGATTAAATAAAAGTCGACGAGAGGTAGAAAGCGACGGGTTGGAATGTCTCTGGTCGTGACAAGTGGTGGCTATGCGGGCACAATGAAATGTTACTTGCAGATAGGTGTGGCGTTGTCAACTTGCGAAACCCTTATCTGCACCGCAGCAGCATTTCCCGACGAATAGCTCGCGCCTCTGATCGTCAAACGGTTGCTTCTAAGTTTCTCCGTCAATATCAAACCGCCCCTCACAATGTATTTCCTAAAATATTCTGAATTCAGGCTTCGTCGTTACTTCTTTATTGTTTGATTAAAAAACTCTACGAAGTAATAATATGAAATTGGCGCGCCTTTATCAGCTAAATCTAGCCGTCACTGTAAGAAATATTATTCTATACATTTTCTAATATTACATAACCAATTGCAGCTTGTACTTCAATTAAAAAATATATACAGTTTTGTTCACGTAAAAAAACATAATTTTCAATAGCAAAATTGTAGTAGTTTTAATGATTGTTTAGGCTAATAAAAATGAAAAAATTCAAAATTACTTTTCATAGTCCATACCTTCATTACGTTGTGATTATATTCCCTAAGAGGAGGCAAAAGCAGAGACTTAAATAGAGGGAAAACGTTGAGGCTCAAGTCCCTAGAAGGGTAGTATCAGATACAGTTAGGAAAATATTTAGAGCAAAATGATCAGAAAAAAAATACTTCAAGTACTAGAATATTCCACCATATAACTTATACTCTGTGAGCAATTTAGGCCTAGATCGTTGACGGGATGAGTAAGTAGATTTCCTGAGTATGATTTGCGGACTTGCCATATGCATTACTTACGAAACAATAACAAAAAGCTCTTACCTCATCAGCAACATTGACAAATCTCTCTAATGTTGTTTACTTTAATAAAATTAGGAAGCTTCTTTATCGTAACTTACTCCAGTAGCATTAGGAAATCTCTCTAATGTTGCTTACTACAACAGCATTAGGAAGCCTTCTTATCGTGACTTACCTCATCAGCAGCATTAGAAAATCTCTCTAATGTTGCTTACTACAACAGCATTAGGAAGCCTCCTTATCGTGACTTACCTCATCAGCAGCATTAGGAAATCTCTCTAATATTGCTTACTACAACAGCATTAGGAAGCCTCCTTATCGTGACTTACCTCATCAGCAGCATTAGAAAATCTCTCTAATGTTGCTTACTACAAGAACATTAGGAGGCCTCTCTATCGTGACTTACATCAGCATCATTAGCAAAACTCTCTGATGTTTCTTACTTAAACAACATGAGGAAGCTTCTTTATCGTGACATACTTCGGCTGCAATAGCAGATCTCTATACTGCTGTTTACTTCAGAAACATTATCAAATATCTCTACAGTAGCTTCTTTAAAAACATTACCAATGAAAAATTCTCCAGCTAAATTAGCAAAACAGTGGTTTACTTCAGGAACATTAAAAATGTGACCTACTTCAACAACATTAACAAATATCTTTACACTGGCTTACTTCAGGACTATTACCAATGTGACCTACTACAGCAACACTTACAAATATCTCTACAGTGGCATACTTCAGGAAAATTAAAAATGTAACCTACTTCATCAACATTAACAAATATCTCTACCGTGGCTTACTTCATAAACATTACAGAAGTGACCTACTTTAGCAACATTAGCAAATATCTCTACAGTGGCTCACTTTAACAACATTTGGAAATATCTGTAGTGGCTTATTTCAGGAACATAACCTACTTCATCAACATTAGCAAAACTCTTTACACTGGATTACTTTCGCAATATTAGCAAAACTCTCTACACTAGCTTACTTCAGCAAAATTAGCATAACATAGTTCATCAACCATAACACAACCCCCAGCCCTAGAATATTCGATAACATTAGTAACGCTGTTATCTTCAGTTTACATTTGTAAAACCTTTCTTACTTTAGTATATCCGAAAAGCTCAATATTTCTTAAAATAATTTTTGTTTTTTACTACTAAACGCAATATCACCGTATTAGATTTTTTAGGAATTTGAAAAATAAATACTCATAGGAATCGCATATGGACTTATCATATCTGGTAACAGAAAATATTTTACAATAAAAACAAACATTTAAAATATATTTTATTTAGACGTTTCTGTAAAAATTCTCTTGGTAAATAATTAATACAAAAAATATAAATCTTGACTAAACTTTGGTGAAACATAAATAATTGACTATAAAGAGTAGCCCATTGTAGTCACTGTTGTTCCTAGTGGAGTGGCAAAGAGTGTCCATAAAAACGTAAATTATTTTATATATTTAATATTGCAATCGTAGTAACTGCATGTACAGGCATGCGAGTAGATTAGTGCTTCTCGTTTGTATATATTGTTGTTTTGATATTTGTGTTCTAATTGTAAGTTACTGTAACCACTTGTGTTCATATATTGCACCTCTTTATGCATTAGACGAGACGTAAGTTTAATGTAAAAGTGAATTTAAGTATCGCATTACTCTGTTGATTATATATTTATTTATACTTTATATATACTTACTTTTAGACTTAAGTTAGATATACTTTTACGGCTAAAGAAAATATGTAGAATTTGTGTTCAGTGCAAAATATATCTTATAGAATATAGCAAAATAGATATAATTTAATGTATGTATATATATATATATATATATATATATATATATATATATATATATATATATATATATATATATTTGTGTGTGTGTGTATGTGTGTGTGTGTGTACGTGTGTGTATAAGTTTATATTATATTTGTTTAAACAAACACTTTTATAAATAAGAATATTATATTTTATTTTACCTTATCTTAATACATTTATTTCAAGATGAAGCGTTCGTTGATTAACTGTATCAACATTTTCCTGATGTCCTGATTTAGTTTCAGTTTCAGAACTTTACAGTACTATATAAGATTTGAAAATTTTGATAGTGGTAATAATAATATGATAATATAAAGTAAAGAGTTTATTTCGTCATACACATATAAAACAAGAAAAAGAATAACTTCTAAAGATTACACACACACACACACACACACACACACACACACACACACACACACACACATATATATATATATATATATATATATATATATATATATGTGTGTGTGTGTGTGTGTGTGTGTGTGTGTAGTGTGTGTGTGTGTGTGTGTGTGTGTGTGTATATATACACAGTACAGGGCTTTATGATCATGTAGAATTGAACTTAATGTTGATTGTAGAAAAACGTCATATAATATAGGTTTGGATAATTTATTCTAATTTTATTCAAATAATATATTTAGAAATAGAATTATAATTTAATTCCTATTTTATTAAGTACATTTTAAAAAGTAAAGTGTTAAGAATATATGATTGCAAAATATTATCAATAAGATTTTTAACTACAAAATTCTAAACAGATTTGTTGTCATCTTGTAATTGTTAGAAATTAAACAGTTAAATAAAAAGAAATGAAATATAGAAAAAATCTCTAATTAGTTTTATACAAATTTAATAAAGGCTACATCAACTTAATGTAAAACGCAGACCTAAAAACATCATATATAATATTTTAGAAGGCTTTAAAAATTTACAAGAGTAACACCACATTATTGAATATTACAGAGATTTTATATAAAGTCACGATATTTTAAGAGCTTTATGGATTTATTAAAACTATGTGTAAGTGTGTGTGGATTTAATTAGAGATACACATGTTTAACGAGTCGTGAGTATTTTTTGAAGTTAACAAATTCATAATAATTGTCTAACACATTTCACAAGAGGCAAATTAAACTATTCAAGAGCACAAAGATTTAATTATTCGTTCAGATATCAACAGAGTCAAAAATGTCTCTCAACACAACTGCGTTTAACTATTCAATCAATGAACTCGGAACTTTTGAGGCTGCTGAGAAAGTTACCTGATTGGTGTACCATAATTAAAGTTATCCAATCAGGCTTGTGAATATCGCCATAGGGATTTGGCGGACATGTTCTGTTTTAGGCGTAATTAAGTGGGTGAATTTTACATGGACCAAAGTTTTTGGTTTCACTTTATAATAAACTAATGTTCGAAACAAGAATAGGTCAGATAAAATAGCTCGTTAAAATCAATGACTTTTTAATTCTGGCGCAATATGACTTCATTCGGATCTGATTTTTTTCCTATTCGCTTTTCACTTTGTGCTTCAGTATCTTCCAAAGACTTTCCTATAAGTCTGGTACTTGCAAGATGTTTTATCATCGATGTGTGGTATCAGTAATGGTCCACCCGTGACAGCGTTATTATTAGACACCCTTTAAATTAGTAGAGCCTCCCCCCTCCCCGGAAGGTATCATCATTAATAAGGTGATCCAGAGCGACCCGGATGATCAGCCGTACCTTCATTTATACGTAGAAGGCGCAGTTGAAAGAGTCTGCGAGGCACAGAAATAGTCATGGTCGGTAGCCATTCTGAAGGGAATATCCCAACGTCTTTTTACAGACAACTGAAGATGGCGTTTGATCTTAAGATCAGTTCCCATTAATTCAAGGATGGATCCCATAGGACAAGGTTACAACTACCGTGACAGCCCGATCTTTGCCATTAACCCAACAATGTCCAGGGACCCCTTGTTGATCTCTTTTCTGATCAGAAATTAGCACTTCTTTGGACCTTGTATATAATCGCCTTCTTGTGATTGAGCAGGGGCAATGAACTGCAGAAATGAAGTTGAGTAAGAGAGAAAAATCTTTCTATAAGATCTTTCTTTCTATAGGTGTAAGTTGAGGGCATATCAGCTGCATGATAAGCGACTGCTACTTCACAAAAGGGATTTTCGTGTAAATCAACTAGAAAGAGATTTCTTTGAAGGTTCTATCGAATGAGATGCTCGATTTGTCCGTGTAAACATGAGTTCATTCAGTGGCAAGATGGTGGTTCGGGAGCATTTGTAATGTAGTTGACTTCGAGAGATACTGTGTTTTATTGGTATTACGTTTAGTGATGCCAAGTAGAACCAGGTGTACAAAAATGTAAGGAATCATCCGAGGGTTTTCAGAGCGAGAGCAATAGCAAGAGATGTCGCTCACCCTACTTGATATAATGCTTCTGTAAATCCAGGCTTAACTGTAGTGCCGTATTTTTAATCTGAAGGTGGGCAATGGCGTGCATTACGTTTCTCAGTTGTTTCTGACCCTGCTTGACCTTTCGGAAACTTTTAAGGTTGCGTTTTCGCGACGAGGGGCTCGGTATAGGTCAAACTATATAATGGATCATAAATATTAGGTAGAAATTATGTATTCGTCATCTAAAAAACATCAGGCCTTGTGGTCATCTTTCATCGCGGCCATAAATCGGTGTCTATCCATCCTAACCTTTAGACAATTCATTTAGCACGCTTCAGTGAATTCCCTATTTACGTTATTTTTACTACACATTAAAAGCTATTAATAACTAACAAAATAGTCAGTCAACAATATGAGTCAGCGAAATCAAAGCGTTGATGGTTTTAAAAATCCACCCTCCCCCCTTTTGAAAAGCACCTCCATCCTCCCCCCAGGCCTCAGCGTCTCGTCAAGGCCCGTAGAACCCCAAGTGCCAGCAAATAAAATTTTACCTGTAGCTGAGTAACTCTACATAGCAGTGATTGGGGTTGAAAAACAGTACCACATACAATCCATACGGTAATATTTTGAACTCTACCTGTTTCTACTTAAAAGCCTCACTAGTTGTTAAGTACCCATATCCCAAGACATGTCTGATTTAAGACCTGCATGTAGCTGTCAGGACTTACTCAGACCTTCACTGTGTCGTTACCGAACGCATAGACTTTTAGAAGACTTTGCTGCAACGTCTTCGAGGTAATGAGTTCAGCTTAGGTTTGCTATCCATCCATATGTTAAAATACTTTGTCGTTTGCACCACTTCAAGTGGCTCTGAATCAATCGAGAGTTGAAATATGTAACTTTTAGTAAAAAATGTGAATATTAAGGCCAATGTCTTATGCCTGCTGGCTATTATGTCGTTTCCAGTAAGGAAGCCATCACATCGCCGCACAGGGGGAGGCGGTGAAGGTCTTTGTTGATGACAGTTTCAAGAGCCTGTACTTTGCCCATACAGTGAGGTCATCTGCTTAGCTTAAAACGTGGATGCTCGTATCATCTTTGGCTCGATGATAATGCAGTTTATCATAACAATAAAGGCACACAACTAAGCCAGCTTCTTTTATTCTGTCCATACCTGAAAGATGTCTCTTTATAACAGAGTTTGAAAAACCTTTTTGTCAGCACACGTAACATAATTCTGCTAGCGTTGATATGGCCGAGTTTATTCATAAAGATTTTTCTGTTGATCGTGTCGTATTCGCTTTGGAAGTCAACAAAGCAGGATAATTTCGTAAACTTTTTTCTGGAAGCAGCTATTTCAAACAATATCTGTTCTACGACTGTTGTAAGCTTATGTTTAGCTTGTTCAGTCAGCTTGTTCTTTTTCGAATGATTGTTGTAGTTCCAAAAACTCCCGGAGGTGGTTGTTCAAGAGTTTCCTCATGAATCTACATAATTTAAAGATAAGGGTAACCAACGTTTACCAGTAACCTTGTGGGAGTCCGGATTTAAGTATAACTTGTCACTGACAAAACGACTTGCATTGAAATGTGGCTAACAAAGTAAACTATGTATTGTGTTTGTTGTTCGTATTTGTTGTTAAATAGTTACTACAATTAGGTCATACAGAAATCATGTGTAGGCATACTAACTTATGTGTGTTTAATATGTGTGCAGTACTCATATACATAGGGAAAACAAAATGTAAATTGATTTAAAGAAATTATAAAAAAATAACAATCCACTCAAATAGAAGAATTTAATTTAAAAGTGAATAAAATATATTTTAAAACAAAACGTTCTACAAAATTAAAATTACGATTAAATTTATTAGTAATTGATTCAAATTTGTGTTCGTTAAACAAAATATATTAAATTTCAATAGGGTTGTACACATGTTACCAGTGTCGTATTTTGTTTAAGCAAAACTAAATATATACAAGAATCTTACTTGGTATATTTGCGAGACGACTATTGAGAATTGTGATATCATTTTCAAGCTTTTTAGAAGACTGAAAGCTTCTAAAGTTTCTAAGTTTATTTGTTCAAGTACAATAAATGTATATATATATATATATATATATATATATATATATATATTAAAACAACACAGGTTATTCAAATACAAGAATATTTATTATTTTATATCTAATAATAATATAAATTTAACAAATATTTTGGATAAAATAAATAAAATTAATAATAAAATCAAATTTACTTATGAAATAGAAACAAATAACAAAATAAATTTTCTAGATTTAACAATAATGAGAAAAAATGAAAAATTTGAATATATGATATACCGCAAACCAACTTTGACAAACCAAATTATACCAAATAATTCTAATCATCCATATAATCAAAAAATGGCTGCTTTATATAACTTATTATATAGAATGCATAAAATACCAATGAATGAAGAAAATAAAATAAGAGAAAAAAACATAATTTATCAAATTGCATTAGAAAACGGTTATAAAACGAAAACTGTTGACAAACTTAATTATAATATTTTTAATAAACAAAATAATAATTTAATTTGCAATAATAATAATAATACAATATGGACTTCATTTTTATTTATAGGCCATGAAATAAAAAATATCACCAAATTATTTAAAAATACAAATATCAAAATTGCATACAAAACTAATAACAAAATAATAAACATAATAAATAACAATAATAAAACAATTAATATGCATGTAAAAGGTGGTGTTTATAAATTAGAACGCGAAAATTGTAATAAAGCTTATATAGGTCAAACCAAGAAAAAATTAAAAGAAAGATATAAAGAACATTAAAATGCCTATATTTATCCAGAAATATATAAATCAAATTTCGCAAATCATTGTATTAATAATAAGCACCAATTTCCAAATATAGAACATATGAGAATTTTAAAAGAAATTAATAAGGGATTAAGAATGAATATATATGAAGCATTCGAAATATATAAACACAATAATAATAACAAATTAATAAAAGAACAAATACAAATACATTCTAAATTTGATACTATATTCAATGTCTATAATGTTACAGCAACAAAATAAATTTGGCAATTTATATAAATTTAGCAACAATTCTATTTCTAATTAAACGTATGTTTTAGACCTATAGCTTACATTATTGTAATTTTCATTCCTGATGATGTTGGTACTGTTTGCTAACGAAAAGCTTTGGATATAAAATAATAAATATTCTTGTATTTGAATAACCTGTGTTGTTTTAAATTATTAAACAAGAAAATGTATTTTATATATATATATATATATATATATATATATATATATATATATATATATATATATAAAGAACTAAGTCAAAATACAAATACAAGAATTATAATTGAATTTACAAGTCAAAGCTTTTCGTTGGCTAACAGTACCAACATATTAAACAATTAAAATTAACATATGTGCAAATTAGATCAAATAAATAGCTATGCCAAATCAATTACAATGTTGTTAAACTTTTATTTGGCTGCCCTAACATTACAAACACTGAATATATTATCAAATTTAGATTTGACTTGTATTTGTTCATTTATCAACTCACTAGTAGTATTATATTTATGTATTTCTAAAGCTTCATAAATATTCATTCTCAGGCCTTTGTTTTATAATCCTAAAATTCCAAGATTAAATGTGCTAATTTAATTGCACAAAGAAGATAAACCAATTAGGCCATTAGTTAATTTTACAACTGCTCCTTCTTATAAAATTTCAAAATATTTGGCTTTATTGCTTAAAGATAAGGTAAAGTTAAATAATACTCATATTATAAAAAACTCGATTGAACTTATTAAAAAATTAAAAGATATTAAAATTGATAATAATACCAAAATTAATATCATTTGATGTTACTAACATGTATAATAACATACCTATAATGAAAACACTTGAAATAATAAAAAATAATATAGATACATTTGAACAGAATAAAACATTAACACAAGAAATAATAAATACATTAAAAATCATATTAATTCAAAATGATTTTTTATATAATAATAAAATTTATAAACAAAAGGATGGATTAACAATGGGCTCTCCAATGTCCAGCATATTATCGGAAATATTTTTACAAAATATAGACATTGAAATAGATAAGATTATTAAAACATACGATCAAAAAGGGCACTGGTTTAGATATGTAGATGATGGAATAAACATATCAAATAATAATGCTCCTAAAATATTGACGAAATATTAAAATCTATAAATAATATACACGAAAATATTAAATTTACTCATGAATTTGAATAAAAAAATAAACTAAATTATTTAGATATTACAATTACTAGAAATAATGACAAACCTGAATATAATATATATAGAAAACCAACGCAGACAAATCAAATAATACCTAATTATTCAAATCATCCATATAACCAAAAAATGGCAGCGCTGTATAATTTATTATATAGAATGCACAAAATACCAATGAACTTGAATCATCAAATAAAAGAGAAAAAATATAATCAAATTGGTTTAGAAAATGGATATAAAAGAAAAACTATAGATAAATTAAATAATAACATAATAAAGAAACAGAAAATCGATAATAAGTTTATACATAATAACAGAGAAAAAATTTGGACAACTTCTACATTAACTGGTAACGAAATAAATAAAATTACAAGATTATTTAAAGAAACAAATTTGCATATTACCTACGAAACTGATAATAAAATTAAAAATTTAATAAACAACAACAATAATCAAAATAATATGCACGAAAGAAATGATGTATATATTATAAAATGTCAAACTTGTAATCAGTTATATGTAGGACAAACAAAAAAAGAAATTAAAAGAAAGATACCAAACATATACAAATCAAATTTAGCTATTCATTGTATTAATAATGGGCATGAATTTCCTGAAATAGAAAATATGAAATTAATAAAAGAATTAAATAAAGGATTAAAAATGAATATATGTGAAACATTGGAAATTTATAAGCATAAAGTTAAAGACAAATTAATTGGTGAACAAATTCAAGTGAGATCAAGGCACCAAACTATTTATAAGGTCATTGACGTTATAGAAAAAATTACATAAGTGTATTACTTATAAACATATAATACTTTGTAGTACATATGATTTATATTTTGTAAAATTGTTTTGTTAAATAATTATTTTCCTGGAGATGCTGGTACTATTTTATCGGCGAAAAGCTTTGAATAATATATGCAATAAAAGTATTCTTGTTTTTGAAATATTTTTAATTTATTAAATATATTACAAGAAAACATATCACCATATATATATATATATATATATATATATATATATATAATATATATATATGAAGTTTGTATATATATATATATATATATATATATATATATATATAATTCTAACAGCTTATTATTAGAAATAAAAAAATACTGTATAAGAAACATAATTTGTACTATAGCTTTGTATTGTCTAGTTTTTCTTATAAATTAAAGAGAGTGGAAATTAATTTTGTCAACATTCCTGTATCCAGGTATGCATTTAGTTTTAGTGTTGTCGGTAAGTACATGATGGTGGAAGCCAACTAACCGATAATGTTTACTTTTAAAGGAAATTCTATTTTGTGTTATGCATTAAGTTTGTTCTCATAAATTGTTCTGTGAAAGGAATGGAACGACTACAACCTGCGGTGGAACGACTCCGAATACGGCGGCGTCAAGGACCTCAGGATAACGCCCACAAAAATATGGAGGCCGGATGTGCTCATGTACAACAGGTAACGCTCATCCATTTTCTTTGCCAATGGGATGCACCGCCATTAAAAAACTAGTGGGCATCGCTATGTCTCTGTCACCGACAATATGTTCCACTATGTTGCCCAAATAGTGAGCCAATTTGTAAATACCTATAGAAATTAAGTGGAAGTGGTGAAATTTTAAATAACATAGACCGGGTATTGATGCATATAGATTGGGTTTATCCAGCTGTTTTCATATTTAAATACGTTATTTTAATATACTTTCTAAACGAGAAGCAAGTTATTATAAAAGTCAAACTAGAAACATCGATTACGTATTATACATCGAAACAGGCAGGAGACTCTAAATTTATTATTATTAATAAATCAGGGCACTGTGTTGTATTAAAAAAATCAATATTAGATGAATGTTCAATTTCTGGATTACAAATGGCTGCAATATATCTGATTAGGTTTGAGTAGAAAATGAAAAAAAAAATAAGTTTTCTCATGTAAGCTTACTGACGCTGAAGTGAGGTAATTTAGTCCATTTTACCTCCATAATCTTGGTTGTTGCAACAACATATAATGTAATACAGCTACATGTTATGTAGAGTATTGGTGTTTTTAGGAATATTTCAATTTATAAAGTTTTGTTTTTCTGAAAAGTGATAATTTGATTTCTATTTTTTCAAATTTAGAATGTATGTTAAAATGTTATATGGAAGAAAGTCAGGCGTGACTGAGTCTTGTTTTATATATATATATTAAAAGGTCACTTTCCCTAGCGCCGGCCAATACTATGTTGCGTTAATACAGTTTTGTATTACAAAATTTGATACAATCACAGAAAAGCCTTACATTTCAATATAATATAAGAGTAGAAATCATTGAGCCAAAATAATGTCTAACTAGATACAGAGCTTTAAAATCGCCCCTCCGCAGAGACTCCATTATTTACAATCAAAACAATTCTCCCTAACAAAACGCTCAACAGTCAAACTTATTTTTATCTTAATATTGTATTGAATGTGCTGCCCCCGTCGTTGGATGCATAGGCAATGCTTTAAAGCGTTCTGCGGAGGGACTTTTTGAACACTCTGTATTTGTAAGTAATAGGTACACATTATATTAATACTTGCTGTCATTCATTACAATCATAGGTTTGGACGATCACGGCCATCATGATAGCAAATTGTTGCTTAGTTTAATTGCTGTTCTATAGCTCAGTTGAAATAAGTTTCATATAAGAATAATCACTATAGCTGGGAAACATTAACTAAGAGGAAACTCGGTTTTATTTATATAATATACCATTGAAAATTATAATTTTTTTAAAATGAGTGTATAATTTTTAAATAGATTTACAATATAGCATGGAAACAAATCTGTTCTCTAATTTGATTTTACCAATATACCGAACGAAGCGTTGAATGAGAAGATCCACTTTAAACGTGAGGCTTATTTCACCAGAATGTAAACACTTGACGGACACCCATACTTGTGTGTCTTGTATTTGGATGTGATGGTAGGTGTGAATTGGTCTTGAATAATTTTATAAATTTGAGTATGCGATAGAATTTTTTTATTACGTTATGGTTTTATAAGTAAATGTAAGACTTGATATTTTACTTCTTCTCTAACCAAGTATGTTGGAAGCCAAGCGTACCACTCGAGGAGCCGAGGGATGGTATGGCTCGCATGAGTTCCTATGGCTATCTAACATTTGCCTTTATTAACGAACCTTACTACTTCTAGATGTCGCTCCCCACCTTGTAAGTCAGAGTACTGCATGAGCCACACAGGCGATGGACGGCGGCATCTTACCGTTACTGTTGCCACTTCGGGCGTTTAGAAATAAACGTTGCATAAAAAAAAAAGATAAAACCGGCGTCGCTTCATCTAAGGGAAAACTCCTTTCTCTTACAGAGCAAAGAAGTCAAAACCTCATTTGAAGCGACGCAGTAAGTCCCAGGTTTAACCCTGAAAATAAATACATTTAATAAATGAATGCCATTATCAACTATACCAAAAGTAAACTAAAAGTAAAATAATTAGACTTTATAAAACTTGTATAATTGTTAAGTGTAGATTAATTTTGTATAATTTATTTATATCAAAAAATTTAAAATGTTTTAAATATAATAAAGATATTTACAAACACGAAGTAAAAATTTTAATTGACTAATTATTTGAATAATTATTAAAGCAATATTTATCAAGAGTTCTATTTTAAAAGGATATTAAACATTTAACCGTATTTTATAAAATATAAATAGTAATTTCAGAAATATTATAAACACTAACATTTCCTGATAATTTTATATAATTTTACTAACGTATCTGTTGTGTTGTACATGCACCAGATATTTATACATTAGTTTGAAAATTTATAAAAATCTTCTTTTTTATTAAACCTGTTTAAAAGTTAAACACAAAATCAATAGTTTTTACGGTGCCAAAAGCCTGATTGATCAAGTCGCTGTCGTGAGTGGGCGCCGCATGTAACTTTCAGGCGTGAATGCCTCCTCAACTATGATCGAGTAAAACGAGTTGAAACACGTTTAAATACTTCCCGCTCAACAATTATTGCAGTAATTACATTATAATGCCTTTTAAACCAATAAGAAACAAACGAGCGTGAGGGATTGCAAGAGTACAAATGTTTTTTTTTAAATCACGAACTGCACAAGAACGCTCGGCCATTTTTCGACTAGTCAGAAGACTCATTCCTGCTACATAGCCAATCACAGAATAATTGGGTTACCCAATTATTTTTGGATATTTAATGTAGTAGATTCCAGTGTCGATAAGTATGGACAGTTGGAGTCCTGTGATTGGCTGATAATTTTCAAGGGCAGTATGTAACTAATTGCAAAATAAATATTATCTGGGGATTTACTGGAGTCCTGATTCAATGTTTTTTATTTTACTAAATATGTTTTTATATTTGTATTTTACCGTATTTTTGACGGTCTATTTTCCGGGTATATTTATTTTCGGATTTACAATTTTTTCGCCCCAAAAACGTTTAAACGTTATTTTGAAACATCAACAAGTAACTAAGGAATACGAAATTATATTCAGTTTTTAAAGTAAGAATAAATAAAATGAATTTTTTCGAAGCGTAAAAACGTAGCATTGCATTAGACGTGTTACAATAAACAGTAAGTTTCCTACCGTCAGACGAAAGTGCACCATTACATCATATTGAATGTTGCATCTAATTCTTGGTTATGTAAAAAAATCAAATAAATACATATACATTACTAGTTTCTAAATGAGAACATTAAGAAATAAAACATGAGAATAAATTTATAAGTTTACTAAAATTAAGATAAATGTACAAATTAAAAAAATAAACTTTGATAAACAATAAGCTTCCTACAAAATGTTTAGACTATATCTTTAAATTTTATTTCTGAGTAACAAATTTTAAACAACTAATCTAAGGTTTTTGAACCAATTTTTTTGCTACTGGAGTTTTGGATTTAACAACAGCACTTACGGATTCCCTATAGCATTCATAGGCCTGTAAGATCTTGGACATAAGGAACCAACAATGAAATTATATTTGTGTCAAAGTGACTAAAAATTGAGGTTTTATTACAGAATATGTTAGAACTGAAAAATTTAATAGGAATAAATTACCATTCCAAAAATTTCGTTATTGGTAATATTATATTTGATATAATTTTATTTTAGAATATTTCTTCTATTAATTGCTACAATTGCCAATTGCTACAATTGCATTTGTAATTATACACAGTATTATGGGAAAGAACCAGATACGTTCCATGGTGAGAAGTGGTGTGGGCAAATAATCAGGAATCTCGTGAAACACAAGGCTGAATTTAATTATTTAAACAAAATTATTGAATTTAATACAAATATTTTTATTTAAAAAATATTTGAATTAATTAAATAACTGGTTTCATATTGCATTGTGATTGTCATCATATTCTTGATAATAATTCCTATATTCAAGCCGTCATTTATTTTATTGTAATTATTTAAGAAAGAGCAATTAGGTAATTGTTTTATCAATATATTTTTTTCGAATTTCTGAATAAAAAAAAAGTTTATTTTTGATAAAATGAAACATTTTGAAGCGAAAATGTTCATTAATAAATACCAAACCTTATAGTTTAGATTGAAGTTAGTTTTTTCATTTAAAATGAAAAAATTTTAAAAATCTTTAAATTTTAAAATGTCATTGACCAATGTGCTTGTGAAATTAAAAACTCCTGTAGCGAAAGTTAAAATAAACTAAATTTGATATACTTAAAAAAAAATGCAATAGTTAAGTAAAATACAGTTTGAGAATATAATGGAAAGAAAAAACGTTTGGGGTTGTGTGTTGATGGCAGTGCCGACGAGGGTTTCGACGGGACCTACCATACGAATGTAGTGGTCAGACATAACGGTAGTTGCCTGTACGTCCCGCCCGGTATCTTCAAGAGCACATGCAAGATAGACATTACTTGGTTCCCCTTTGATGACCAGCATTGCGATATGAAGTTCGGTAGCTGGACGTACGACGGTAGCCAGGTACAGACGCCATTTCTGTTACAGCCTCTTAGATCTACCCCAAGTGTGCGAGCTCATTCATTATATCACTCTCATTATTCACCAAAATTTATTTACTTTATCGCTTAGTTTTATTTTTACTTAATTAACGACTAAAGTGCAATTTATTCACTGTAATATTAATTAAATAAATAAATTAAAATATCTTTAAAAATAGTTGAGTTTAGTTTTTCAATAACTATATAATTAGAGAACCTTAACCGCAAATAGCGATACCTGTTATGTGCCTAAAGCTCAGCAGAATAGACAGGAAGACCATTCCCCATAACGTTATTAGGTAGATTACAAAGCCCCTCTAAGTTTATTGAACGCATCCTAACTTACAAAACCACTGCATAAAATATTTATGAAAATGTAACAATTTTTTAAGAGTTTGTGACGTCACTTTTGATGGTTAATGAACTATTCAAAGGTGATAAAGCTTAGGCTTCGATCTAAGCAAACATCAGAATATTTGTTTAAATAAAGAGGAAAAAAGTGAGAAGATAACGAGACGACTGTTATTACTGAGGAAAATAGTTTTTAAAAATTATTCAGATTTAAAATTTTAACAGCCACTAATAAGAACAATCACAAGAAAATCAAAGGAATCATAAAAATACTAAATAACGTGGCCCAGTTATCCGGTATGTGCTAAGTTTGCTCTTCTTGGTACTTTCATTGGGATATTAATGAAACGCATGCCAAATACAGCCAACTATGGATATCTAAAATCATGGTTCCATTACCCCACACATCCTTATACAGCGCCACTGTTCATTCCCGTTTATTTAAGCATTCCAAAAGTTGCCGTTCCACTAAGGTGGCTCCCTTTCATCTTTCTCATGTTTGTGACGCACTAAGGATGCAGGTATTTCACCCATCTCTGGTTTGTGGCTCATTAAGGATGCCGCCCTTTCATCCTTCTCAGATTTGTGACTCACTAAGGATGCTGTCCTTTCATCCTTCTTAGGTGAGTAATGAACTAAGGGCGCCGTCCTTTCGTTCTTCTCAAATTTTTGATGCACTAATTATGCAGGTATTTCACCCATCTCTGGTTTGTGACTCATTAAGGATGCCGCCCTTTCATCCTTCTCAGATTTGTGACTCACTAAGGATGCTGTCCTTTCATCCTTCTTAGGTGAGTAATGAACTAAGGGCGCCGTCCTTTCATTCTTCTCAAATTTTTGATGCACTAATTATGCAGGTATTTCACCCATCTCTGGTTTGTGACTCACTAAGGATGACGTCCTTTCATCCTTCTCTGGTGTTTGACGCACTAAGCTGCGCACTTTCATCCTTCTCAGTTTTGTGACGCACTAAGGAGGCCGTCCCTTCACCCTTCTCAGGTGTGTGATGATCAGAAGGTGCAGTACTTTCTCTCTCTCATGTTTGTGACTCTTTAAGAATGTCGTCCTTTCATCCATCTCAGGTTTGTGACGCACTACGGAGGCTGTCCCTTCATCCTTCTCAGGTGCATGTTGCAATATGGATTCCGTCCTTACATCCTTCTCAGGTTTGCAACACACTAAGTGTGCTGTCCTTTCTCCCTCTTAGGTTTTTGACGCCCTAAGGATGCACTATGTTTCGATAAATCCTACTATAATATTTCAAAACAATAATAACAATGAGTTATATATTTTTATTCTAATTTATGGAACGAAAATTTTTTCAGGCGCGTCTGACATTTATTAAGAAATTATTTCTATAAAATAAATATTAATTAAATTAAGTTAAATAAATTATTATGCTTAGTAATTATTTTAATAAGTAATAAATGTTTTCTAATTATTACATTCATTGATTAATTACTAAAATAAATACATTCTAATAAAATCTCTAATGAGGAATTCTTCAATTGAGGTAATCACTTCTATTGGCCAGTGCCACTGACCAATTGTTTTGAATTCGGTATGGTTAGTTCTCCATAGCGTTCAAGAAATATTTATATTGGCAGTAATTTCACGGTTTTCATGAACTTATACCGTATTTGAAGTAAAAGTTTTAAAATTTACTAAAACAAAGATTCTCCAACCGCACTAAGCGAAATTAGACACCAATGGGGTCTGGCTAATACGGTCAAAAACCTAAAACATAGTCTTTTCTGTCGGTCTGTTCCTCGACTGCTAATTATATTTGTCATGAATATTAATATGGTACTTTCATTTCTGTTGTAGTAGGCTATATTTTGATCCGGTTTACCTTAAAAGCCAGTTAACTCCCAAAAGTATATAATTTCGGAAATATTACACTAAATTTGCAAATAATCTTACAAAGACTGTTTAAAACACTTAAAAAATATATATATATGTATATATATATATATATATATCAACTTTAAAGAAAAGATAAACATTATTTACGGTAATAATATAATCCAGATAAAAGTAACGGATTGTATAACGTTCTCAGTGTTTTAAGAGAAAAGACAATATACAAGACCGCGCAATAAATATTTGTTTAATATTTATAAATAAAACTTGAAATTACTGTGACTAAATTGTAGTTTAATATTTGTAATTGTTTAAAACTTGTGCGTTTCA
The DNA here is from genome assembly GCA_036971475.1 of Prosapia bicincta. Lineage (NCBI taxonomy): Eukaryota > Metazoa > Arthropoda > Insecta > Hemiptera > Cercopidae > Prosapia > Prosapia bicincta. The sequence continues at coordinate 249,195,453 of JBAIZL010000002.1, forward strand.
TCAATAAATAAATATCATAAGTTAAACTTGATGTTACGGTGTTGCTTTGTTTAAAGTACGTAGCTGATTGTGCATCACTGTTACATAGAAAAAGTAAATACAAAATTTAATACATGCAAATGTTTTAACAAATTAAATGTTAATTTTTCAACTTTAACATTATATCTTGAGTTGACACTAGTGTGTGTAGATAACCATTTCCTGAGTTTCTGTTATTTAATTTAGTTCATGTAACATGCCATCATACTCTTCAAGACATTTATTTGTATTCTGTTATTCATTATCACAGCTTCTTCATCATTCTTTGCCTTCTGGAAGTGACTAGTCTGAATGTTTTTGGTTAGGACTATACACAAGGGTACAAGTACGAATGTTTTTGGCAAGGAGTATACATATAAGGTGCGCAGCAAACATTTATAACCATATCTCCTCATGTAACTGAAATTACTTAAATTGTAACAACGAACGTTTACTGGTAACTTTAAACTTTTGGTTTATTTAAAAGGAAATTTAAATGATAGCAATAAAGAAATCATTCATATTAATTAAAGCTCAATAAACAACTTTTCAATATTTAATTCTATAAATAATAAAATTTTCTTTAAAAATATCATATTTTAAAGCCTAAGCATGTATATTTTTCAATTCCTTCTATTAGTTCACACGCTCCTTATATACAACTTTTTAATATTTTCAATCGTTAATAAAATACTTTTCATTCATTCACTCAAGTTCAAATATATTTTTTAAATTTGTAGTGGATGACACTTGATGTTAATATAGGTTTTTCAAATCCATATATATATAGGCCTATATATATATATATATATATATATATATATATATATATATATATATATATATATATATAATTGAGCCGAATTTTGGGAAAAAAATTGTGGGAGCTAGGAAGGTCGTACAGAGCTAGGATATGGCTCAAACTAACGGTATTAACACGAAGGAGCTGGTAAAAATATAGGTTTTTCTCAACTTACAACATCTATAGGGTTTTGTGGATCTTAAAATGACCAAAAATCTCCAAAAGAAATACATTGCAATGAAAAACAGCTGTACAAATATAATATTTAAAACAGCTGAGTACAAATATTTTAACAGTATTAAAGATTAATTAGACATATGATTTAGGGATCAGGTTTAGTTAATGGAGTACGTCTTATTGTACTAGACATGTTTGACAAGTGTATTAAAATAGAAATAATCACTGATTGTGGGAAAGGAAACACCATATTTTTACCAATGATTAAATTAACATCAACAGATCATAACATACCATTACAAACGAAAAGGAACCAATTTCCGTTAAGAGTTACATTTTAAATAACTGTAATTAAGGCTTCAATCGACTGAACCTGTTTTTACACATGATCAACTTCATAGTTTGCATTAAGTCGAGTAAAATCTCAAGATGGATTAAAGATGCATATTCATAAGAGAATTGGTCAAAAACATTAAATTGAAAACGCATTTACAAAAAAAAATATTTTATAAAGAAATTTTGTTATGAAAAACTTGAATTACAATTAATTTAGTTTGTATTAAAAAAATAAAATTACCAGATAAAAGTTAAAACTTTATTTCAATATTAATATGGGAATTTGCCCCTACAAGCCCCTAGTATTATTTCAATTAATAAATTTAAATAATTTATGTGAGTATTATTTAGGAGGATACTTTTACGAAAGGGGCAAAGTATGCAATATAATTATTTCGTCTTATTTGGCTTAAAATAAGGGACAACATATGATTTCATTAAACAGCTGATTTTATGTTGTAGGTTATGTGGTAGAACAGCATAAGTTATGTTACTTTATTTATATTAATAGTAATTATTTAATAAAAATTAACTAAAAGAAAACTGATTTTTATTGAACGAAGTAGAAATTAAATTAAAACACCTTATTTTATTACTTTTCAATGACAATCTAAAATTATGACACCTAAAATTATGACAATATATCTCGGTTTAACAATATTAAATTCTTATTATTGCGTAGGAGTCAGTAATTTAAAGTTTTAAGTAGAAAAATAAATAGTATTGAAACAAGCCTCCTCAATATGCATTTGAAACGTATTCCTTTGCTCATAGTTGCTAGACAGACGTTACCTTATTGAGTTAATTAGGGATTAGCTAGAGAGAACAATTCACATCGGTAAAAAATAAAATAGTTTATTCTAAATCTCACTACACATTAGTTTATTAAAACAAACACATCAGTTTATTTAAACAAACAGACTAGTTTCGACGACGATGTCGTATTCATCAGAGCTTGGCTACCACTTGACAAGTTTCAAAGAATTTACCTTATAGGTTTTGTCTTTGTTATTCAAGATAAGAAGTATCTCAATATGTTATAGATAGGGGGTAGTAATACACCATTTCTTAGAATAATGGTATTATTTAATTCAATTTCAATACACAGTTTTTTTATTTCTAAAACAATCTTACTTAGTAGGATAGTCCATTATTTTTGATTCAAGTGCTTCTAGTCCGTGTATTCGAAGTGGTCTAGTGCCATACAAGTCAAGCCATCCTTTAACTGTTCCACAATCTCCTTTACACTTGACGTCCAGTAGACAAGCAATGTTCAAGTTAGGGTCGAAGTTCCACTTCTCAAGCATCTCCTCACCTTCACAGATTCAACTTGCTCGGACTGTGGTCGATAAATTAGTCTTCTTTCGTGCTTTTTATTCACTGAACGTAATGAAATTTCAATATTTCTATACTTAAACAGTTGTTTCCCAACAATGAAAAACGTTATGAAACTTTATGAATTTATTTTTATTTACTACAGAGAGAATTGTTTTATTTCTGAATTTTAATACAACCACATAATTTTTATTTGAACTTAAGTTAAAAACTTTCCTGTATTATATTTTCTCAAACAATTTATAAATAAATTTTTATAGATAAATAAATTTATTGTTTATAAGTAAATACATTTTCAGAAATGTTTCAATGACTAGGTTTTTGCGTCAAGGCAAAGCTCAAACAAATATATAAGTAACTCTTAGAACAATAAGAGATTGAAAATATTTTGATTAAAAGATTCCTAATGTAAACTACTGAACCGGAAGCTTCAAGAAATCTATCTTCTTATTTGTATAAATACTTTCTATTTCCAAAGAGAACAAATTTTTTCAAAATTACGTTAAATCGGTAAAGAACTGACATCGGTACGTTATATTGATGTTAACAAAATGTGGAAAATAATATCATGTTTAAAGGACCAGCTGTTTAATACATACTTTACCATATAAATATATGATTAGAGAATTCAGTGCTTAAATTTTGAGAAGTTTTCTTATATAGTCAGAGAAACTAAAGAAAAAACCACATAATAAAAATTTAAGTAAATAAATTTTACTTAGGCACATTTTTGTTGGTACACTTCAGTAACCCTCATGATGACGGTTGGGTTTAGTGGATACCATTTTGCTTCACAAATTAGAATTTGTAGATACCCATATTTTTAATTACGTATTTTATTACAGCTAGTGTAAAAATTACAGTTCGAATAATATTTGGAAATGGGTAAATCATAACGTGCACAATAAAAATCGATTTGTCAAGTTGGGGACGGTAAAACCTTAAGAAAATACTTTGGATAATAATATAATTATTTCGGAACAATTAAAATTGAAATTTCTATTTTGTTTATATTAGATACAAAAAAATATTATTAAATAATATGAATGATAAATGTAATAAATAATGAAGTAATGAGGAGATATGGTTACTGCTGATGCCTGGGCTACACGAACTGGCTTGCAAAGGGTGGCCTCGCTTCTCACTTAGGGGACACCACAATTGTAATGAACACTATTTTGCATGGAGCCTAACCCGCATTTCTTCCTTCAACGTTGCTAGTCCAGCTAAATGTCCACAACAAACAACATAGATGCAATCATATTTTATAAAATGTTTCTTTTTCTTATATATAAATAACTCCCACACCGATGTTGCAATAATAAATTATAGCTACTGACATGGAAAGTCCTTAAGACCTTAGGACAGGGCAAAATAACTCACACACCCCTCTAGAGTTTAATTGTTTTAAATAAACTACATAATATTTACACACACACACACACACACACACACACACACACACACACACACACACACACAAACACAAACACACACACACAAACACACAAACACACACACACACACACACACACAACACACACACATACAACACACACACACACACACACACACAAACACTCACACACACAAACACACGCAGGCACACACATACAAACACACACACACACACAAATATATATATTTATATATATATATATATATATATATATATATATACATAAACAAAGAAATACACACTGACACACACACACACACACACGCACACACGCTCACACATACACACACACTAACACACATACACTCACACAAACACACACGCACATACACACACACACACACACACACACACACATATATATATATATATATATATATATAAATATATGTAAAATATCAAATAGGTTTTCCTGTTAGAATTATTTTCAAGATTAAATAATATACACTAATTACAGGAACTAATTTATTGAATAATACACTCAAAGCTTTTCGTTGGTTGACATTACCAACATCCTCAGGAATTACTAAGAATGCATTCTTACGAAGAGCATACGGTTTTATAAGCTCAGATAATAGGTCGGCAACGTAATGATATTTGAACATAGCACTGAAGGTAATGTTCAGCATTTGGTGAAATTTACAAAATAAGCGTATTTTGTGCCGTATAACATCTGTTTTACAACGTAGCTGAAAAGCTTTCGGTTAGGTGGTTCATTTGTTTAAAAAGGTTTTCTCACGTAAGCTAATCGGTTGATGAGTTTTACTCTCATGCATTACTCTCATGTTAAAGAGACACCAAACATTACCTGTCCCAGCCCGTTGTAGCTACACTTTAATATTTCGACAGCTTACACATGAAAATTCTGCTTTACAATGTTTCAAATGCTCTGCCTATTAAGCATACTTAGAATTTATATAGGTTTCTGTATGATTTAAATATAAGGAATATCAAGTTCTTTTACTTAAGCGGTACCAAGTTCATCAAAATTGCTGAAGTTCCCGAACACCTTTAGGAACATCACGTGTACTTATTTTTATTGCAACATCATTTAAGTGTGAAAACAAAATAACAATAGTTGGCAAAAGGTAACCAAATAAATAGTTACTTTCAATATTTCACTTTTATTAATCGTAGTGGGCTGCATTTCCTGGAACAACGTGGCAGGTCCCACTCTAATATCATGCTGCCTGCCAGTGTGCGTACGTAAAAATAATGTTCTTAATCTAAAGTTAAATGATAAGACTGATTTGGCGAGAAATTTCACAGTATTTGGGAATAACTGTCTTCTGTCATGCAGAAAAAAAGACGGAAGTTGTAGTCGCATATGCTACAGATTAATAGAAATTATTCCACGTAAGGTTTGAGTTTAGAAACATTTGCATTGAACAAAAGCTCTTTCACAACCAATCCCAAAGCAATGTTGAAGGTTGAGATGGACCGCAGAAAGGTTCCAACGTGAATGCATGTCAATTCAATCCCATCATGCCTTCTGTATGTTTTGCATGCTTTCCGCAGTTTGGGTTTGCATGCTTTGATGTTTTACAAAACACAATACTGTTTGTAGCTTAGTTTAATTAATACTTTTTCAAATAAAATTGTAGATTGTTAATTAAATTAGTTTCAAACTTAACAGTTTAAATGCAAAAAAGAATTTTCTAAAAAAGCATAAGTGAAGTATTTGTGCAATAAAAAGATATTTTTACATAGTCACCATGGTGAATTGATGTTAAATATGTCTATGTACAGCCATGCTTTGAAATACAAAGTAAGAAGTTAGTTACTACACCCATACTAATCTTTTAATAGCAAACCTGTTCACATTTTTATTAACACAACAAAAACAGGTTTTGAATTTTTTCCAAAAATGATTTGTTTTTATATAATTATTGATTACTTTTATCAACAAACAATGTTGGAGGAATCTATTTCAGTAATTCATTAAACAAATTTTTAACTATTTTCATGCCTCGAACTTTACTTACTATTCCTTATTTATAACACGTAAGACATATTTTCTATTTCATATGTGTCAAAATACAATACAGGATCACTTTCGGTTCCGGTACAGAAACTGAATCAGCTGTAGTTGCCTCCTCGATAAGCTGTCCTAACGTTTGATTGTTACCGCCCATTCCTGTTGACGTCTTTCATTTGTGGCTAGTTTTCGGTGACATGGTGCTAAATACTGCATAGGAAATTTTAATCATAGTGTTAACTTTATTTTCGCTCATAAGACCTCACACCAAAATGACGCAAAACCTTCAAGAGCGGTAAGAGTGTCTCAAATTAAACGTAGGTCATATAGAACATGTTTATATCCAACTTTAAAGGAGCATCTTGAGTATGTGTTTGAAAACTATGTAAATGAGAAAAAAAATTATATAATGTCTTACAAACATTTTCGTACTTCCGAATACGGTAACAAAAACCTTGTATTGTAATTTTTTTAAAAAACATTACATTCATAAACTTTAAGAAAGTATTTAGTTGAATTGGGGATTGTAAGAAAGGTTTAAAATAAATGATTTAATTTAAATCTATTTAGGTAACTGCTGAAGCAATCTTGCTAGTAGCCCTGTGCATGGTTTGAGATATTTTAAAACTTATTATTTTTTTATTGAGTATTAATCCATTTTATTTATTACAAATAAATTTTAATATATGCACGATATAGTAAAGCTGGTAACAATACCGACTTTAAGTTTGCATAACGGCATGCAGCTGCATTCAGTGAATGGGTGAATAAACTTACAACTTGTTCATGACAAGTAATGTGTCATTCAAATATACAGAACGAATAATTTTCTTATTATTATATTAATGTAGCACACAAAACTTAAAGTATAATATTTAAATCATTAGAATTTCCGAATTGAAACTTTTCATAATTTATAAATACAAAGAGAACTTGTATCTTTTAAATGTTTGCGAAATTATACATTTTTTCACCATTTTTTTTTTTTTTGAATTATTGTTGAACTGAAAGAAACATTTTTCAAATATTTAAACGAAACTAGAGCTGGTGTTCTATATAAATTTGAAAAAGTGTTATTAAATGTTAAAATAACAGTTGTAGCAGATTTAGTGAGCACATTTGTTGCTTTTGTGTCATGCTTGTTGCTGATCGCTCTCTAATTACATTTTTATCTGGTTTCAGCTAAATTTAGAGTTAAAATCAGAATCTGGAGGAGACCTTTCGGATTTTATTACGAACGGAGAGTGGTACTTATTAGGTAAGTAATGCCACATGACCGTATTATCAGTTTAGTTAAGCTTTGTCCGATACATCACAATCCTCTGCGTACCACAATCGTCTCCGTATCACAATTGTCTTCCTTTCACAATCCTTTCCGTATCACATCACACTCCTCTTCATATCACAATCCTCTGCGTACCACAATCGTCTCCGTATCACAATTGTCTTCCTTTCACAATCCTTTCCGTATCACATCACACTCCTCTACATATCACAATCCTCTGCGTACCACAATCGCCTCCGTATCACAATCCTTTCCGTATCAGATCACACTCCTCTTCATATCATAATCCTTTCCGTATCACATCACACTTCT
>JBAIZL010000002.1:249208154-249248154 GCA_036971475.1 Prosapia bicincta
ATAGACGTGTCCAAGACACGTTTGATGACCATGCCACCAACTGAACAAGTACTGGATGCTTCAGAAAGAAGTTACGAGTAGGAGGAGACAATCAAAAAATTTTGTTTCTAGAATGCGTATCGAAATTGTCATATTGCAACAGATTCCTTGAATAAAATAAAAATGAACATTATTTCTTGTATAAACCTTGATATGTGATATGTTCTAGCTAGGATTAAAATAGGATATGGTTAATTGAGGTTATGGTACTGAGAGGTGGAATATGTCGAGGTACAGTTTGGGATACTCATTGTTGAGATATGGAAATTTGCTGTTGTTGGGGTACTCATTGTCGGTGAATGACAAGCTACAATATGGTTGTAGTATTATTCTTAACACAACATATATTAAGACAACAGTTGTAATTGGTCTTATTTTACAAACTATTCCGTTATGGCTGGATGTAGTAGAGACTTGTAGTACTGACTGCTAAGATATTGCAAGGTACAATTAGGGTTGTGGTAATGAGTGGTAGAATATGTTGAGCTGCAGTTATGGTTGTGGTGTTGACGTCAAGGATATATCGAAGTTTTATTTAGGGTTGTGATATTAAACACTACGATATAGAAAGTTGTAGTTATGACTGTGGTTATTACTGTTGGGATGTGAATAATTGTGGTTAGCCTTTACGTGCTGACAGCTTTGATATGAAGAGTTGTTGGAAGGTTTGTGGTACTGACTGCAAAGATATAGCAAGTTGAACTTTGGTTTGTGGTATTGAGTGGTTGGATATAGTAAGTTGTAGTTTGATTGAGGTTACCATTGCTGGGATGTGGATTTGTATTTAGTCCTACAGTGCACACTGCGTTAATATGACGAGTGTTAGTGAGAATTGTGGTACTAACTGCTTTGTTATAGCGAGTCGTAACCATGGTTGTGGTGCAAACTGCTAGGATAACGCTGGTTGTATTTATGGTGGTGTTACTGACAGCTTTTGTTATTATGAATTGTAGTGAGGATTGTGTTACTGACTGGTTTTATATGACGAGTTGTAGCCATGGTTGTGGTACTAAGCGATGGTTGTTCTACTGATTAGTTACTTATGGCGAGTCGTAGCGATGGTTGTGCTATTAACTGGTTTGTTATGACGGGTCTTAGCCATCGTTGTGTTACTAATTGCTAGGATGACGCTGGTTGTATTTATGATTGTGATCAACCTACTAGAATATAGCAAGTTGTATTTATGGTGGTGTTACTGACAGCTTTTGTTATTATGAATTGTAGTGAGAATTGTGTTACTGACTGGTTTTATATGGCGAGTTGTAGCCATGGTTGTGGTACTAAGCGATGGTTGTTCTACTGACTAGTTTCTTATGGTGAGTCGTAGCGATGGTTGTGCTATTAACTGGTTTGTTATGGCGGGTCTTAGCCGAGTTTGTGGTACTAACTGCTAGGATAACGCTAGTTGTATTTACGGTGGGGGTACTGACTGATGCGTTATGGTGAGTCGTAGAGAGAGTTGTGTTACTGACTGGTTTGATATGGCGAGTTGTAGCGAGGGTTGTGCTACTGACTGGTTTGTTATGGCGAGTCGTAGCCATGGTTGTGGTACTAACTGCTAGGATAACGCTAGTTGTATTTATGGTTGAGGTCATAAGTACTAGTTTATAGCAAGTTGTAGTTGTGGTGGTGGTACTGATAGCTTTGTTATTGCGAGTCGTAGCGAGGGTTGTGCTACTGAATAGTTTGTTATGACGAGTCGTAGCGAGGGTTGTGCTACTGACTAGTTTGTTATGACGAGTCGTAGCGAGGGTTGTGCTACTGACTGTTCTGTTATGGCGAGTCGTAGCGAGGGTTGTGCTACTGACTAGTTTGTTATGACGAGTCGTAGCGAGGGTTGTGCTACTGACTAGTTTGTTATGACGAGTCGTAGCGAGGGTTGTGCTACTGACTGTCCTGTTATGGCGAGTCGTAACCATGGTTGTGGCACTATCTACTAGGATAACGCTAGTGGTATTTATGGTTGTGGTCATAACTACTAGAATATAGCAAGTGGTATTTAGGGTTGCGCTATTGACTGGTTTGTTATGGCGAGTCGTAGACATGGTTGTGGTACTTACTGCTAGGTTAAAAGAAGCTGTACTTAGGTTTATGGTACTAACTACTAGAAATGGGAATTTGTATTTAGGTTGGTGGTACTGATGACGTTTTTATGGAGAGTCGTAGCGAGGTTTGTATTAATGTCTTTTAAGATATAGCAAGATGGAGTAAGGGCTGTGGTTATCGCTGTTGGGTTGTGAAGAGTTATAGTTACCCTTATAATGCTGACTGATTTTTTTTCTAATTATTAGTATATATAAAACTTGATATTTAAAATAAATAAAGCCAAGTCATTTTATTAAAAATCTTATTTCAGTGATAAACCATTCAAGATATTCTACCTTTAACCGACTATATTATACAACTATTGAACAAGTATCATAGTCCTGCTCTGTACAGCTCTGTTAGCTAGATTAAGGGAATGCTAGCCGTTAGCTGTTTGAATGTATGTATATTGTTAAATTTCAGGGTGTATACTACTTTAATATTTATATAACTAAAAATAGGGTGACAATCATACATTACTATGACGCCGCACACTGAAATAAAGATAATGTAAAGATAGTGAAACTACATATTAGCTAGAGTATCCGTTCTGCTTAGATACTTGAAAAGTTAATAATTTATTAGACTAAGTTATAAATATTGCTTATCATTTTTAAAGTTCAATACATTTAAAAACTTATAATACTGTTTTCCTAAAACCCAAATTTTAAAGCTATGGGGTTTGAAGCATAGGGTCCTGAAGCCGTATCTCACCCATTAGTCACCCACTAACCTGAGTGATTATAGCGCGGGACAAAAAAATTAAACACTAAGAGCTTAGTAGTACACCGGGAAGTAATAATATCTGAAACTATATCTATTGTTCTTGAGTAATAATAGCAATATAAAAGGCCTGCAAATATGTTGAAACATGTAAGCAATATAATTTATGGTTCTTCCAGAACAATAATATCTGTGTAGTAGAATATAATTCATGCACGCGAAGGAATTCAGCATTAAAATTTAGGACAATTTGTACTATGAATTTTATGTGGTTATTGTAAGCGAAATTAGAACAATGTAGAAGAGTATAAAAATAAACAAAAGCAAAACAAAATGTAAAAATTTAATAAAACTTGGGCAAACGTTGAAGTGTTTAGTAAAGAACTGGGCAGTGTTATAAAACGTTCAGTAGATAAATGAAGCTTAAATTTTAAATAGTTTCATAACTATCAATTCTGGTTGGGTTTACTGTTGTGTCAGTCGGTTCAAATGAACTGAAAGAAGGTCATTTGATGCAGTCCAGAATTCATACCATTCTTTGTGGCCTCTGCGAGTTGTATCTGGGGACGGGTGAGACGACGCAGGGGTGCATAACTGAGCAATAAAGGGTTCGTTGCCTAATTAAGGCTCACCACAATATCAGTGTTACCATGGTAACGAGCTGTTGTCGGTAACCGTTGCTAAGACAAGAATCTCTTTACTAAGGGCTGGTAATGTCAGCACGTTATTTCATCCGTTCCTTTATACACCTCCTGAGGCAAAGTTACTAGGGGTAGACATTAATATCGTACTGATAGTATAATTTTCAAATATAGTCGCCAAAATCTAATCGATTTTATGAAATACGTTTCTCGTTTAGCTGAGTTTTATAAATACAGTAGAGTCTCAAAATTCCGAACCCGTATTTCCCAGGCTTCCGTTAAATTTTAGTACAACTTCGAGTCGACTAAGCCGCGGGCTTATCAGCTCCGCTGCTGGCGTTTAAAAACATTTTCACGCCAGCATTCGTGGTTTCATATAAAAACTAAACTGCTGACTGGATGGATATACAACTATTCAAAGAGTGGTTTTTTAATGAGTTTGTGTCTGAAACTGAAAAGTTTTTACATCAAAGATTTGACTTCGGAAGGTTATTTCGCTGTTAGAAAATGTACGGTCGTACCCTGATGAAGGTCAACTGTGCTGTGATGATGTCTGTCCTTTATATCTTCCCACAAATGTTACGAGTCTAATACAGCCGATGGATCAGGGCGTTCTGGAATGTATGAAAAAAGACACAAGTTACCGTTTTCTGGGAAGCGACTGAAGGAGAAGAAAGTCTTGTAGGCTTCCTAAAAAAAGCTACAGTCAAGGTAGTTGTGTACTGGATAGCCGAATCGTGGAATTAAAAAAAAGAAGAAATTTCAATTAATTCGTGGAACAAAATTCTGAGTAATAATGAAACTGTAGACTGTGTTATCGATCCACTAAAATCAAAAGATTTTGACAATTCTTATCAAGAAATTACCAGGTTGTGTAAATTCTGATGCGAATAATTTGAGATAACAAATGTTAGATTATTGAAATAGTACAAAAAATTACTGAAGACATTGATGACGAGAATAAAGTTGAAGCTCCGACCGAGACACTACAAGAAGGAAAAATTAGTTACGGTTAAGGAACGACCACCTTGGAAACTGCACTACGCAATAATGAACAACAGACGTGCTTCTGCAAAGACGTCTTAGCACGAAAATGTTCTGCTAAGAAAACGCAGAAGACACTTAACATTTCCAAAATATATAGTAACCGTGATGAACAATGTATTCCAAAGCAACATTAGTTTATGTAAGAATTTTGTACATTCTTAGTTATAGTCTTGATGTTCATTAGAACTCCTGTTTTTATAACGTACAGGAACGTATTTCCGTGTAGTCAGATTTTTCGTTAATTTCAGTAGATCTCGGTCCCATCTACTTCGAATTACCGAGACTCTACTGTATAAAAAAAAAAACCAACCCGTCTCGGGCTATAGCAAGTTGTTTGAGACATTATGTAATATAGATCAGTTCATAATTGTCAGGGCAACGTCCGCCAATGCGAATTAAACTAATTGTAAAGATTTTTTCACTGTCTTTCTGCTCATTGCAACTTGCCCTTAAAGGCATCTAATCTTATGTATTTATTTGAACGTTTTCACTTAATACACAAAAAAACTAATAATTGTTTTAATTTATACGCCTTAAACTAACAAAAAACCACAAAAGCCAAAACATACAGAAACCTAGTGCGTCACTGTATTAATTATTTCTTTGCTTAATTCACTACCGAGGTAGTACTTTCCCTTAGCGTGCAACATAAATCGTTTGAAAATAGGGAAAAACAAATAAGAAAGTTGAAATATAAGACAGGAAAAATCATTTCAAAATATTTTCCAAATTTATAAAAACCAGAACAAAATAGGGCTCTTTGAATGATAGTAATAGAAAATACTTTAATTAGTCGATATGTTTACGCCATTTTTGCGTCCTTTTAAAATTAGAAATATCGGTGTAATATAATTTCAAAATAACTGTTTTCATTAGCTAAATAAATTTCGTTTTTTTACTTAGAAAGCTTTTAAAAGAAAATTATTTTTCGTCAAACAGAAAAATTCCGAAAAACTAATTAACAATGAGGCCGTTGATTTTTCAGGAGTGACCATTTTATTGTCTTTGACAGTCTTCTTGAATCTAGTAGCGGAATCAATGCCTACCACCTCCGATGCCGTTCCTTTAATAGGTAAAAGCTATTTTCCTTTGTTAAATTTTCTGCCGGGCCAATGTCAAACTGATACTTGGAGGAGTTCTGAAGATGCTGCAACTATATTAAAGATTATAATATAAAATGTATTTACTGTAACAGTGAGACACTATAGTGGTTTAAAACATATGTGCAGTAGTAGGCAGATGTAGAACCTAACTTATGCTGACATCACACTAAGGACGTAAGAGCACAACAATTGGAACCAACACACAACAATTGGACAAATGGGCATTGTTAGAAACTATTTAATAAAATACAAAATTTAATTTTCTTATTAAATAAATGCTTTAAAATAGTATAATTTTGATTTTAAAAGTATTAATAATGTTGCAGTTAAACATAAAAAATGAAAAATGACTAAATCAACTTTTAAATATAAAAAATAAATTATAATAAATTCACAAAATTAAAGATAAATGTATTTTAATATAATTTTATAAATTATAATTGAAATATGAATATTTAAATATTTATATTTTTAAAATACCAAATATATATTAAACAGATATGAATAAACAGTATTTAACTTAATAATGCACATTTGTACCTTGTTTAGAGAATTATTTCACATTCATTTCATATGACTTCACGCAAATAAAACAATATTCGTATGATGTTTTGTTTGATGATAAATGAAATTATATTTAAAACAAATTTTATAAATATTTTACCGTCTGAATTGTATATTACGTTAGACAAAATAAACCAATTTAGTATTTCTCTGTTACGACTCTTACGTAGGTTTGCTATACTCATTCACTCATTCAACTCCTCATAAACGTTAGGTTAACTTTTGAAAGGCAATATTTTCAACTTTAATTTTCCAAAACGATTTGAATTTTAAAATACTAAAAATTTTTAGATAGAAATTAACGTTAATGCTTTTGCAGTAGGCCATTGCCTCTGGTTTAAACGTCACCCACGTTAGTATTAACCTCCAAGCCACCCCTGTTAGTCAAACGTCAAACGTTAATTGTAAAATCCCATATGATGTCCCTTATAATTATTTTACAAACTAAAATATTCGTTCTTTTGGTAATAACATGTGAGTAAAATCTACACTTTTCAACTCATATAACTGATACGATTCCGCTGTACCATATAATACTAATAGCCTAACATCCTCGGTCCTGACACATTTTGTGAAACTCTTTTTCCATGACCACCAAAATTAGAGCTTCTTCCATTTTAGTACTATGGGTAGTTTGGATATTTCTGACTGTCGACACAGAATCATATCCTCATGCGTATCCATACCGAGTTACTAGCATCTGCATACGATTATATGTGTATACCGATCTCTTCTTCTTGATGAATTATTACTCCAAGCCCTCTCCTTATTGATGACTTACCACTCCAAGGCCTCTTCTTATTGATGACTTAGCACTCCAATGCCTCTCCTAATTGATGACATTTCACTTCAAGGCCTCTCCTTATTGATGACTTATCACTAAAATGTCTTTCCTTAATGATTAGTTACCACACTGAATCCTCTCCTGAATCATGACTTACTTCTCTAAGGTCTCTCTTTATTGATGCCTTATCACACCGATTCCTCTCCTTATTTATGACTTACCACCCCAAGGTCTTTCGTTATTGATGAATTACCACACCGAATCTTCTCTTGATTTATGACACGAAACTCCTAGGCATCTCCTTATTGATGACTTACTATTCCAAGACCTCTGCTTATTGATGACTTACCACTCCAAGGCCTTTCCTTATTCATGACTTATTTTACCGAATCCTCTCTTGATTTATTACTTACTACACAACTTCTCTCGTTATTGATGACCTACCACTAAAAGCCCTTCCTTTATTGATGGCTTATTTCTCCGAATTCTCTCCTTATTAATGACTTACCACACTTAGTTCCCTCCTAATTTATGACAATACAGCAAGACCTCTCCTTGTTGATGGCCTACCACTCCAAGGCCTTCCCTTATTGATGACTTATTTCACCAAATCCTCTCCTTATTGGCGATTTAACACACCGAGTCCTCTTCTAATTTATAACTTAACACCACAAGACCTCTCCTTATTGATGACCTACCACTCAAAGCTCTTCCCTTATTGATGACCTATTTCACCAAATCCTCTCTTGATTTACGACTTCCCACACCAAGTTCTCTTCTTATTGATGACATACCGCCCAAATACCTGTTCTTATTGATGACCTATCCCTCCAAGCCCTTCTGTTATTGATGCCTTATTTCACCAAATCCTCTCCTTATTGATGACTTACCACACCAAATCTTGACTGAACATACAGGTCGTTCCCATAATGGCGACTGACTAAACTGAGTCGTATACTCATTTATGACATACTGAGACCTACTGTTATCGTGATTGGAAATTAACCACACAAATTCCTCCTTTTATTGATTCTTAACATATAGAGTATTCACTCCATTATTGAGTAACTAAAAAAAACATTTCTTTTTATTTGGTTATTGAACAATCAAACATCATCTTTTCATGTTATGATTGATTACAGAGAACCCTCCCCGTTAGGGTACTTACCCCTCCCTCAGCCCTTATCAGTTCGATCTGCTTCTAAGACAACAATTTCCACACATATCCATTGCTTTTACTGTACTACTACACCTTATCTTGAACCTAATTCCATGGGCAATCTTAGAGCACTAAGGCCCTTATTTGAAACCAATCACACTGTGTTAGAACTTTTATTGTAACACAAACATAGAAATCCGATCAATACAGATTTGGTGAAGTTAAGATTGAAAAATTATTTATTTGATTTTTATAGTTTTATAAACTTTGTAGAAATCGATTAAAAGCCCTTTATAACTGGTTTATAATATAAAACATAACCCCATAAAATTTATGTCTCCTTAAACATTCATTGTATTCAACCTTTAAAAATATCAAAAATATTTTTCGTGAAATGTTTGCCCGATGAAAAAAACACTAAAAATTAAAGGTTACAAATTAGTCTGTAAATATTAGGTATGTATTATGTTATTAGTAAAAATTAACTATAGGCCTACTCCTGTTGTAGCACAGGAACTCATTCATTTTACTTTTATTTATGTAAAATTTCAAATAGTAAATACTTAAGCAGATAATATAGCACGTTTACCTTTCCACTAAATGAGTGAAATTAAAGAAAAATCACTGTTTAAGAAAATAAAAATGTAACCAAAACAATAATGATTAAATTTATGTAAGTGGTTTGTTTTAGTCCCCACAAAAAATTAAAGCAGAACAAATTTATATTATTTTTAGAACATTTAGCTTAAACACCATTAAAAATGCGTTACTTACTAAATTATGTTTAGGTCTTTATTTGGATATGACAAGTTTAATGGTGGAAAAAAATAAATCATAGAAACATCAATACAAATTTAAAAATATATTTATAATTTTTAAAATTAGTCCTACTGTTGATCTTTTAGAGGTGAAATGTAAGAAACATACTTGAGAAATTATTTAAGAAAAATTTTGTTATAATGATTTTTATAATTCAATAGATTTTAGAAAATTACATAAATTCAATTTATACATAAATAATAAATTTAGTGATTTTAAAAGGTTGTTCGTCAATATCTCAATAAAGAAATCAAGGCATAATAAGAGATTAAAATTTGTATACGAACTTATATTAATTATTCTTTGTATATTTTCTGTTGCTCATTTGTGCGTTTTGTGCTGGTCTCACAACAATTTGAACATAATACTTAACAGAGATTTATTTAGTGTTAAAAAGTCAGACATATTATTATACTTCTAATTTTAGAAATAATATTTCAGACCAAATGTTTATTTCGTTCTTTCTACAGGTGATTAAGTTTGAAGAGGGTGATGTGTGTTTTCCTTTAGATGTAAGATACATTAGCCGCCACTAACCCAAATGGTTTTGTTACAGGAGTCACCATTTTACTCTCGTTGACTGTCTTTCTGAATTTGGTGGCTGAGACCTTACCCCAAGTTTCCGACGCAATCCCTTTGCTAGGTCGTATCGTGCCGCTTGTTTTATTCCCTTATTCTATCTTTATCTCTGTGTTTTGGTTGGCTGTTGTGTGCCTTGTTGTTTGGTACTTGGTTGCTGGAGGCAAACATTTTTTTTCTTTTTCCGCTAGATAAATGTAGCATGATTCCGACTCTCAACAATGTAGACAGCTTCAGTTGTTGTAAACAATCATAAATACAACAATGTGCAAATTAACGTTGTTGCATTTGCAAAAAATGAATTGAAGTTACAAAATATTAATTTGTAATTTTGAATAAAAGTAGAAAAGATTTTAAAGAATTATAAAACCATCACGTTTGAAAATTTCATAATATGCCTATAAAATACTTGAGAAAATAAAAATTCAAAAATACATAAAATGATAAATTTTTATAAATAAGTCAATAGTATAATTGTACCTTGGAATTGATAAAAGTTAAGTTATTTTTTAAAGACGTTACGTTTTATCGAAATTAAAACCTCTATATAGTTTACATATTTTAACTTTTCATATTGTCATTAAATTGTATTAAATGGTTTCTATTTAATTTATTTTTAAATTATCAGTTAAAGTTAAACATACAAAAAACGCTCTAATCAATTAATTGTAATTACAAAACAAATAATTTTTCAAACTATAACAATGTAAAAATCATTACAAATAACAAAATACCACGCACAATCACTAATCTATACGAGCTTCCTGCATTAAAACTTATTTGGCTAATTGATTTTATTTTGTTGCGGATATTATTGATTGGATTTAATCATATTTAAAAATATGAACAATTTCTTCCAGACAGAAGATTTTGTGAAATTTCGTAATTAGTTTCCGTGTAAAAATCTTTTTTATTCCTAAATATACCGAATTCATTCTGATTTTTCACAAACGGGTTAAAACTTACACGAATTTACCACCTCTTACTTTTCTTCATTCGTCGTCACAAGACAGGGTAATTTTAAGTGTAGAAATTCGTCTACATTATTTCTTATTATTGAAGGCGGTAATTTTATAGATATTAAAATATTTTCTTATCCTGTATATCCTAGGCCAGGAATATTTTTAGGAGAAATCAAAAAGTGCTGTCGTAGTCGTTTCTTTATGATACCGTCAGTGGCTCATAGTAGAGAGCTCATTATGTGGTGAATACATTAATAGTAAAAACTTCACTATACAAAAAACCTGTGACGTCACCAAGTTATTTCTTTTATCTAAACAAAGCTGTCGGTGACTAACAGAGCGTGATGTGAATGAAATTGCAATGAATTACTTTAGTGAACATACTGTGGAAATGTATTTTTAAATTTAGACCGTTCAAAAAGAGCTTCCAGAGCACTGCTAATGGTATATATACCTTAATTTAATATCATATTACCCCCTTCATATTAGGTTACTTCATTGTTTGTTTCGGCCATTTCCATAGTGGATGGATAATTTAGACAGAAACGATAAACAAATATAGCTACAAAGCAATTAAAGTGTAGCAACAATTATTAACACCAAGAACACCATTTTAACCTTACGTAAAGACATTTCAATGAACCTTTCAGAAATCCACCTGCCATTTAATATTTACTCGTAGTAAAGATGACCTGAACGTATTGCCATTAAATGGAAACGTTCAATATGAAATTGCAAATGTACTAATATATTATGTCACTAAAAATTCCTTCTCTGAAATTTTCTTTAATCAAAAATTTTGTTTAAACACTAATACAAAAAACAAAAACTATTTAAGATAACCTAAAAAAATTAAGCTCATATCTTTACTCACGTTCGTTAAATATATATGAGCAATACATATCTTATAGTTTATATTTATTGCGTGAAAATTAGGCCTAAAATCTTAACGCTAAAATGTTGAGAGCCGGAAGTGCTTCTAAATGGAATTCCTACCAAATTTACAAATTTCAGGTATAGTCTTAACTCATTATCTATATTTGTTTATACGATAAATCAAAATTGTATAAAAATAAATTTGAAGTTTAATTTAATTAAATATATATACATACAATAAGTAAGTTTTATAAGAATCGAACATACTATAAATACTTATAACAATGTGTTAAACAGAATATAACAATTATCTGTCCCAAAACAGTTATAAAAAAGTCTAATGACTACAAAGCATTATTTAAGCACATACAAAAATGTATCAAATAGAATACAAAACATTCTTTGTTTAAAAATATATACATTTTCTAATAAATAATATGCTGTGAAAGTAGAATTCAGATTTTTGTAGTACGATTCCACTCTTGTTATACTACGAACGTTTCAAATGCGAGCACAGGGTTTGTTCTAGTGAAAAACCATGTAAATATCGTTAGCAATTCTTGTTTACACTAGCAGCAAAATAAGGAAAATGCACATAGCGGTTAATTATAGACCCAAATATATATATATTTTAAAATAACATACGTTATTCAAATACAAGAATATTTATTAATTTATAATTTACTAACTAAGCTTTTCGTTAGTAAACAGTACCAACATCATCAGGAATGAAAATTACAATAATGCAAGCTATAGGCAAAAAACATATGTTTTAGGCCAATAGCTTGCATTATTGTAATTTTCATTCCTGATCATGATGGTACTGTTTACCAAGGAAAAGCTTTCAATATAAATTAATAAATATTCTTGTATTTGAATAACCTATGTTGTTTTAAATTGTTAAACAAGAAAACGTGTTATATATATATATATATATATATATATATATATATATATATATATATATATATATATATATATATATATTATTTCACTGGCGACGTTTTGGAAATTGATTTATTTCCTTCATCTGGACTTGTTTTGTTTTCGTTGTAGATCGACATAAGGTTACATATTGTTTTATTGGAAACGATGAACTATCGATATGTTTACTCGAGTTCGAATAAACTACAAGTGGAACGCAGTAGTAAAGTACAAATATGATAGTAACATAACCTATACATTAAAACAGCTGTTCCGCCCCATAACCTATAGCATAAAATCAAATCTTTTATGAAATTATAGGTTCTAGCTTATTTTTAGCCAAATGGGAAATAACTATATTGCATACTGTGCTCCTTTGTGAAACATATTCTTACTCATAAAACTAAAATTAATTCAATAAATTAAACTCAAACCAGGATCAATTGAGAGTTTCTTATTTTCATACTATAAAGCAACGTTCCGGTCACATTTAAGGTGGCCCTTTTCAAGCTTTAAAGTCTACAAACATAAAACAATAATAGTTATAATTTAAAAATTAAACACACAATAAAATTGCAAGTTCAACTACTTTAAACACAATATGAAACATACCAGCACTGGGTAAAAGTTAGACAATAGCAATCAGTGCTTAAACTTTCACGTCCATACTAATACAAAAACGAGCAACAGTAAGTTACAATAAACAGACAGTGGTTCAGTCTCATGAGCAGCGATATTCAAGATATTATTTAATCAATTAAACACTGATTGCTATTGACTAACATTTATCTAGTGCTGGTACGTTTCAAATTGTGTTTAAGGTTATTGATCTAGCAATTGTATTGTGTTTATAATTTTTATTTTATAACGATTATTGTTTTATGTTTGTAAATTTAAAAGCTTAAAAAGGAGCACTTAAATGGGGTTTTTATAATATTAAAATAACAAACCTGGCATTGATCATCGCTTTAGTTCAATTTATTGTTAAAATTGCAACCGTTAGAAGCTAAATCCATTTAAAATTAATTCATTTTATATATGATTAAATAATATGTATGAAAAACAAACTATGTTAACATATATTGTCGTCCCCTACAAGTTCGAAATTTTTTTTAAAAATATAAGTGGAAGAATGAGAAGTATTTTACTAACGATAATTCGGACTACGTATATATATATATATATATATATATATATATATATATATATATATATATATATATATATATATCACTTACACTTTAATGTACTCAAACAAGAATCTTACTTTTTAAATATGCTAGTCGACTTTCGAGAACTTTAATTACGTTCCCTCATTTTCGAGTATTTTCTGAAACAAAAGGCTTCTTGAAATTGCCAAGTGTGTAAGATTTCCATTGCCACGTGGTATACAGGTAATCTTATATTTTACCTTTCACTGCACTGTGGGAAAGTTTTAGTTTTTCGCAGGGTTAATTTTGTTTAATAAGTTAAATAATTTCTCATTTTTTAATTTTATTTGTTTTTGTAGTTGTTCTCAGAGGTCTTTTTGTATTATGGTTAATAGATGTAAGTTTTCTAATGTTAGTAAGTATTGATTTTTTTTATGTCGTGTGTGCCTGAATTGTAAGTGTTTGGTTTGATGAATGCTTAAGGTGGTCTTTATATTTGACTTTTATGTTGTATCTTGTGTACGTGAATGTGACCTATGTTTTTTTATTTTTGGGTTTAATGTTTAGGTTATTTTAATTTAAATTGTATTTCAAATTCTAATTTATATATAGTTGTTTTATTGTATCCATTTTCGTGCTATTTGTTATGTTAGTTATTTTCCCTTTCATTTTTAGTGGTTTTTTATTTTTCTGTATAGGATTGCGCTCACTCTTTATCACCGCTGTAAGGAGCAACGTTTTGCTGTAGGAGTTGGGTAGGGTAGTTATTGTATTAATGGTTTGTGTAGGTTTCCTAAAAATTAAGTATCCAATGTTATTTGTATTTCTTGTTATTGTTAGGTCTAGATAGTTTATTTTATTGTGTATTTCTTCTTCCATGATAAGTTTTATGTTAGGATGTAGATCGTTAATTTCGTTTAGGATGTTATTACTATTTATGACTTTATTTTGTGAGATGTATAATCCATGGACAACATATCGTATCCAATGTACGTTGGGGTCGTGTGTTTTTATGGCTTATGTGAGATTATATCGTCAAGGTTTTGGAGGTATATTTCTGATACTATACTAAGCCATCCCTGCATGTGCCAAACGTTTTCAAACCCTTTCGCGACATAGTTTAGGGACATTATTAGGTTATTGGTAATACATCAAAGGCTGACCACCATTGGCTTTTGAACACTATACAGCACAAATTGAGACAACATTTTCCAATCGACTATTTCATTCCACGTTATTAGTATAAAACTAGTCTTTTTTTTCTGTTATACATGCTAGATACACTTTTGAAAGAATTATTTCAAATTTGTGTCAATGATTTATTGGGCCATATTCATATATGTTACTTAATAAAAACAGTTCAACTACGTTGTTTTAAAAAACACTGTTTAGTAAATCAACGTTTACAGTTTTACATTAGAACAAATTCCTCTTTATCAGACGGATCTACAATTCCTGCACAATTTCAAGCGTCTCTCTATTTCGAGCCCATTTCTCTTGTGGATGCATTCGGTCCAGGGAAAGTACTTATTACGAAACAGTCTTCCACTGTGTTTGATAATCCGTTCTTTATAATTCCAAAGCAACATATGCTTTAGGTTCCTTATTAATGTCTTCTTTCATCAAGCATAAACATTTTCTCAAAGTTTCTGTCTCTTATATTACTTTTTGAATGTAATTCTTTTTCTTCTATTAGTTTATACTCTTCTTGTTCAAATTTTCAGTCGTTAATAAAATATTTTTTATTTACATTCAAGATTAATAAACATTTTAATAAACATTTAGAGGTTGATAATCGATGGTATTGCAGTTTTTTCAAATTAATTATTATATTTTTAAATTATTTAAATTTTTTAAATTATTAATAATTTATTAGAAAAATTTAATGAATTAATTTAATTTTATATGGGAGAAAAGTTTTCACAAAAGGGGCAAGGTGTACAATATATTTCGTTACGTGTAGCTTAAAATAAGTGATTACATATATATGATTTCATAAAACATCTGATTTTATGTTATAGGTTATGTGCTAGTACAGCTGTAATATATATATATATATATATATATATATATATATATATATATATATATATATATATATATATATTCGAAGAGCGGAGAAATAACAAACAACATTTAAGCATATGTTATGAGTAACCTAATTAATTATTTTTTCAACTCGTACTGCAAAAATCGAATACTCACATCTTTTTTAAAGTTCAAGGTTATCAAATTATAATAAAAATGTTAATATTTATTTATTTTCTGTGTTAAATTTAACTAAAAATTAAACGATTTTAATAAATAATAATTACTTGTATCATTTTATAAACATGTTTAAATTTAGTTTAAACCAAGTTTTTAATAAATGAAAAATCTATCGTCTTAAACTTCTAAAGGAGACTAAATTTGAAAGACTAATGTGAGTGGTTTTAACCTAACTTAAACACAGTAAATCATGAAAGTAAATTAAATTGAAGTAACTTATGGTTTTGTCAGTTTGTCTGTGAGGAGTGGATGGGGTGTGGTGTGCTTTTGTTTCAGGTGTTACCATTCTCCTCTCTCAGACAGTATTTCTTCTCCGCTTGGCGCAGGTCCTACCCCAAACCTCCGACGCTGTGCCAGTCCTAGGTTAGACCACAAATCCAACACAACTACTTCTTTAAATAAGTTCAATTTTCAAAGTTTTGGGTCAACGTTTTGTGTTTGTAAAACTAATAGCCTACAATGAAACCTAGTTTTACGCTTAAATTCCAATCAAGTGAAAAAATTAAGGTGAACATATTCGGTTATTTTAAATTTGAAATATTTCATAAAATTCATTTGTTTAAAACTCGGGTAAATGTTTATTTATAATTTACAATAAAACCAACTAAAAACGGTAAAATATTTAAACTTATCTAAACAAAATAATAATAATTATAATATCTTTACTTACTAAAATATTAAAAACCTTGAGAAATTGTCACTTAAATAAAATAAATGAAAAGATGTACCTATTGAACTAATAATAAAACGATAAAATCATTATTATTTCATTCGCATAAAGGAACACATATATAAACTTGAGGGTTTGTAGCTGTTGGTTGGAGATAGTGCGGTATAGGCTGTATAATGAAGATTACCAGGCGCTCCTTGTAGATGTGTACCATGTTATAGTAGCATAAGCTATTACCAAATATAACATTCTGTAAAAAGAATAATGGTATAATATAAAAATGTCTCCCTCTAGTCGTGTGAAAGATTGAGCTGAATGTGTGTAGAAGTGTTTAATCTTGCTGCTACTTAAACATTAAAACCAACGTTTGGATGTCTCCTAAACCCATTCGGTGTCCCAAGAAATAAATTTTTAAAGAGTTGCATAAAATAAACAAACCCAAAACTTTGAATTAATTTTTTTGTGCATGGTGTTGTGAGAAACACTGTTTGAAACTACAAACACTAAAAACTTGATAAATTATAATTCTAACCTATATTGTAAAAACATAAATTTAAAATAAACAATGATTTAAATACACTAAGTTGCACCTTTACTATGACAAGTGACGTAGTACCTTCAAATTTTAGAAATAAAAAGCATGAAGCATGGCCTAATGTATATCTGGGAAGTTTTACATCTGAGTACAATATACAAATAGCACGGCACTTGGTGTTGTGTTTACGATGAGTATAGCGTTGCATTCTAAATAACCTATCACAAGATTACTCAACACATAAAAGTTATATCCTCAAAATATATATATATATATATATATATATATATATATATATATATATATATACATTTGTTTAGGGTACGATATGCTTGGGAATCTCAACACTAAGTTGATCTCGTCGGGCATTGTGTTTTTTTTTATTATTTTTTTTATTAACTTGGGAACGGGTTTAAACTGCTCGAAGCACCGCTACCTTAGATATATTGTACTTACCTCCCTGATCTAGTCAAAGAGCCCCTTCCCTCCTACCAGGTTTAGAAGTATCCTGACTAGTGTTTTACCTTCAGCATCCTCTTCCAGAGCTGTGCTATCACCAAAGAGGTTGAAGCGCCTCTCGGCAAGTGCTTCACATCTATAAATGATGTTCGTGGCGGTCTCCAGTTCTTGCCATAATCTGCACACTGGTTCATCTTTGAAGATACCCGTATTATGCAGATGTTTTCTTAGTCCACAGTGTCCCGTGAGTAGACCTGTGGCTATCCTCAATTCCTGCCTAGACAGATAGATGAGACTCTCCTGCCTCAAGGAAGGTTTCCTAAGGGTTAGCTTACTGTGTCTCATTCCTTCAGCCCTGACCCAGTGCCCTGACCCAGTGGTGTCTTTCAGCCATCCACCTTCACACTGCAATCTTGACCATGGATTTGGAAGTACCTACCGCCGGCTCCGGTCCAATTAGGGGAGTTGAAGACCCCTCTCTGGCCAGTGCATCTGCGGCTTCATTTCCAAATATTCCCCTATGCCCTGGCACCCAACCTATCTTGATTTGATTGTGCCTTGCCAGGACTTCTAGGTTATTTAGGCATTCCCTGACTATGGCCGAGGTGACCACATGTCCGTTTAGTGCCTTAATTGCTGCCTGACTGTCAGAGAAAATAGCAATCCGGATCCTGTGCATTCCCCTTCTCGCTATCTCTCCCAGACAGGCATTTATAGCATATATTTCGGCCTGAAAGACAGAGGTATGCCTCCCCAAGGAAAAACTAGTTTTACCCTTGGGTTTTTACAATACACCCTCGCTCCAGTGCCGAAGTCCATCTTGAAGCCATCTGTGTACCAGGTCTGAGCTCCCGATGTTACTGACCCTGACCATTCCATCATAGTTTGGTGGGCCTGGTCAGGTGCAAACGTCCGAGTAAGGTGGTCACTGCCCATCCCTAAGACAGGTTCTTTGACCACGCACTCGATACTCATATGTCCTGAAACATCTGGGAGATTAGCCCAGTTGTTTGAATATGCAATCTCCATGCTGTGGTTTGGTGCTCGTGGTTGATTGCTTCCCACCTGTTGCACCTTACCCCTCACAACATCCAAGCCCTGGACGTTAACATGCTCGGCTCGGTTTTGGCCTCCCCTGCGTTGTGTGCTCAGGATTATTGGCCCTCCCGCTGCTCTCACCTGATCTCTTCGGAGCCGCCTTCTGGCCGCTCCACCCATACGCTTTCTCCGTAGAGAGAGCGTGCTCAACTCTATGGTTTCTGCAGTCGGTAGCTTGGTAGCCGCCCCAGCACCCCCAGTGGTGGTTGCCGTTGACACATCTGCTACAGACTCATGGTTTGCCGTCTCATTGGCTCCCGCTGTCTGTGCAGACTCAACATCAATTTGTGTACTTACTTGGTTCATTAGCTTCCGAAGTATGGGGGAAAGAACGGTCAATCAGAGCAGAATCCCCACTGCCCTGGCAAGACAACATACAATGAGGTTTTGTCTGGTTCCTCAAGGGGATCGTGTGCTACTGCATTTTATACCCTGCAGCCATTCATCCATCGGCACGATGCCTTCCACCTTGGATTGGGTATTCAGTCACTGACCTTGAAGCACACCCCAAGTTCAGGACATTATTAAATGTTTCTCATGGAGCGAACAGCCTGCTTTACTCTCTTTTGTTACAACTGTGTCGTTAGGGTAGTTTCTCGCCCATACTTCACAGCCCCATTGCCCTTGGTTCGCATGGGAGGTGAGAGTAGCATTGTGAGAACTTACTTCCCAACTACCTCAGTCCCCAGTCAGAGCAGTTATTTCTACCACACCCAACCGGTTGACTGACGAGGAGGGATAATTCCTCACCTTTGAACCATTGCCTTGGTCCGGGCCTGCTTATTCAGAAACCTTCTGTAATCCTTATTCACAAGTAACCTACATATCTGTAGGCTGTTCCACTATCCGCCACCCGTGGACCCGCCCAGTTGCTAAGGCAAGCTATCTGGGCGGGCATTGTGTTGTACTCGTATTGATGAAAGACCATGGGAACCTCAACATTGCGTTTGCTACATGTGCCCTCAGGGAGACCGTGCCAGTTCTTAAGAGTCTGGACATTTCAATAGGTGTTTTGGAGTCAGTAGCTACATTTAAAGATAGTACCTACATCAAAATCCATACAATGATTGGTTATGCCATTGGAAACTATATCCGTACACGTGATTTGAGTACTCACAGGGTTGACAATGCAGAAGCAGTTTTACCAACATAACAAGAGTTTGCTATCAACGTGTTTTTTGGACCTTGAATTGAATTGCCTACCAAGAATTGATGCATTCTAGTTCAACATTTTATTTCCTACTGCGTAACGACACCTTAGCCTTTGCAGCTGAAAAACGATATTTGGATAACAAAACCCTAATAATGGTGTCTGGAAAACGATACTTGGATAACAGAACCCTAATAATGGTGTCTGGAAAACGATACTAGGATAACAAAACCCTAATAATGGTGTCTGGAAAACGATACTTGCATAAAAAACCCGAAAAACGGCGTCTGAGAAATGATACGTGGATAATAAAATCCGAATAATGGCATCTGGGAAACGATACATGGATATTAAAACCCAAATATCGTGTCTGGGAATTGACACGTGCATAATAAAACCTTAATAATGGCATCTGAGAAATGATACGTGTACAATGGAACTTGAGTAATAGCTTCTGGGTATTATGAAAAATAACACTTAATAATGGAACCTGGATAACGACATTTGGCTATTAAAATATACAAAATATCTACATATTCTAACCTGAATGTTAATATCTAAGTAATAAAATTTGTAGAGTAATACCCGGGAATTTTACCTGGAGAATGATAACTGGATAACTGACAGATTGAAAATGACACTAGGGACGTAGTAAAATATTCTAACTTTCCTATATAGAGTGTGTGAGTTCAGAGTTTAGTGGTGTGTTTGAGGTGTTTTCTAGGCTAGGCTGAGCGTCCACGTTACTCAAGGTTTTTACGACTTTCCAGGTGGGGTACTCCTTTTTTTTGACTGGGGTAACTGCAACAGTCTTCCGCGTTTTTACTAATATCGATCTATTCTCCCTGACAAAGTTTCTTATTAGTAGAAAAATTGATCTTGATCATATTATTAACACTAAGACATTTTTTATTATTCCAAAGAACATATTTTCGATTCATTAACTTCATATTCCTCTCGTTATAGCGAGCTTCGAAGTAGAGTTTTTGAATGTAAATGTTTTATTACTGTGGTACGTATTTGACACTGATAATATAAGATGTACAAAAAAAGCCATTTAGCAGGAATATTTGTAAATACTTTCGACAGCTAGCATATCTGAAAGTTTCATGACCTTCTGTGTTAACACTGAGGGATCGCAATCGCTAATAACGTCACCCATATGGTTCCGTTTGTATCACCTTGCCTGCTTTTGAGTGAGTTTAATCTTTAGTCGTGTACTCTGAGGTATCCTGTAGCAAACAAGGCTAACTTCATCAATTTTCCTCTATAATGTTTTGACAAATTATCATTAAATGAACAAAATGAGTTAAAACTTTTAATGTAATCTCTTTATTTGACAATAAAAATTAAATTTGTTGTATTACTGTACGTTAAATGTTTCTACACGAAAAAACAATTAATTTTCTTCAAAGATAAGTTTAAAAAGACTTTAAATCAATTTTAAATATAAACGTGAATATAAAACTGTATTGTGTTAATCTTTTGTTTTGTAAATAAAATTAGTACCCCTCCATGAAATGATACAGTACTAATGATGCAGAAAACTAGAAAAACATTTTATTTTTAAAAACACTATTACATAATTAAAAGAGCACAATTTCTCTTAATATAACTGACATGACTATTTTATCACTTAAACAAAGTTTAAACATTGTTTAAGTGATTAATTAAGATTCACCGAACGTAATGAACTACAAAATTCTAGAATGACACGACTATGTTTTTGTCACTTACAAGCTTATGAAGTATCATTTTACGTTCACTATTTTTTTCTCTATCTGAGTCGCCAGAACAATCATGACAGCTACCCTCTAACTAGCTGCATCCATCTAACTTTTATTTTTATTTCTTAACTAAAAAATGTTTGCTACAAACAGTCGCTTTGGCTGTTCTGCGGGAAGTAAACCGAGAGAGGAGTCTTGTTTATTTTCTTGCATATTTTACACAACTGTTTATAGTGGTATGTTCATTGTTGTAATCAAACATTGACAAACAAATGTCAAATTATTGCTCGCTGATACAGAAAGAACAAAATACAAGCTCCTACTTGGTGTCCTGTGGTTTCGTTTGTTTCCACATGTTTTGGTGTTATTGATGTTACATCTGATTGTTGTTTCTAATGCAAAGCTATGCGTAGTGTATTGTACTGCAGATGTTATTTAGCGTTACGTAAAGATTTATACTAAAATGGAAAACAAATTCCCACACAAAAAATTCAAACTATTTCGGCAATTATAACTCAATGAAATTCGCTTCATACAGTGCATCTGCTTTCCTATTCTATACTTTATTGCAATCTTTCCATTTTCCTGAAATCCTTTTCTAGAGCACATAGCCTAAGAAATACTTCAAAAATGTAAAATATTTAAGATATTGTATTTTTGTGTTAACAATAGTATTTATACAGTTTTTATTGACCAATGGACACGTTTGAAGTATTTTTTTGGTAATAAAGTTTCACACTAATAACAATCTCTTCTTATTATGTTGAGGAAGTGATGTTTCCAGGAAGTGCCAACGACCAGGTGAGCAGTTTCACTTGCATACTTCTTTCTCTCTCTTTCTATCTCTCTATCTCACAATAAAATGTTGGTTTTCTCAACACATAAAGTATAACAGTTAAATAAGAATGAGAAATAAACAACAGCGAAGTGTAAATAAGAGCCAATGATAACCTCCACCTCCAAGTATCACATGACGTTGTCCCCTAAGTGTATGTTGGTGTGTCACAAGACAAATGTATTATACCTATATATTATAATACTTTTGTTTGTTTTTTTAATGCTACTGTAATTATTTGTTTTTGTTTTGGATTGGTACATTAATATTCGTTGACCTCCTCATAGTGTTAAAAATAAAATTTTCCAGCAACGTAAACACAGTCTGGTTAAAAAGCATGTAAAACTGGATAAAATAATTAAACAATTTTCTTAAAATAAATGGTAAAATTGTAATTTTCTGGACGCAGGCTTAATTGTGACACCATGGATAACCTGGACTTTCTCGGTAAGAAAAAAGGTAAATAAAAATAAAAGAAAACTTTAAATAATTCATTTAATATATTTTTCTCTAAACCTAAAGTTATAATGAATAACAAACATAATACGTTAAAATTAAACAACATTTAAACCTGTGTTTTACTAAATACATACACTAAAGTTTGTTTATGTAAGACAAAAACTACAACAAAACTTAAAACACATATTTTCATTTAAAGCTTCGTTGAACATCTATCCATCTTTAGACGATAGCTGATAATAAAATACAGTATTATAAACTATTTTGATTATGTCCTCCCCTCTTTGTGTTATTAAAGGTAATTTGGAAAAGTGGGGGTGGTCAGATTAATATTCCAGCTCACTATATATTATTTTGACAATTAGAAACTTAAAGCTTAATCGAATAATTGAAGTTATGTGTAAGCAACATCATTACACGATTTTGGTAGTTATCGATTGTAAATGTATGAATTTTTCTATTCGTAATTGAACATGTAATGATGATATTTTTCTTAATCATGCTAAAAGGAGTAATACTATAGTCAAGTTAAGGGTACTACTGTTAAATTGTGATTACGCCCAATTTTATTTTTTCCGCTTATTACACAACTTGGTGGGAGGGTAATTTTTATTTTGATTCGGGTATATTTAAATCACGAAATCCTCTAAAGATGGTAGCGTAGGTACAGAAACGTATATTAGAAAAAAATATAAATAGTTTAAATATTGTTGAAGTTTTTGTTTTATATAATGTAGCTATCATGGAGTTGCATCCAGACAATATTTTAATTGTTTGTTCTTTTAAACTTAAATTTATATTTAATATATTTCTAAATAAATTCGCTAAACATATTCAGTAAATTAAACAATTCACAAGAAAGTATTAATAAAATAAAATAAATAAATATATCTTTAAAAATTGTGTAAATATGAATTATAAATAATTTAGTAATATGAACATAAATCCGAGGGTCCGAGGAGGTTTTCGAGTCTTGTGTAATTAATGTGCATTGAGTGTGCCAGTTTTCTATGTTGCCTGGTTTTAGCGTCATTTGCGACATTTTTGGCATAAACAAGTGTTATATTTGTTATTACATTTTAACAGAAATAATGTATGTAGAGTTTTGATACTTTGTTTAAAGCATGGGGAAAATATAAATATTGAATAAAACAAGAATATTATTAATGGTTTGACCTATTTTCGCTTATGTTTTTGGTGTTTCCTATTTTTGGTTTGGCTGTATGTAAGCGTGCTAAAGTAACTTTAAACAACGAGCACTGATACGTTTTATTGTAAATAAGTAATTTATTTTGACAATTAATGAATTTAAGCAGCCATCTCTGACCCCAACATCAGTTCAGTCTGTAGAATTGAGTATTTAACTCAACACTTATCTTAATCAAAGTAGTTTCCAGGAAAGCACCCTTCACATTTCATCTTTCTATGAAGCATGACTCACATACAGAGTTCACCCTGCCTCACCTACGACTACCGGTCTATGTAGCGACAATAATGTTGAGGTACTATTTAAGCCTTAATATAGGGCCAGTCTGTAGAGTTGAGTATCTAACTCAACACCTGCCTTATTTAAAATAGTTTCGAGCGAAGCACCCTTCATATTTCACCTTTATTTGAAACATCACTCAGATGTAGAGTTCACCTTAACTCACCTACGACTACCGGTATATGTAGCGACAATAATGTTGAGGTACTATTTAAGCCTCATATCGAACCAGTCTGTACAGTTGAGTATCTAACTCAACAGCAGCCTTATTAAAAATAGTTTCGAGTGAAGTACCCTTCGTATTCCATCTTTCTATGAAGCATGACTCACATATAGAGTCACTCTGCTATGAACACTTTCTAACGATCAAACCAATCACTTGTACCCAATACGTTTAGGAAAACAAATACCACAATACATCAATTACTTTAGCCTATATAAAATATTTGTTGTTTTGGAAAACTCATTTCGTTAGAGTACAGAAGAATATTTTAAACGTACAGTTAATTTTAGTTATAGGACCAATAGGTTATGTTGAAAGTTACTTGAGTATTTAGAAGCGATGTTACACTTGTTAAGGGATGTTTACGAAGGTCAGGTCTACTCAGCATACGAAATTCCTTTACAGCAATCCATGTCATTATTTGACTTAACAGTTTATACACTCAACATATTCTCACTAAAGAATCTCTGTGTTAAAGAGTCCTTGACCGTTTCTATCCTAGTATTTAACTAAACTAAAGGCCACATCACCATTTTTATCTACAAGTTGTTTTTGGGAAAATGGTTGTTTTTTGTGCTCCCAGTTAGTAGTGAATAGAAAGTATTTAGTATTGCAGGGTAAATATTTGACAGCATGCATAAAGCATGTGAGTGTGTTTCTTGGATGTTTTTTCTTAAGAATAATAAAAGTTACTTTATACTTTTTATAATATAATTTTGTTTTTGCATTTACTTGTAAGTTTTTATAATCTTTTTAATTTTGTGAATGACGTTTGCATAGATTCTATTGTATTATTATTTGATAATATTTTAAACATTTAATGTTTAAACTTTAATGAGAAGATTTACAGAAAAATTATTTATATATAAATTATATTTTAGTATTGTTTTTAGTATTAAAGATGTTTTGTAGAAAACTGTATAGAATTACAAAACATTAGAAAATATAATAGAAAGTATGTGAAAATAGAAACATCAGTAAATTCGTATTTCTTTAGCATCAGATACATGTATAGAAAAGCTTTGTATTGTTTATTTCCCATTTTTAACATCAAATTTCAACCAGAACATTTTCTGTTTTATAGATATGTTTTTATTCGTTTTCATAGTGTTTTCTAAAGCTATTGAAGTTAATTAAAACAAAGGACTTCATATTATTTTGTGGATTTTATTTTGTCAGTTTCTCTTCACAGTTTTGTGTTTTTTTGTAAATGAATCTTGAAAATTTTGTAGAAAATCTGCATAAAAATTATTTACATGTTCATAATGATAAATAATAACAAAAATTGGCTGTTTTTTTAATGCAATGTGAATTAGTTTTACGCTTAGTTAAAAAAAAATCGTCATAAGAAAAATATACAAAAAATATATTTAAAATTTTACTACAAAACTATTTGCTTTTATACAATAATAATTATTGGAATTATTATATCAATACCTTAAAATATTTTTATTTTGAGTACCTGCTAGTGCTAGCAAAATCCCACTCCTCGCTGAAGCGTGTCAGAGCACCTCCATCAGTTAGAACTTATTATGAACTATGATAGCAGCTCGTAATAAGTTCTGAATAATGGAAGTGCTTTAAAAATCGTGAACGGGAAGTGGGACATTGCTAACATTGGCAGGTAATTTTGATACTCAAAATAGAAGTAAGAATATAAGTCCTAGAAGTAAAAAGTTATCAAATCTTACAATATTTAGTTTAACTGAAATTTTACTTCAAATATTTCGGAGATACTTTCTAATAAAATATTTTTTTATAATTTTCAAGGCACCTTTATAATACAAATTGCTCTTAAAAAAGTATTAGATATTTCAAAATGAAGAGCAAATGAATATTTTGTTTAATGACACCGATATTTATATGTTACTGAAGAGAAGTAATGGTGTTATGTTGGCGATGTTTTCAGGAACCTATTTTAACTGCATTATGTTCATGGTGGCTTCCTCAGTTGTACTCACAGTCGTTGTGCTCAATTACCACCACAGAACTGCGGACATCCACGAAATGCCTTCTTGGGTTTGTATATAACTATACATCCTTACTTTCTTCATAACTTCAGTCTAATTGTTTCCTACAATCACCTACTTTTATTTCTAGAGTATTTCATTTAACGATATTATATTTCATTGTAGTTTTAATCATTGTAGTTTCCTTGCCAGTGTACCTTTAGTCTACAGGAAGAGAAGAATATGGTTGTGATGGTAGGGACTCCAAAGTTAACGTACTCTCTATAGGAGCCATAATCCTTACAACTCATGAGGGGAGTATAGGGAAGGTTAAATGGAAGTTAGTAGGACCATAAAAAGGACTGGGAAAGTATGGCGTAACGTGGGCAGGGTTGATTATGTCATGTGGGCAAGGGTTGATTATGTCATTATGAGCAGAGTTGCTTATGTCACAAGAGCAGAGTTGCTTATGTCACACGAGCAAGGTTGCCTATGTCACATGAGCAGTGTTGCTTATCTTGCGTAGGCAAGGTTGCCTATATCATGTGAGAATGGTTACTTATGTCACATGATCAGGGTTGCCTATCTTGCGTGGGTAGGGTGTCTAATGTCACGTGAGAAGGGTTAGCTTATATCACGTGAGCAGGGTTGCTTATCTTGCGAAGTCAGGGTTGCTTATGGCATGTGAGCTGGGTAGCTTATGCCCCCTGAGGAGGTTTGTTTATGTTACATGAGCAGGGTAGGAAATGTTGGTGATGTCACATGAGCCGGGTTTCTAATTTCAGGTTAGAAGGGTTGCTTATCTTGCGTAGGCAGGATTGCTAATGCCATGTGAGCAGGTTAGCTTATGTCATGTGAGTAGGGGTGCTTTTGCTTATCTTACGTAGGCAGGCTTGCTAATGTCACGTGAGCTGGGTTGCTTATGGCACATGACCTGGGTTGATAACGCCACGCTAGCAGGGTTGCTTAATTTCAGTATGCAGGGTTACTAATGCCAAGTCAGCAGGGATGCTTATGTCACGTAAGCAGGGCTGCTTATACCCCCTGAGAAGGGTTGCTTTTGTTGCGTCGATAGGGTTGATGATGTCACATGAGCTGGGTCGCTTAAGTCATGTGAGAAGCTTTGCTTATGTTGCGTCAATGCCACATGAGCTGTTTTGCATATGCCACTTGGTCTGGGTTGGTAATGCCACGTGAGCAGGGTAAGTTAGTTTTCAAAGCCAGGTTGCTAATATTACGTAGCAGGATTGCTTATGTTACATGAGCAGGGTTGCTTATGATCCGTAGGATGGGTTGGTAATGCCATGTGAGCAGGGTTGCTTACATTGCAAAAGAAGGGTTGTATATATCACGTGAACAGAGTTGCTTAAGTCACGTGATCAAGGGTGCCTATGTCACGTCAGCAGGATTGCTTACCTTGCGTAGGCAAGGTTTCTAATGTCACGTGAAGGGTTGCTTATGACACAAGAGCAGGGCTTCTTACCTTGCTTAGGCAGGGTGGCTTATTTCACTTGAGAAGAACTGTTTACCTCGCTTACTTTAAGGGCGTGTGTTGGTAGCCTACCTACCCTGCCTGTGATACATAGGTAGGTTTGCTAATACCACGTGAGCAGGATTGCTTATGTTCTGTAGGCTGGGTTGCTAATGCCTTTTGAGCAAGGTTGCTTATGTCACGTGAGGAGCGTTCCTTACCTCGTGTAGGCAGGGTTGCTAATGTCAAGTGAGCAAGGTTGCTTATGTCACGTGAGCAGGATTGCTAATGTCACGTGAGTAGGGCTTCTTACCTTGCGTAGGCAGGGTTGCTTATATCACTTGAGCAGAACTGCTTACCTTGCTAACTTTGAGGACATGTATGTCGGTAGCCTATAAGAAACTGAGTTAAGTATGCTGTCTCAGTGAGAAAATATGCTGGTGAAGTAAGAGGGTAAGAGAATATTCTGAGAAAGTAAGAGGGTAAGAGAATATTCTGGGAAAATAAGAGGGTAAGGGAATATTCTGGGAAAGAAAATTGGAATAATAACAATTGGTTTCAGAACAGAAAGCAAAACAGAAAAAACTGAGATATTGTCGAGGTTTTAGACAATACATTACCTCCAGCTCTGGTAACTATATTACAAAAAAATGGTACCAATGATGGATGTTTTTCCAGATGTGGTAGTTAGAATGGTAAATAGGATTCGGGGAGATAAAGTTTTGATATAGAGTTACGCTTTGCATCAGAGGAAACCTGTTTTAAGTATTTTCTTCACCAAGTCTGAAAATGTGTTTCTTCTCTTCCGGATTTGTATAAACTTGTTATTTAAGTCTCTCCTCTCGGTTACTGAAGTCCTACTTTTCTGTTTTGTATTTAACGTTTTCTAGCAACTGTAAATCCTATACTTCCTGTACCGATTGCCTATAGCAATCGAGTGAGGAAGGCCTTACGAAGCAGAAACGAGTATCGAGTAGGCACTTGTTTATGACTGAGTACACTACCCTGTACACGTGATATTATATTCTATCTTAAATCCTGCACCACTAATTGTTATATCCAAAGCTTATTCTTACCTATATTAGCAATCCGTTCGTATTATTCTTAGGCGAAAATAATCTTAAGGGCTGGTCACCTTCAAAACACACACAATTTGTTCCTTTATTTTTTTCTAAATTTGTTTATTACCCTACTATTTTTAATGGAACTATTGAATATTTAAGAGAGTATAAATTTTATCAACATTTGTAGCAGTTTACATTTTCAGCATTTCATACACAATATTTCAGTAACAGTGTTTTCACAAACAAAGTCGTAATATTCGTTGGTTTTTGTAACAACTATTTTGACCAAATCCCTATGTAAAATATTTTAAGAAGTCTGACTCTTAAAGTTCCGATAGGAAAACAAATTTATTTATTCTTACCAAAATCATGCAACGATCTGTAGACACGTGAAAAAAACAATAGACTTTGCACGCAATAGATTGGTGACTATGTAATCTGTGTAGCATTTATTGTCCAGATAATGTCAAATATTGAAAGTAGAGTGCAGTATAATAGACATAAATAGAATCGTAAACTCACGGGAATGTTAATCTCAGAGAAATACATATAGATATATAAATGCTTCCACTGCCCGTAGCATGATCTGACGTACTGGTACGTGAGTGCCCCAAAAATAAATCCAAGCTGTCCACATTAAAAATTAGAGAACCGTCCCCTGTTTAATTTTAATTCCACTATAGATTTTAATTTGTTGGCGATATATTTGTGTGAGTAATGTTTGTTGAACATTATACAGATCAAGAGCGTATTTCTCCAGTGGCTCCCGTGGTTGTTGGGCATGTCACGGCCTGGTAAAAAGATCACCCGTAAAACGATTCTAATGAGCAACCGCATAAAAGAACTTGAACTAAAGGAGAGATCGTCTAAGAGTCTACTGGCGAATGTGTTAGACATAGACGACGACTTCAGGCACTGCACTTCGGCCAACAGTAGCTACATGAGGGGCGGCATAACGCTGGAGGAGACGGGCGCGTGCTCGATAGCGCAGCGCGACCTGCAGAACATCCTGCGAGAGCTTCAGTTCATCACCAGCCGGATGAAGAAGGCCGACGAGGAAGCGGAACTAATCAGCGACTGGAAGTTCGCCGCCATGGTGGTGGACAGGTTCTGCCTGATTGTCTTCACTCTGTTCACTATAATCGCCACTGTGGCCGTCCTCTTGTCAGCGCCTCACATCATCGTACAGTAATGGACAGTCGCGCCGCACCACCACTGACAATACTTCCATTACAATTGTTCGTAAGAAATTTCTATATTTTTATTTAGTATTTTTAAAATTGTGTCACATTATGTTTCATTACAAGCGACAACATACATTGGCGTAAACTAATATCTTAGCACTACGTGATATAAATGTACATAGAGGTACGTGTTATTTTTTACACTTTGTTATCAATTTAAAAATAAAATGTATTGACATTTGTACGCCCAAAAAACGGAGGACGAGTGGTGTTGAATTAATTTTATCTAGATATAAATTGTTATTATAAATTTGAAATATCTTATAGTTTATTGAATAATGTTCATGGTTTTCCAGTCCTGTATTAGATGCTGTGTGTTTAAAGAAATGGGTAATGGTTTAAAATTAATTTCATTTATATTGATGAATACACTGAACTGTAAGCTGACATATAATATAAGCAATAGCGTTTTACCAACTTTAAACTATAAAAATATAAAAGTTTAATAATTTTAAAATAATCGAGTAATGCATAAGAGCGAAATAGGATTACAATTAAACCATATGTTGCCAGATAAAACCATCAAGGTAAAAGGTTGAAATGATAGAAAAACTACGTTAAAGAAAATGTATAAAGAGAGACAAAAAAGGGATAATCAATTGTATTCTCAAAATATTTTGTAGCATTTGAGATTGTACAAGTATGTTATAAAAAACAAATATTCTGTATAAGCAAAAACATCTCTAAGCCAGGTTTTAAAATTTGGTATAATACAAGGTCTCAGTATATTAAATACAAGTAGTTTTATAGATATATTATGTATTTATTAAAGATGAAGCTCAACGAGATAAAATCGAGAAGGCAATCACTATGCTTAACTTTAATGGTTCTTTTAGTAAGAAATTCATTTTATTGGTTTTATTAGAAGGTTTTTTTTTAATAATATTCTTTCCCTTCTGAAAAATGCTGTAAGAAACCTTGAATAATATGAAAATACTGATTAGTTTATAATATAAATAAGAGTCAATCAGACGGTTTGTGTTGGGTAGCTCCGCGTGACAGAGATGACGTCACACCACTAAGCCTTCGGCAATGTTCATTTGGATGCGACAAAGTTCATTCCAATGTGTTAATTTAAAAAGTGTACAAAATGTAAGAAAAGTGAACTATAGAATAAAAACATTATAAAAGTGTAGTAATTTCTGTGATATGTTGAATATAAACAATAAAATTTTAAAAAAACAAATAACCCGTTGTTAAATAATAAAAGAAAACAAATAATTAAATAATTTGATTATTTTACTTAAACGAGACCAAATTAATGCTAATTTTTCAGCTCACGATTTTAAGAGAAAGTTGTGTTTCTGAAGTGTAAAACAAGTAATTATAGGTAAATAAATTATGTATCAGTTCTGTTTGTATTGTTTAGTTATAATTAAATATGTTCAGATTATTTATATATCTACAATAATGATTTTCTATCTACTGCATTTGATCTTATTATTTTTTTTTTTTTTAACAAACAGTATCATTAAGTTTTTATCAGTATGTTCATTATGTGTTAAACCATTAAATAGTGTTATAATTTTATCTTTTTAAAATAAAACAATAAATAAAAAATAAAGGAATTGATTTGAAACTTTTAAATTCTTATAATATTGTTATATGTGGTTTTTACACTAATTAACTAGTTTTCAATGTTCTTAGATAATTATGTGCAATTTAGATTCCTAACATGTAAGTAAATGTGTGGCTGCCATGTTTCAATTGTTTTAAAATTCATACGTATTGATTAGATAAGAATACCTGGTCTTGTTTAACATGTATCAATGTAATAATAATGGTTACTTTGCTGTAAGCACGATATCGCTCCTCGTATCCGACTGCAGACTATATTAACAATGCAAATATACTGACTATGGAGGAGGAACTAATAACGGTTTTAACTGATCAAAACTAGTTCATTTTAGGCAATATTTTATTCTGCCAAACAGTATATACTATTTATTTATATATAATTAAAAATGTATTGTTTTATATATGAGTCTAAACTTATTTGTAATAACTGTTACACTTCAACTTTCTTGGGGGTCAGCGTTTAAAAAATTAATGCATTAAAAGTAGCCTATTGTTTCAAATTTTCATGGCAAAAATAATCCTAATTTTCAAAATATTGACGTAAATGTTTCACAAGTGACTGCCAAATGGAACATGTCGTGCTTTCAGAGCTATCAATATGCTTTAAATCTAGTTAAATTGTCCCTTGTTATATTAATTTCAATATTTATCGCACTTTTTAAAATCATATAAAATGGTAATATTGTAACTTGTAGTTCACTCACCTTGTCACTTGACTATACCACCTTGTGCTGTCACATCAGTGGTACCAACTTTTACATTACGCAAACTGTCTTGTTTAGTGAATGCTTTATTTCCCAATAAAGTTGGAGTCAACATTTTTGCAATATTTAAAAATGTACTGAGTCTACAACTCTGTGGAGTTATGCAGAACTCTTGCTATCCTCTTCTGCATATATATATTTTTTCGTGCATATTACAATTACGACAGGAAAGTGGAGGAAATTTGAAACAAAAAACTAGCATAGTGTGTTGAAGAATACCGCACAAATTCGATATATTTTTGTTTCAGCGTAAATGTCGACGCTATGGTTGTTGTAAAAAAATATAGAACTTAATATAATTACTTTAACTTCGTTAACGTGTAGTTTTATGTTTTATTATACAGTATCTAAGCAACATAATAATCCTGTAAAAGCAACTCCAAAAACGAGAAAACGTCAACATGTCGGTAGCAGGTGTAACAATTTACCAGAAACATTTGTGAGTATACAAATCGGTATAATTTTCAACGTCTAACTGTGTAAAATATTTTTAAAAACTACTTACATCTTCCTGACACTAAAAAGTAGCAGTTATTTACGTCCTCAGAATATTTTATATATATACATGTGTACTACTCATTCATACTGAACATACAGTTAGTCGACCATCACACATATACCTACATTCACCTTTGCGTCCAATACATATATTCTTCCTTTTACATATACTTCTCTTATACATAAACTGAATATACACACCTTACGTTCTTTACACATACAACTTTAATAGATATATACTTCCCTTAAATCTATATTTCTATTACACATACAAATGTAATAGATACCCATCCCTATTATCTATACTTCCATTAGACATATACTTTCCAAAACCTATACCTCCATTACACATCAAACTCGAATACATATATTACTTCCCTTTCATCTAAACTTCCATCACACACATACATGTAATAGGTGCATATCACTTACA
Organism: Prosapia bicincta; assembly: GCA_036971475.1. Lineage (NCBI taxonomy): Eukaryota > Metazoa > Arthropoda > Insecta > Hemiptera > Cercopidae > Prosapia > Prosapia bicincta. The sequence goes on from JBAIZL010000002.1 coordinate 249,241,522, forward strand.
TCCATAATTCCATTACACATATACTTCCCAAAAACTATACCACCAGTACACATACAACTCTAATACATAAATCTCTTACATCCCTATTTCCAATATGCTATTACATTATTTACACGCAAATGTACACTTCGTGTAAACTACATTACATATACTTATTTAAACTTTCCTTATATTTCATTACACTTATAATTCACCTACGACTATATTTGATTTACTACTATAACTCTGTTACACATATATTTATATTACCATTACATGGATTACACATATACTTACAATACACACCCACACACACACACATACACATACACACAAACATATATATAGTCTATATATATGTATATATATATATATATACATATATATATATATATATATATATATATATATATATATACACTTCCATTACTCATAATATGCTTTTACACATATACATTCTATACATACATATATATATATATATATATATATATATATATATATAACAACATAGGTTATTCAAATACAAGAATATTCATTAATTTATATTTAAAGCTTTTCGTTGGTAAACAGTAACAACATCATCGGGAATAAATAATACAATAGTGATGTATTATTGTATTAATACATTATTTTATTAAGGTGTTATTGTATTATTCATTCCTGATGATGTTGGTACTGTTTACCAACTAAAAGCATTGAATATAAATTAATACATATTCTTGTATTTGAATAACCTATGTTGTTTTAGATTATTAAACAAGAAAATATAGTATATATATATATATATATATATATATATATATATATATATATTTTAAACAACATAGGTTATTCAAATATAAGAATATTTATTAATTAATATCCAAAGCCTTTCTTTGGCAAACAGTACCAGGAATGAAAATGTTTTCATTCCTGATGATGCTGGTACTGTTTGCCAACGAAAGGCTTTGGACATAAATTAATAAATATTCTTGTATTTGAATAACCTATGTTGTTTTAAATTATTAAACAAGAAAACGTATTATATATATATATATATATATATATATATATATATATATATATATATATATATATATAGGTACTTTACACACATTCTTTCATTACACTTAACCTCTTTTCATTACCCACATTTTTATATTTTTATGAGAAATAAATTTTAAGAAAATTATAGTTTTTCTATTGAAAACCCTCTAACGTTTTTATCTCACTCGGTAAATATATACATTAGTTTTATGATTTAAAAAAACTTCTAAACATATTTTAATAGAATAGTTTACGAGGGAAAATGACTAATTTAATGAATGGATATTGTTTTTTATTCAATACAATGCACACATTTTGAGAAAATATGTTTAAAACATTACTTATTATATTAGTAAAACTAATTTAAGGTAAATTTGAAGTGAACACAATGAAATTTATATAATCGCCGAACCCAGAAATATCTTTTATACATCCTTTCGATCGGTTTTATGTAATCAGCTGATATTCTGAACAGATTTAATTATGTGAATTGTTGATTGGACGTTGTTTCCACCTCTACTAACGGTTGTATTAAGTGTTAGATATTGGATTTAGTATCTTCCATGTTGTAATAAATATAGGCTACTGTTATATTTTGGCTATGTTTGTAAGGTTGTTAAACCCTTTGTTTGGTTCTTTTGTTAATACATTAGGTTAAGTTTGTGTATTTTAACCTTTAGTTTTACAGAGAACAATAAGAAACGGGTGACTGTATGTAATATTAACTTATATATAGCTGTATGTATATTCAATGCTCACGCCATTAAGTAAAACATTAACTAAATAATGGTTCTTTAAAATGTAAAATGCCTTAAAACCTAATGCTAACGTTTATAGAGAAAATTGTAAACTATTTTTTAAATAAAGAAAATAAATGTAACTAAACGAATGATTAAAATTTTGTTAAAGTAAATAAGAGCGACACTTTTAAAGTAAGTTATTGTGTATAACCATTGGTTAATCTTATAGTGAGACATTTTTATAAGAAGTAGAAATAAATAATTTAGATGTGCTGTTTTTTTAAAAATAATTTACTGAACTTCATGTTTAGTAAAACAAACTAAATAAACTTTATTTGATTTTGAAAAAAGAGTTTTGTAACAAAATCATGATTTCAATAAATCAACCTATTTTGAAACATCGATGACAATCAAATGCTGCTGAGAGCGTGTAACGATAGATAATGTAGGGTTGCTTATATCGCGACTACAGCCTATGGACAACACTATGGTAAGCTTTCAGACGTTGCATTCATCTGTGCTTGGCTAAACAATCTTCTCGCCCCGTGTTATTCAGTGCACGTCGAATACATAGTGAATCTGTGAACTCGCGTTTCGAGTAGGCATACTAAGTTTGATTTTTTGTATTTAAGTTTAAACAAAAAACAGTAATTAACTAATTAAGTTATTAGGTTATCGTCAGTATGTAAAACAAGTAACATAAACAAAACATTAAGAAAGCCAATTCCTATCTAGGTTAACAAAGAAAAAAATTATTCAAGTGACTTTTTATTACAGAATTATAATAATATAAATAAAGTAACATAACTTATGGTTAAAAAACGTGTTCTACCACATAACCTGTAACATAAAATCAGTTTTTTTATGAAACCATATTTTATCACTTATTTATTACACTTTTGATATTACTTGCGACCAAACCTTTTGTTAACTATAGGATGATAAATTGTTAACTTACACTTAAAGGAAACGTTTTTGTTTTACGACTTCTTCAGCCTCGTATTTTTTATATGAAAATTATTTAATAGACAAAGTACACAGAAAAATACTCAACAAGAACAGTTTGAACAACACAAACAATACAAAATACCGAACACAAAAAATATTCATCACCCTCACATACATAAGCAGACTTACAAAAAAATAGTTCACCAATACAAAAAAGCAGGACACAATGTAGCTTACAGAATAACAAACGGTTATCAGACACAGCAATAATAACAATATCAACACATACAATAACCCAGGAATATACAAACTACAATGGAACAACTGCTATAAGTTCTACATGGGATAAACAGGCAGATCTTTCCCGAAATATATAAAGAACACAAAAGTGCACTACACTATTTAATCCCCTTTCCCAAATCACCTCATGGACACTAAACACTCATGCAATAGTATGGAAAATAACATGAGCATCCTCCACACATGCAACAAATTAAACACATTAGAACAATATTAAATATACAGACATAGCTACACACATAAAATTGACATCCTAAATGAACAAACACACAGATCACACATACTCTTCGATCACATCACTTCCAAATTTCAAATATTGGTACCGAAGAAGCACAACTGCAGCAATCCTAGAGGCACAAATACGAGCCTGAAGAGGTCGTAAGACGAACACGTTTTCTCCAAGTGTAAGTTAACAACCTTTATTTAACAAAAAGCCTGGTCACGAGTAATACCAAAGTGTAATAAACAACCAGCTCGTCATGAACAGCAAAAAGTTTTCGATATTATCACTTATTTTAAATCAAATGAAACGAAATAACTGTTTGCAAACCTTGCCACTTTTGTAAAAAGTGTTTTTCTGGTAAAAGTAAAACTAATTATTTAAATTTAACTAGTAAACAAATATTTGAAAACCCGTGTTAACATTAAGTGCCATCCACTACAAGTTTAAAAAATGTATTTGAACTTGAGTGAACGAATAAAAAGTATTTTATTAACAATTGAAAATTCAAACAAGATATATAGAAAGAGAGTGTAAACTAATAGAAGGAATTGTAAAATATACCCTTTCAGTTTTATAATTTCTCATCCATACAGTTTTTAAAAGTTGTTATTGCATCATTTTAAGCCTAATCAACGTGTAAAAACATACCGTGAAGCACTTCGAAGTTGACAGTGTATTTCTAGCTATACAGCGTAGGCTCACTATATCTAAGCAAGTGAATAAGTGAGTGCCTTGAAAATAAGCAGAGTGACGAACGCAAATAAGTGAGATAAAAAACAGATCCAGAGCAAAGAAACACTAATATTTTAAGTGAATGTTTTGGACTTATTCGTGTGTTTCGGTAAGGATATATTTATTACCATAGGTGTGTTCAAGCTGAAAGTAAATTTACCAAATAAAACAACTCACGAATGTTTGTATTAAAAGTACTTACATACTTACTAGCCAGCTAGGCAGGTTAGCAATTTACCGGCGCCCTAACCAGTAGAGGCGGGAAATCTCCCTGTTGTTTTCTACTTCGTCCAAAAGCTGGCTGACAAGACCGGACACTGGGGTAGGTGGGCTGCGTCCATCCTCGGGTGTTGGCACAGCCTACGGGCCACATCTGCGCCTAACCTGATGGGGTGCATATGAGCTGCCAGGTAGTGACCAGTGGTGGTTCTGACCAGCTACTGCTACATCTCTAGGCAAGTTTCGGCGTATGGGAGAGTATATCAGTTTAGCCCAATTCTTCCCTTTGCCGGATTGCCTGTTGTGTTCCAGTTGTTTACCGCTTGGTTGATTGCGGTCATTGCAGAAGATTTGGGTTGAGTGCAAGGTGGTTGCTGGAGAGCAGTGCCGTTTTTAGCGAGAACATTGGTCTTTTCATTCCCTTCCACGTCATCTTGGCTTGGGATCCACTGCAGGTGTAAGGTAAAGCCACCTTCTATTAAGTTGGAGAGTCTCAATCAGCATGCAGATGTTTTCTTGCAATCACTGTACTTGCTGTTTGAGAGTGCAATTATTGCAGCTTGGTAGTCTATTAGAAATACAGCTTTTCGGTTCCGTTCCAAGTCTCTAACCCTTTTGCTGCCACAGGTATTGCAGCGATCTCCCCATCATAATTTGTGGGAGGTCCCCCCCATTGCTATGGAGCCTTGGAAATCCCTTGAGATATATCCAGCTCCGGTATTCCCTGTCACCGGCATGGATTAACCGTTTAAATTGATCATCTCTAGCGCAGCTGCCCTCAGTTCGATGTTTTGGAAGATAGTGGTTTTCCAGGTGTAGATCTGAAGTTGGCGAGAAGCGGGCTGTTTCTTCCACCGAGAGAATACTACCATACGGCATCTCTTGATGGCTGCCTCGGCTGAGCTGTCAATATGTGCTTTCCATGACATCTTCTAATGGATACACCTAGGTATTTTGTTCCAGCTTCTCCAGGTCTACTCCCTTATGTTGGAGCTTGATGTCAGTTGGCCTCGTTGATAGGCTAAGAAACTGGTATACCGTCTTGCCTATATTAACTGTTAAGCCATTTTTGTTAGCCCATGTTCCAAGGTTTTTTAGGACCTGGTTTAAAATAGATTCGTGAGCTTTCATGTTGCTACTTGAAGCCCATATGATCAGATCGTCCGCGTATGGTAGCGTTTATACCCCTGGTGTCGCTCTGATGATATCTAGGATGTCATTGATCATTAAGTTGAATAATTGGCAGCTGATTACTGCTCCTTCTTGCAGGCCTTGCCTTTGCAATCAGAACTTGGAGCAATAATTATTTAACTTCACTCTTTAGTGCCGTTCACCCAGGAATGACTATATCCAGTGGAAGAGCTTGACCACTATTCCTGCTTGGCTCATCTTGTGCAGCAGCATCCCTCGCCACACAGTGTCATAGGCTGCTTTTAGGCCCACTAGTAATTCGACTGTGGAACACATTTTTCTGTGGAAAACATGTTGGCTTAAATCCATCACATGGTCCATAATATTTCTGCGCTTGTAAAAGCCTGCTTGTCTATCATCAAGGCACTTTAGGTGGCTTCAGGTGTATTAAAAGTAAAAACATTAAAATGAACAGGGCAACTTTAACACTAAGTATAAGTAGCAAGTACAAAGTGTTGTACATTGAAATCCTAAACAAGATATACGACAGTTAAACCTATAATTATTCACTTATTGAAAACCAATAAGAAAATAAAAAATCATTAATTTTGAAACTAATAACAACAACTACACTTTCCTAAAAATGTTTTATAACAAAAGAAGATATCTCAAAGAACATCAGACGTATTTCAATAATTTAATAGTAACAAGCAAAATGTTAATTAAACAATATTTTGTTCAGCCAGGGATGCATTAAATATGCCCTACACAAAGTTTTTAGTTACAATTATAAACATTTTAAACTATTTACAACAGTTTTTGATGTAATTGTTCTTGATATAATGCTGTTGAAATCGAAACTCGTCTGTTTGAGAGGAAAAACTGCCTAAATGAAATAAACATTACACGTTAGATTTGTTGGCTTGACTGTCGTAAAATACATACACCCAACTGTAGGGTCTGGATGTCTTGCAGAATTATTTCTTTCTAGCTTCATAACTGAATAAATGTAAAATAAAACATATCGATGAGGTAGCGAGCCGAGTCCTTAGCTACCCCTTTTTTCTCTGGTCTCAGCGACGAGGTAACAGCTCTGCCCACTTTTCTCTATAGTCCCAGCGTCGGGGAAGCGGTCCTGAACATTATGAACACCTCCTTTACCTGGTATCAACGACGGGTTATAGCAACTATCCACTATCTAACCTTTTATTCTCTAGTACAAACGACAAGGACGTGGCCCTAATCACTATCTACCCTTGAGTATCTGGTCTCAGGGTAGCACTCCTACTTATTAGCTACAGAATATTTCTGTTCTCAATGACGGGGTAGTGT
>JBAIZL010000002.1:249258154-249265654 GCA_036971475.1 Prosapia bicincta
CATGGTAAGGTGTTAATTTGTGTGATAAATTTCTGTGTTTTCAGCTACCCAATGTTACACCGTTTGACACATCACTGACATGACCATGCCCTTTTCAATCTTAGTAGACAGAATCCACAGGGTGGGTTTTTAATTACGATTTAAATTCATGTTCTTGTAATTACGAGTTGGGCAATCGTCGACAGGTTTGTGGCAGGTCGATTTTGCTAGGGTCGGGAGTGAGTGAGCTGGGTGAAGGTCCGTTGCAGATATGGCGCCCGAACATGGGGCTCGAATAAGGAAGGCACGATTAGGCAAAATCATTAATAAATTTTAAATTAATTTAACCCAGCTAAAGAATTTTAGTGGGTAATTAATTATAATAAAAATAAAATAACAAAAAAATAGGCAGGGAGTAAAGCCATTAAATAAAAAATAATTAAATAAAAATTAAATTAAAAAGAAATAACTAAAATCAAGAAATCTAACTAGGTACGAGAGTACAACACCTTAGGCATTATCTACAACCCGCACCGAACGGCCAAACCAAATATAAAATAAATTTATAAAATAAGAAATCACATATAAAAATAAATATCTAGTCGCATCTGTAAATTTAGTTAAACAAACTTTAAATTTAAACAAAATGGCAGAAGCCGAACCGAAATCCGACATGGATAAGCTTTTAGCCTATATGAAAGCTGAAAATGCGGCTAGGGACAAGCGCGAGGAAGAGAGGCGCGTAAAAGATAAGGAAGAAAGGGAATTAGAAAACGCGGCTAGGGAAAAGCGCGAAGAAGAAAGACGGCTAAAAGAAAGGGAATTAGATAAAGCGGTAAGAGAGGCCGAAAGGGAGGAGGACAAGAAACAACGTCAACAAGAGTTAGAGTTAGCCGAAAAAAGGTGGGAGTTAGAGAAATTAGAACGCCAAACGATCCTAGAAGCGTTTCACGATGAAATGAGCAAATATAGGGCGGATTCGGAAAGTCGAACGAGCAACCTAGAAGGGAAAATGACCGAACAGGCCACCGTGATCGAAAAAATAAAAAACGATGTAGAGGTTCAAACAACGCAGTTAAGCGAGAAAGTAAATAAAGTAAGGGAGGACGTAAAGTCTGTAAACCAACAGGTGAAAAAATTAGAAAATAGGCTTACTAGTTCAGGGACGGCAGGGCCAATAACACAAATATGTTTGCCTACAGTGTCAAACAAATTGAACGAGACATCCTATAGGAAAATAGAGTTTTGGGGTACATCGCGGGAAGACCCGATCGAGTTTCTCTGTGAAATGGAGTCGTTATTTTCTGATATCGATAATACGATGGAGGAAATTACAAAGCTCAAGATCATAGAACGATATATACAGGGTTCAGCCGACAGTTGGTGGAGAGCTATAAAGAAGGGGTTTGAGACATACCAGGATTTCCGCAAGGAATTCACTCAGCACTTCTGGAGCTTCCACCAACAGGAAAGGATTCGGAGGAAATTAAGTCAGGGCAAATATAGTAATAACGGACCTTCCAACATGGCGGAATATTTCGTCATGATGGTAAACAAGGCGAAGAACTTAGATCCAGTAATTCCCGAAAAGCAATTAATCTTCATGATCATGAAGCATTTCGGGACCAACGTTCAATTAGCTAGTGTGGGCAACCCCACGCAGAACATTAAACAAGCTATTGCGTTTCTAATCCAACTCGACAACGTGACGGAGAACGACCGCGCTAACGGAAATGCAAACCGGGCACCACCGCGCTTCGTCACTTCTAACCACCAAAGACCCGACCATAACCCAAGATCCTATGGCGAACACCAAAAAACAACCCCACCGAAGTATCCTAAGAAACCCAATCCGCCACGTTCTATCCCCGGACCTAGTGACACACAGCAAAAAAACTAGAAACGAGGATCTCTAGCAACAAGGAGCATTGTCCGTTAGCGCGGCTAGGGATCCGAGGAAAGAGATCGCCGGAACGCAATAGCCCGAAAAGCAAAAATCGTCAAGTTTACCATCGTGACGAGATAGTGAGCCTGAACGGTTTAGCCTTATTTATGCGGGACGAATTGTTAGAGGAACCCGATAGTTGCATAAATAGAATTGAGCAAGTAGAGCAATGCCCATTTATTAGCTGCAAGATAAATGGTATGGAGATATTCGCAGAAGTGGACACTGGTGCACAAATGTCCGTGATTAATGCGAGCAAATACCTGGCCTTGAAACAGCAAGGAAACATGTTTTACGAACTACCAGTAGCTAACATGGGGGTTCTAACAGCAATCGGCTCGAAATGCAGACGGGTTAAGTTACAAACTTTCTTACCTCTAACTCTTCAGGGTCACACAAAGGAATTTGTATTCCTAATAGTGGAAAACTTACGAGTTGACCTCATATTGGGGATGAATACTTTGTGTGAGCTTAAGACCCGCATAAATCTGGAGAAATCGTTTATCTCCTATGAGCTGGACGGGGAAATGCTCTGGCAGGATTTCGAAAAAACGGGAAAAGACGGAAAAATATGTTTACCCGATAAAAATAATAAACAAAGGCTAGAAGCCAACAGGGAAATAGAAAATATAAATCAAATAAACAATGTAAATGAAAGGAATGTAGGCGCAAGAATGAAAAGTGATAAAATGAATGTAAAACAAAGTATACAAGACAACCCAATTACCAAGGCAAAATACCATCTTACCAGCCGGAAGTGGGGGGGTTGATTGCCAACGGCGAGAATATGGGGCCGTTAGCCGTTGTATATCGAGAACATAGGGATCTCGATATACAACGTACTCTGTCACAGACAGGAGAAAAAAACCAAAATTTAAAATGTAAACAAAACAAAAATGTAAAAAAACCGAAACTAGAACCAAAAATAAAAATTAATGCAAATATATCAGTAGGCGGTAATACCCGAAATAGCAGGGAGCGAGAGAAGTTAGAAAATAAAAGAATGAATGTAGGATGTAATAAAAGGAGCAACCCAAATCCATTAAAAAATGGTGAAACTAAAATAAATCAGGGTATAATCCCAACAAATATAAATAAAGGGAAATTAAGGAAAGAGATTAAAGGAGGAAACGGGATCAAAGAATTCACAAATAAAGGCCATGAGCCACAAATAAAAAAATTAAGTAACTTGCAGGATAGACCTGAAGTCACAACAAAGAAAACAGCTAATTATAATAAATTAGCCAACTGCTCATTTTATACACAGTCTAATAACATAAATTCGTCAACTAACGAATCGCTAAAATCAAAGCCCACTGATCGCGCAAAATTGGAAAATCCTTAAATAAAGAAAAGGAAATAAATTACAAGGGACGGGCCGAATGGAAGAGGTTCCGTAAAAAACGGGACAAAATTAATACCGATAAGCAATGTGTAAAAATAAGTAAAATTGAACTACAACATGTCCAAGATAAAAATAGTATATTAAGTGAAAATCAACAGGCAAAATTAAATGATTTATTAAATGAATTTAAAGATATATTTAGTGACAAGCCAGGCAGGGCGACTAAATACAAACATGCGTTAAAAATTCAAGAGGATAGCACGTTCATAAATAGGAACTATCCCATCCCTATGAATTTTCGAAAACAAGTCCGCGAAGAAATCGAAGATATGCTCCGACAAGACATAATAGAAAGATCAAGAACACCGTATATTAACCCAATGTTAGTCGTAGTAAAACCAGACAAATCAGTTAGACTATGCCTAGACGCCAGAAAGTTAAATCAGATAACGGTTCCGGACTATGAGGCCGCGCCGAGCATAGACGAAATCTTAAGGAAAGGTCGTAGCAGGCGCTACATTTCAAAAATAGACCTCACGGCAAGCTTCTGGCAAATAGCGTTAACGCATGAGTCAAAAAAATTTACAGGGTTTCTATTTGAAAATAAGGTGTATAATTTTAAAGTAGTCCCATTTGGATTGCAAAATTCATTAGCCGCTCTTGTACGAACCATAGACATAACACTGGGCATGGAAGTACAAGAGAATATATTAGTGTATGTGGACGATTTATTATGTCTATCGGAGACATATCAGGAGCACCTAGAGCACCTGCGAATCATTTTTTCCAAGTTCAGGGAGGGAGGTTTAACAATAAATCCGCAAAAAACCTTGTTCTGCCAACGGGAGGTTAAGTTTCTTGGGTACATATTTAACCAAAAAGGGGTAGCAACAGACCCGGAGAAATTACAAGCAATACACGATTTTCCCGCTCCGAGAAACAAACGCCAGCTACAATCGTTTCTCGGATTTGTGAACTACTATGCTAGGTTCACTTGTAAATATGCCCAAAAAACGTCACCACTGTTAAGGTTAATAAGAAAGGGACAGCCCTGGGCTTGGGATAATGAGATACAGGTCGCGTTCCAAAGGGTGAAGGATTTGTTTATTGACGCTGTCACTTTGACACATCCGATTGAAGGGCAGGGTACTTTTCTACAAACTGACGCTAGCGATAAGGCAATAGCTAGCCAACTTTACCAGAAGGATGCCGAGGGAAGATTACAAGTTATAGGTTTTGTATCTAGAACGCTTAAACACGCAGAGTTAGGGTATACTGTGTGTGAGAAGGAGCTCCTAGCCATTGTGCATGGGTTAAAGAAGTTCCGACCTTTGATGTTAGGAGCTCCGGTAACAATCATAACTGACAACAAAGCGTTACAATTCCTATACTCCTGTAACTTTACGAACTCGCGTATCACAAGGTGGATATTGGCAATACAAGAGTACCAACCCATTATGATACACTGCCCTGGGAAAGAAAATATCCCGTGTGATACCATCAGTCGGATGTATCAAACGGACGGGGAGGGAGGAAAATTAAAAAATGGACTAAATGTTGTAAAAATTGGCCAAATAAAGGTTGAGTGTCCATTGTCCTTCCGAAATTTGTTCGTAAACATGAGACAGGAACAAGAAATGCAACCTAATTTATTATATATAATTCAAAATATAGAAAATTGTAATAATTACGAAATCATAGAAAATAAATTATGTAAATGTATAAATGGAAAATTTAAATTGATGATCCCTGATTTAAGTATTGCCCCGTTTATTGGGCAAGTACATCAGTCCTACGCGCATATAGGCCGCAATAAAATATACAATATGATAAGGAATACTGTTTATATAAAAAATGCATACAGAAGAATAATGGAAGTAATTAGAAAATGTGAAATTTGCCAATTTTCCAAACCTACCAATAGATACTCACAGGCTCAGACAAAACCCATTTTAACACAACAACCAGGCGAGATGGTAGCAGTGGATTTTTTAGGCCCGCTCCCAAAAGGAACTGGGGGAGTCAGGGATATTTTGGTTGTAGTGGATGTGTTCTCTAAATTGGTGAAACTATGCGCTGTACAACGACCTAATACACGTACTACAATCGACAGGTTAACCCAATATTTTCGGACAATAGGAAAGCCAAGAAAAATTCTTTCTGACTTCGGATCGGCATTTATTTCCCGAAACTGGAAACAATGGATGCAGGAGAATAATATCCAGCATACATTGATTCCTGTCAGGCATCCACAAGTAAATCAAGCCGAACGAATAAACCGGGAGATAGGAAGAATTTTGAGGTCCTATTGTCACGAAAGACAATCACGATGGGTGAAATATCTCCCCTATATAGAACAGGTGTTAAACACGACGCCTCATGAAATAACTGGATATGCACCTATCCAGTTACACTATGGAACGCGGCCAGTATATATATGGGAGAGATTTCTACCGAAGGCTTGTATTAACGATGGCGGGTTAACCCAGAGAGAAGTAGTACACACAGCTTTCGACAGGATCAGAAGGAAAGGCATAAGAAGAGCGGAAATAAAAAATTTTCAATGTAAGGAGATCACCTTCCAACAAGGGGAGTTAGTGCTAATTACCAAACATAACCGGTCAAATCTGAGTAAAAACCAGACCGATAAATTATTACTATTGTATCAAGGGCCTTATCGTATAGCGCGGAAAATTGGACGTAGGACTTACCAGGTAGAAAACATAATTACAAATAAATCTAGGGGAATTTACGATGTAAGGGACATCAAAAAATTTCATCAATAATTATACATATGTAAAAAGATTAATTAGGCTACGAAGTATTTAAATGTACAATTGTGAAAGGTTTTTAAAAATTTAAAGGGACAAAAATAAACGTAATGTAATAATCTGGATGGATTAGGTAACTTCTAATAACTTTAGAAATGGAATTTGAATAGGCTGCGATAAGTTAAGTAGTTGCGTATTGAACAACAAATAAGATAAGCAATCAGCTGCTTGGACGGACATCGGGCGACGGCCTAGAGTAAATCAAGCTAAATAAAACTTGTAGGATATTGCGTAGCATTGCACAGATAAAGTCGATGGGGAGCAGCGGCGAGGTAGATTACAATAGTACATTGAACCTTGGGTGATACGATAACGCTGGCTGTCAGAATCAGCTGTAGTTGTCAACAGCGCGAAAGTCGCGTAATTCAAACATATAAATTGTCCAGATAACAGATTAAGTATAAACTGTAGGTGAAATTGAAATAAATCCATGTTAGTTCTATGTAACTTATAAAAATAAAGTATGTAAATGTTAAAATATGAGTACAAGGTATAAAAACAATTTATGGATCAAGAAATAAAGCATTGTTTATGGGTATTAAGTTCAAATAAATTGTATGATATGGAAATAATGGCTTGCATCGTGAGTGCAAGGAGACGAAGTTTCAATGTGTTGAAAGTGTAAGATACTAATAATATATGTGTTATGTGAGTTTCAGGGAGAAGGACGCCTGGGGACATGAAGCCAATATCTAATAGTGTTAAATACTAGTAAGTAGTATTAAGCTCAATTTGGGAAAATGATCCCAAATTTCATTTAATAGCAGGGAGGTTGTAACGGAAAAAATTGGTTCCGTAACAATTGAATAGAAATTGAAAAATCTTAAATTTTATTGAATAAGTTTATCTAGTTGTGCTAAACCATGAAACTCAATTGCTAGTTGAATAAGATTAAAACCGACTGTAATGTACACAAATGATGACGTAGTACACTTTGCGAGTGCTTTGTGTGCTAAAACCAGAATCAAGTTCCAACAGAATATTAAATAAGCAACCAAAGACAAGAATACGCTTAAAATCAAAACTGTGCCTGAAAATGAAGTAGTGGGGGTAAGCAGCTAGTGAATTGGTTGCAGGTATAAAAAAATGGGACTCTCGTTTGAGGATTCGACCGAGAAGGTCACTGTTTAAATTAAATTGCAGAGAAAGTCATAATGGACTTTTAAAATTCATTAATCTGGCCGCGGAGTGCGCGATTTGGCCGTAAAATGTCTAACAATAACGACTAGCGCAAGCTAGCTATCGATCATGATAAAATCCCGGTTAGATTTCATTTCTTGAAGAAGATGACGTCGCCTTGTGCCGCAGCCTGGAAGGAAAATCCTTCAGACGAGAACAACTGCCAGTCTGAAAGGAAGGATCTGACCACCCAGGAGATACAAGGGGGATCCAGGAAAGTG
>JBAIZL010000002.1:249270654-249320654 GCA_036971475.1 Prosapia bicincta
GAGCGAAAATTGGATATCCGGGTTTAGAGGCAAAATGGAGTAATCGGAGAAGATAAAACGTTTGTTAACGCGAAATAGAGAAGCCTGGAGTAGATGTGTTCGGATGAAATGCAGTTGTATTTTAATTACTTTTTGTGTGACAAAAGACAGTAAATAAACTTTACTAAGAGACGACATTGGTTAAGTAGAGTCCTTTAACATTCGTGACAATTACAGTTTATACCTCTGGTGGCGTAGGAAAATACAGTTTCATTATATTTCAAGCAATATGCTGTGGGTGTCAATGATTAAAGATACACCAAGAAGAACTGGTGAAGAAGGGAGATCTAATTGATATAAAATACGAATACTTTTACGAGATTAAAAAACATATACGAATGGGTGGCGGTGAATTAAAGGCCTCTGGGAGTAGGTTTATGTCGTGGTAAAACCTGTAGGAGTCCGTTTAGGTGATGTAGAGGCTTTTATTAATAGGTTTAGGTGATCTAGAAGCAATTACGAGTACGTTTACAAGATGGAATTCCTATAGGAATAGGTGGAGGTGAGGTAATGGCTTTTATGAGTAGGTTTAGATGGTATAGAGTCAATTATTAGTAGGTTTCAGTAATGAAAATGGATCTAGGATTACTTTTAGGTGGTTATAGATCTAAACACAATGTTTCGTTGATGAAACGGCATTTAGAAATAGTTTTGTTATTAGAAAATCCTTTAGGAGTAGGTTTACATGATATAGAGACCATTAGGAGTAGGTTTTAGTAATGAAAAAGGATTTAGGTGTACGTTTAGGTGGCTAAAGATCTGTTTTATGAATATTAGGAAATTCCTTTTAGGAGGTTTTTGTGATGAAAAGACCTTAAGAAATAGTTTTGGTGTTGAAAGAGCCTTTAGGAGTATGTTTTGGTGATAAAAAGCCTTTTAGGAGTAGGTTTAGAGATGCCATTAGGAGGTTTTATTAAAGGGAACGGATTTAACAGTAGGTTTAGAGGCTTTTAAGAGTACTTATTGTTAAGGGAGAGGCTTTTAGTACAATCATCTTAGATTAAAGACATAATCTAGTTATGAAAAGACATCTAGTTGTATGTAGGTTTCAGGGATTTAAGGATTTATGTGATAAAACCCACTTTTGGAGTAGTTTTAGGTGACAGATTGACGTTTAAAGTAGGTTTATTGATGGCAAAACCTTTAGAAATAGGTTTTTAGGATACGTAATCGTTCGTGGTCGCTAATAGGTTAAATCTATTGTAGAAGTATACAAATAGCTCTAAATATCCTATATATGACCTTATAAAATAAAATCTAAAAATTATTTCCCTGTACAAACTAGGATGTATTTATTGTTTATTAAGTTTTTAACAATAGGAAAGATTTACTGATCATATCCAAGACCATTAATTAAAGTCGATAAATAACAGCACTGAAGTTGTTCAATGGATCGGAAATGTTGTGGAGAGGATATCTGACCTTTGTAAAGTGATCTCTCGCCGAACAAGGGCATAGATAAGGCTTGTCAGCTTCACACAATGCGAAATTGATGGTGACAATCAGTCAAAGATTTTAAGTGGAGATTTCTATGAGCGATTATCACACGACGATTGATAAAAGTAGCTATTCAGTGCGGTAAATAAATGAACTGATGACGTCATAGAGTTCTTGCTGCGGCTCTAGGAACATTATTGTAACCGAAGTTAATGTGGAGCTGATTGTGAGTTCTTAATTTTATTTTCGGTGAGCTCGTTTATAAAATTATTGAAAAATATTAGAAGAAATTTAATTTACGAAAATTCTTGTTACATGTACATAGTAAATTGGCACCTGAAATATAATTGATGCAGTCAAATTAAAACAATGTCGCTACTACCATAATATATTTTTGTAGGTGTAAATTAAATGTATTGCACAACAAACTCCTTATACCAAATATTAGAGGTGCATATAACAATTGGTACACGAAAAATTATACACTGTATATCTAATATTATAGATGTATATAACATTCACTCTTAATGAACTCATCTTAATTTTTTTAAGAATATTTGTATTTATTTGAGTATATATTTTGTTAGGAATAATTGTATATATTTAAGTATATTTTTTGTTAGGAAAAGTTGTTTATATTTGTATATATATTTGTTAGGAATAATTGTATATATTAAGTACATTTTTTGTTAGTAAAGGTTGTACATATTTGTATATATATATTTGTTAGGAATAATTGTATATATTTGAGTATATATTTTGTTAGGAATAATTGTATATATTTAAGTATATTTTTGTTTGGAAAATTTGTATATATTTGAGAATATATTTGTTAGAAATATTTGTATATATTTGAGTATATACATTAATTTGTTAGGAATAATTGTATATGTTTAACTATATTTTTTGTTAGGAAAATTTATCTATATTTGAGTATAATATAATATTTATATATATTTGACTATATTTTTTGTTATGAATATTTGTATATATTTGAGTATATGTTTTGTTAGGAATATTTGTATATATTTGAGTATATTTTTTGTTATTTTTATTTGTATATATTTGAGTATATTTTTTGTTATTTTTATTTGTATATATTTGAGTATATTTTTTGTTAGGAATATTTGTATATATATATTTCAGTATATGTTTTGTCAGGAATATTAGTATATATTTGAGTATATATTTTGTTAGGAATAATTGTATATATTTAAGTATATTTTTGTTTGGAAAATTTGTATATATTTGAGAATATATTTGTTAGGAATATTTGTATATATTTGAGTATATACATTAATTTGTTAGGAATAATTGTATATGTTTAACTATATTTTTTGTTAGGAAAATTTATCTATATTTGAGTATAATATAATATTTGTATATATTTGAGTATATGTTTTGTTAGGAATATTTGTATATATTTAAGTATATTTTTTGTTATTTTTATTTGTATATATTTCAGTATATTTTTTGTTAGGAATATTTATATATATTTGAGTATATGTTTTGTCAGGAATATTAGTATATATTTGAGTATATATTTGTTAGGAATATTTGTATATATTTGAGTATATTTTTTGTTAGGAATATTAGTATAATTTCGAGTATATATTTGTTAGGAATATTTTATATATTTGAGTATATTTTTGGTTAGGAATATTTGTATATATTTGAGTATATATTGGTTTGGAATATTTGTGTAAATTTGAGTATATATTTTGTTGGGAATATTTGAGTATATTTATTGTTAGGAATATTTGTATACATTTGAGTATATTTTTTGTTAGGATTATTTGTATATATTGAGCATATTTTTTGTTAGGAATATTAGTATATATTTGAGTATATATTTCTTAGGAATATTTGTATATATTTGAGTATATATTTTGTGGGGAATATTTCAGTATATATTTTGTTGGGAATATTTCAGTATATATTTTGTTGGGAATATTTGTATATATTTGAGTATATTTTTGTTAGGAATATTAGAATATATTTGAGTATATATGTTAGGATTATTTGTATATATTGAGTATATTTTTGGTTAGGAATATTTGTATATATTTGACTATATATTTGTTTGGAATATTTGTATATATTTGAGTATATATTTTGTTGGGAATATTTGAGTATATTTATTGTTAAGAATATTTGTATGCATTTGAGTATATTTTTTGTTGGGATTATTTGTATATATTGAGTATATTTTTTGTTAGGAATATTAGTATATATTTGAGTATATATTTGTTAGGAATATTTGTATATATTTGAGTATATTTTTTGTTAGGAATATTTTTATACCTGTATATTTGAGTATTTTTTTGTTAGGAATATTTGTATATATTTGAGTATATTTTCCGTTAGAAATATTTGTATATATTTGAGTATATTTTTGGTTAGGAATATTTATATATATTTGAGTATAATTTTTGTTAGGAATATTTGAGTATATATTTGTTAGGAATATCTGTATATTTGAGTCTTTTTTTTGTTAGGAATATTTGTATATATTTAAGTATATATTTGTTAGGAAAATTTGTATATATTTTAGTATGTTTTTGTAAAGAATATTTGTATATACTTGAGTATATTTTTTGTTAGGAATATTTGTATATATTTGCTAGGAATATTTGTATATATATATATATATATATATATATAAGTATATTATTTGCTAGGAATATTTGCATATAATTGAGTATAATTTATGTTAGGAATATTTGTTTATATTTAAGTATATTTATCGATTGCATAAGCTAGGTCAACCAGTGGTGGCTCGTGGTTCAGTATACAAAGAATAATTCAAAGTTTGGGCGAACAGTACGATTAAAATTTTGAAAATGTAGTCATTCCGAAACCCGTCAACAAAGGTAAATCTTATAATGTTAAAAATGGAAAATAATATACTCAAATATAAATAAAGTACATTACATAGATTACAGAAAAAAATCAGGCCAAATAATGTAGGGTTATTTAACAGTTGTTTAGTGTTTATATTAATTATGAAAAATTGGTTTTTATAATATACAATATTTTAAGATCTAAACATGAGTATAATTAAATAAAATATTATTAACTTTGATAACGTTTTTCTTATGTTTAATCGGAGGTTTTCATTGTGATAGCTTCGCCCATGGGTGTCATAAGATATAGGTGTGGCTAAGCTACGGACATAAAGCAGGAAACGTTCCATATAAAGGCAGCCGTAGGTGCGGACATTCTGCTGAAAGAGACCTACTCTTTATTGGAGTTATGATCTCTTTACCCATTTCTATGTCACGCCCTCTAGGATATACAAAAACTGAAAATCAGTTATACGTATTACCATATAGCTACATATAAACACTTGCTGTAGTAATACTTCTGTTTAAGGCGTTGGATTGTTGGACTGGAATCCTAAGCAGTATTATTGTATGTGAGTGTGTATAAATGTTTACTAGAACTAAAATACCAAATAAAAACAAATAATTTTATAGAACCATTTTTATATGTACATATACTGGTCACGATTGGACATGGAGTGTTTCTCAGCTCTATGCACTACTAATATTTCTTTAAATTCACTAATTCCACTAACCCATTTCATATACGTAATTATAACCACTAATAAGGAACTTGTAGCACTTAAGTTCGAGACAGTATTCTACTAATATAAAACGAGTTAACAGTAAACTAGGAGCTGTTAGTATTTAGGAGCGTAATTTGTCCAGAAATACTTTATTGGGGTTAACTTCTGGCTATAGCCGGGTTTTTACTACATAAACCTCAGTAAAAGTGCCTTCGCGGAACAGCTGTGGCTTAGATCCATGAAAGATTACTGTAACATAAAAGTTCCTAATAACCTCGTAGATATATAGAATTGTAGAATAAAAGTAATTAAAAAAAAAATAAAAACCAATTCCTTCTTAGGTCAACAAAGTAATATTTATTTTAGTTACTTTATAATAAATAATTACAATAAATAAATACAGTAACATAGCCTATGTGTTAAAACAGGGGTTCTTCCTCATAACCTATAATAAAAAATCAGATTTTGCATAAAATCATATGTTTTAACTTAATTTAAGGCCAATGGGGCGAAATAGTAGCTGTATAACATACCTTGCCCCTTCTGTGAAAAGTTTTTCTCTCATATAAAAGTAAAATTAATTAATTAATGAATATATATATATGTATATATATATATATATATATATATATATATATATATATATATATATATATATAATGTCTTGCAGCTTCTATCCATTTTATCCTGAATGAATACTTCCTTTATAACCAAGTTATAATTGCTACTTTGAGAATTTGAAACGCACTTTAAATAGGAAAACATTTAATGTCTTATTGTTTCATCTTTTGTGTAAATTTAAAACATATCGCTTTTCTAATTACGTGAAGGGGCATTTAATTATCTTTGAGTGTGAACCATTTTCATTCTCCGCCTCCGGAAAGTCAAAACACAAAAACCAATAGAAGGGGCTTCTGCCCTACCTAATGTACACTAATGTTATAGCCAAGTAATAGCAATAACCCATATAATTAATAATAAATACTCACTTTGATTTGGAGTTCCTTCAAGTAGTTCGAGACGGTTCAAGAGAAAACCATAGCGTAAGTAACTAATGGTTCGTTACTGTAGTTACGAAATAGTACATTTCTTCTCTATTCACTGTAACTTAACAGTTTAACAGAGAGAAACAACGTATCAAAGTTGCATTTTATACCCTAACAAAATCTAATAAAGAAATTTAATCTTAGCCGACAATACAAACACCCCCCCCCCAAACCGCAACTCATGCATTTCTCATGGATACGCTCTCAGATGTTCCTACTTCCGAAACATGCGACATACTTTTCCAATGGCAAATAGCTTTTATACAGCAAAGAAAATACTCGTTCAAAATATCAAGATGACAATATAAATAGAAACTTATTTCAAAATAACAGGGAGACGGTAGAAATAGTCATTACAAATTAATAAGAATACAATATAGTCACAAGTTATAAAGTCATTACAGAATAAACTATTTTAAAATAACAAGAGGTCAATGAAGATACAAAATACTTTCAAAATAACAAGAAGACGATGAAGATATAAAGTCAATTCAAAAATAACAGGAATTAAATGAAGATACAAAGTCATTCTAAAATAACAACAAGAACATTAGGATACACAGTTATTTCAAAATAATAGGAGATCAATGAAGACACAAATTACTTTCAAAATAACAAGAAGACGATAGAGATATAAAGACAATTCAATAATAACAGGAAATTATTCAAGATACAAACTCATTCTAAAATAACAACAAGAAGATGAGGTTACAAAGTCATTTCAAAATAACAACAAGAAGATGAGGTTACAAAGTCATTCTAAAATAACAACAAGAATATGAGGCTACAAAGTCATTCTAAAATAACATCAAGAAGATGAGGTTACAAAGTCATTTCAAAATAATAGAAGGACGAAGGAGATACAAAGTTATGCTAAAATAACAAAAGGGAGATGAAGATACAAACTCATTTCAAAATTACTATTCTTTTACAGATCAATAAGATCTTTATTTCTGCATATCATTTTTCAACCTCATTTTCTTACTAAGCATTGATAAACCAGATACGTTGAGGCTTACATGCTACTTTATTGATGATATTTTTGGTGGCCGAATAGCTATGGCATTCGGGTACAAATAGAACGTTTTAAGGGTGACGAAAGTTATTCGTGGCTTGACGTTATGTGATAATGTCGATTCCATCTCATCTTAGAATAATAAAATTGTTTATTCTAAAATTTTAAAATCTATATTACCTACTTGAAGATTTATTTGAAGAATCTATCTTCAATTGAAAAATAATAGACACACGCTTTAATTTTTCCTATTCCAACTTTCCATTGTCCCAGTGATATCTGAGCCCGTTTTGTTTTAATAAGCAACTATTTTTAAAATAACAAACTTTAACAATAATTATTCTATTATATAATTCTTTTAAATAATACATATTAAAGAATAAAATAATAAAATTATATAATAGTTGCTTAATAAAAAGATAAAACTGATATATAAAACAATGTATACCACAAGCGCCAAAATAATAATTACCACCAACAAGTTAACGATGTATAGTAGGAATGCGTTTTAAATAAAATATTGACAAATTAACGTCAACCTGCTTGACGAAAGAAATTGTAAAATTTCTTTATCACAAGTCTGAAAAATTAGTGAAGCAATTCTCATATCGCGCGACGTTTCGTCGATTCTATTTCTCAAACACTTTGTCAGAAGCAGTGGCCTGAAAGAGACGGTGATTTATCTTTTCCGGCGGGAGGGAAGTGTAGAGCCAAATACGTTAGGAGTGGTTACTGCATCAGCAGTTCGACAATTCCACAATTAGCACTTCATATTCCCTCTGAGCTTTGGGAATAGAAGTGTGCAAAGGAAAGTGATGGCAAATCTGTGATAAACATTGCAAAAACTACATTTACTGGTAAGGTGTTGGTATAATTTGGTTTGTGGTTAAGGTATTTATGTAATTTGTAAATTTAACCTTCATTTATCTGCTTAGTATCTCCTATTCAGCCTAATGTTAAATTTTATTCCAGATAGGCTTCGGACAAAATGTATCATCAGAACTTTGTCGCAACAGTGGAAGTCGATGCTATACATATACAGTCTATATCTGCTCCAACCGTGTTATATTTAACAGAATTAGCTCCACCCATGACATTGGATAAGTAATTTGTAATTTATAAAATGTAATTTGAGGATTTCGTGGGCTTATGACATAAATAGGAAGTAACATGAAGTGAACACATAGATGGAATTACTGAAGTACTTCACATACCTAGGAGGAGCGGGTAGCCGATATTTAGTTAGGATACATTGGATATCACTTTCAGCATTGGCGATATTGGTGATCTCATCAAACTACTGTCTGTTTTTCGTTAACTTCCACCCCTGACGGCAGTGGAACGCTATGCGGGTTGCATAGCTTGTCGTAGCATCTAGTTTTATCGAGCCCGTTGTTTTCATTTCAATAATTTTATTTCTAACATATACATGTTTACTGGGGACATCAGAACAGTGGACACTAAAATATTGTTTTATTAATCGGGTCACAATTATAAAAAAGAAATACAAATGATAAATTACTGTATGACAAATAATAAAACACAATTAAAAAGAAAGAGAAAAAAAGATAATTTACATACAAAACTAAATATCTTACTACTAAAATATACTACATACTAAAATAAGCACTCAACGTTTCACTCGGAATGTTTGTTTCTGTTTGTGCCATGTGTTTCACAAAGCCATAGAGATCGATAATGTAAATGGAGACATAGATAATAAATATGTCACGTCCGAGACTATTTATAGTCGACATTAGCTGACATTTGTTTACTACAATCTTATGTTGACACATTAGGTTTTCGGCCGATCAAGAATTTGTCAATGACCCATATTTAAAATAGTCTGTTCCCACCTCGAGTTGGTTCATTCACTCTAAAAGGACAGTTATCGTTTATTCTTGCGTTAGTTCAGAAAGCTCATTTATATGATTTATTTATTTTTATGATCGTTGTTTTTACCGGATATTTTGCCGCGTTAAATGGTTCAAACTAAAAGAAACATTTAAATATAAAAGTTAAACAAAATTAAATCTGTTCATAAAACTCCCTGAAACATTGTTGCAGTTGAAGCATCAAAAGTTACCTTGGGATGGTCGGATTTTAAAACAACTCAGGCACAATGTTCTCCAAACACTTCTGAAGACCTGACGTAAAAATCAAATCTTTATACAAACCCGTATCGACACTAGAGAAGTTTCAATTAGCCTGGGAGTGAGCGTGCCGGTGAGCTTGCCGTATCTAAGAAAATAAGCTAGGAGCGCATCGGCACGCTATCTGTGCCTCGTAAGGGAACCCATAGCGAGCAGGAACGCTAGCCGTGCTGAACGGGATACACCACATACCTAGGAGTTAACGTGTAGCATATACACGTTTGGGATTTTTATGTACATCTCATACTTTGGACGTAGCGTGCAGCGGATATTCTTTTGGGATATATTGGATATACCATATACCTAAGAGGTAGCGTTTAGCTTGTACACGTTTGGGATTTTTAGGTACATCTCATGCCTAGGTTGTAGCGTGCAGCGGATATACTGTTGGGATATATTGCCTATACCACATACCTAGGAGGTAGCGTGTAGCTTGTACACGTTTGGTATGTTTAGGTACATCTCATGCCTACGACGTAGAGTGCAGCGGAAAACTAGGCAAGCTTTAAAAGAACCTGGAAAGAGGTATATCTACAATTTATCCTTAGATATTGTAGGCCTAGCGCCAAAGACAGTGCAGAGAAACTAATCGGGGCCTGCCGAATGATGTATCTTGTCTCCTGAAACCGACGGCTGATTGAGGATGGATCATAGCCTGTCTTGTGCTGGCGAGTGTGGTGTAGCTTGTCCTCTGTACTAGTAAATTAACTGGAGCTGGCCAGTATGTTGTACCCTGTTTTCTGCACTGGTAAGCTGACTGGTGCTGGCCAAAATTATGTAGCCTGTCTTCTGCACATGTATTCAAACTGGTGCTGGCCAGTATGATGTAGCTTGTCTTCTGCTAACTAAGGCTAACTAAGGATGGTTCGTAGCCACTCTTCTTGACTGCTCAACTAACTTTAGTTTCGCCGTATGATGTAGCCTGTGTTTGGACTGGTAGTCTAACAGGAGTTACCCCGTATGATGTACCCTGTCTTTGGACTGGTAGGCTAACTGGAACTGGTCGTATGATGGTAGCCTTTCATATCAATGAAACGACACGGTAAAATACTTCCAATGGCTTTCAATCAGTTCCTAAATGATAAAACCCCTGTTTTGAAAATATATAAAATGTTTTAATCACTGACATGAATGCATCTTCAATTTATTGAGCGATTCGGGTTCTTTCAGTCGGATAATCAGCCGTATCTCTATCTTCTAGTCAGACAGGACAGAGCCTGGTAGACCTTCTTGGTGTAGGTAGTTCTACATTGTCTTTTTGCCAGCTCCCCGGGCAGACCTTTGGTTGATGGTCCGTGTTATAAGGTTGCTCGAGGCTGGATATTTAAAGAGAAGATCTCTTAAGGAAGGTCACAACCACTTTAAGGAGTTTCTCAGGACGAGCATTGCCGTTAAAGAAACATTATCCAGGGATCCAAACAAGACGCATATATTTTCACCTTGTATAGTAACGCCTTCTTGTGTCAGAGCAGAGCTAATGGCTTGCAGCGATGATCAACAGAGACCACCTTCCTTACATCGTTGCAAGTCGAAATCCTTTCAGTGAGTAGCAAATTATTGTCACATCGCTATCGAAGCTATTTCTGCATAAATCTATTGAAAATCATCCTCTTCTAAAGAATGTTTTGAATCCAGCTCCTTTGTACTCACTCTTGACCGATCCGTCAGTGTAGATGTAACGGAAAATTTCGAATCTATCAACACTTGCTTACTTCCTATTATTCATTACAGATTATTAAGTTGAAATTTATTACCGTTTAATAAATACATGAACTTATATTTCAGTAAATCTTACTACATTGGTTCAATATGATAATAATAAGTTGTATATTTTTATTCCAACCTTTTAAATTAAAATCCTCAAGAGTGACTGACAATTTTTTAGTAATGATCTTAAGAAAATTTGTTAGATAAAACTTTTATTCACTAAATCAATTGACTCTAAAAAAGGTTTTTTTATAAACAAAATGTTTTTATTAGTAACTACAATAACTAGATTCTATTAAAACCCCTACTAACTACTTACCCAAATATTCACTTCTATCGGCCAGTCCCACTTTATGACAATTAGTAAATTTTGCTATAACTCTAAAGAAAAACCGTCAGGAATAGGATTTAACACAGTTATTACAAGCACATCATCGTTATAACATGACCTTATTAATACAACTCTCTAGTAAAACTTGCTACAATTAAGCTCAACCAGCCACTGAACCGAGAGAGTTGGGTTTTTAGCCCTCACGATTACAAAAATCCACTGTTTTAAAAACCTCACGTATTTAAACGCTTTATTTTTTCATCTATTACATTTATTATCCACCTTCATTTATATGAATACGGAAAGGTCATTTATTTGCAACCGTGAAAAGGCTGGACAAGTCACAGAATTTGTCTCGGGGTGATTTACGGCTGCTGTAAGCTTCAGCGTACTCTGTCACCAGCTTAATTGGAAACTTGTTCTTTTTCTACTGTTTGTATGGAGAGTTGAATACAGAGAAGTGAGGCCTTTTCGCTAGACTTTGCCCTTGTCTATGAACCAAACATGTAATGCTTGTTACTGACCGGATTCTAGTATTTGATATTTGAGATTTGAGATACGATGTTTGAGATTTAGTCAATGAGAAATTACAATTCGTGTCAATTGGATTAATTTTTTTTTTAATGAGATATCTAAAGTCTTAATATATTGTTGCAGTTTTCTTTCAACTTTTGCATCATTTCAAAAGGTAATTATAAGTAAATAAAAAAAGTTGACTTTGGTAGAGAATCTAAGACAATTAGGTATGATTTATAAAAAAATTGAAAGGATATTTATGTAAAATAATCCTCTGAAGATGACTCTTTCCTGATAAAAATGCACGTTAGTGTTTAACTAAAGGTAATAATTTATTTGTGGTGAAGAGGTTATATATTTATTAAACATTACACCACGTTTAGTGCAATTACCGTATGCGCCAAAATAAACAGTAATGAAACTGAATCAGATGTAGTTAATGTTTCACCGATACAGAATAATTCTTGGTCGTTTTATAGATCACAGGCGATTTTGTGGCGTCCGAGACCATACTTTTCTTTCACAATGATTCCAGCTAGAACGCGCAACCAGCCACACTGCCTTAGACATTATTGCTTTCCTTCTGCAAACGTTTGGCAGCCTTCTCATCTGTCTTAGAATAAAACTATCCTTACCCAGGCCACTCCCACGATCTTACAACATCAGACGCCTACGTCTGCGGATTTTCCGTGATGACTCATCAACCATCTTTGTCCAGCTACAGGAAAAATATCCGTGTGTATAACGAGGATGAAACAACCCATCTCCACCAAAATAATGCTAAACCATCAAGAGCTAGCAGTACGAGAGTTGCCTTTAATTGAACGTCAAATTGAGGTCATATTGAAAATGTTTATACCCGAGTATAACCGATTTAGCTTTTTTTACTTGTAAGTTTTTGTAAAATTATGTAAATAAAATCAAATGAAATAATATAAAATCTTTTGTTTTAGTACTATTTATTTTGGTGCATACAGTATATTTTATAAAAATACTAAGAGCTACTAACGTATAAAAGTGATACAAGTTCACATGATGCTTTACGATGTCATACTGATAGAGGATGTCTTCATTTCAGTCATGTGTCGCTACTAAAGTGGGAGTAATACACAACTATTTATCAGCGACACTTTTTTGTGTAAAATCATTTACCAACCATTTTGTACTATAAAGAATGGATATAGACTCCACCTCTTCTAGAAATTAAGAATGTCTCTCTTAAATATAATGTACTACAAAAAATAATCCACACTAAAATATTTTGGAATGTACAGAACTACTAGTAGAACTAAAATGCTACTTTGGTTTTCCAACAGAGGATTCATCTACACACTGTACATATTTAGTTGCTTATAGTTCCTCCAGTTTTATCATTCTCACAAAAATATTCTCGATTGGGAACGAGATTGTTTGGCTTATACCTTGCAGCATGCTCCAAATTCAATTAACTTGAACAATGATATTAGTTTAATGAAATGTCAAAAGGAAATTCCAGCATTTCGGTGAAGAATGTGTCCGCCGTCCTTATGGAAATGAGATATGCAGGCCATCTGTACTCCCTGACCTGTCTGTCCTACGTGGAATTAATGTCCGCCATCAGTCAAGCTTTTGCACTTATTCATGTAACAAATGCTCTATACACTTTGTTTTATTTCATATATCTTTCTGCTTGGATAGGTTTATTGTAAACGGTGCTTTATCTGAAATACCAAGGTCTTTTGCATGAGTGGCCCGTGAAATACATCCTTAAGCAATATCTGATAAATTGGTTATTACGTCTACAGACATAAATTGATAAGTACTTTATAACTATTATTCTCTGCCCTTCACAGTATCTAATGCCATACTAGTAAACATCTGTGCGAGTAATGTTCCAAAGGATGTATCTGTGTGTTTATTAGAAGTTTTTATATAATCTTTCTCTCTCTGCCCCCTCTCTCTCTCTCTCTCTCTCTCTCTCTCTCTCTCTCTCTCTCTCTCTCTCTCTCTCTCTCTCTCTCTATATATATATATATATATATATATATATATATATTTACATATATTCATGTATATGTTTAATTTCTGGTCCAGTTTAGATTTGTACAGATTTTGCTCTTTTATCTTTAGTCTAATAATTTGTACATGTTTTTAATCTGATGTTTATTGGGGTTTTTATTTATTTTCATTTTATGTGTATATTATTTTATTGACAATACGTGATTTATTAAAACCTAACTTGTGCTCGGTTACAGAGAGAGTAGCGACGAAAAGTTATAAAATGTATTAATGTATTGTATATTTTAAAACCATAATGCATTGTTTTATGATTATTTTTAATTTAATTGTGTTTCTTACAATCTGGCAACCGTGATCTGCCACTGTTCTGGGGCAACAAATAATGTCATTTGTAAAAACCTACTGCGATTTATAGAAATAAAGTAATTATTTTGACGAATCTCTCTTCGACATGATTTGGTAGGCGGTGACTAACTAACAGGTAACTAAAAAAACCTAGAAGTCGTGTTAGAATGATGACAATTACACTGAAAATCTCTAACGCATGGACGCATTTAAATACAAGGATCAAATGACCATGGAGGGACACAAACAAAAACATGCAATAGCACGGAGGCATTTAAACACAAATTTGCAAAATGATGGTGGGAGTCAAACACAAACATGCAATCGCTATGAAAGGTACAATCATGCAATGAGCATGGAAGCAGTTACACACACGTGACCACGGAAGGATTTAAAAACAATCATGCAATTGCCACAGAGGGAGACAAACACAAACATATAATGGGCATGATGACTCCAAACACAAACATTCAATGACCATAGAAGGACTCAAACACAAACACACAAGAGTCATAGAGGGACATAATTACTAACATGCAATGACCATGGATGGATTTAAACACAAACATCATATGACCATGGAGGGGTTTCTTGTGTCTTATTTGATTTTCAGTTTTTTTAGGCTCAATTTAGATATTCACTAAGCAATTCTACAACTTTTCTACCCAATGTATCCGAGCTCAGCTAGCATTACGTTTCCCGCAATTCTAAATTTCATCGTTTTATTGACCTTACTAGAGAACGAAGCTAGTATTGGCTCGAAGTCTTGTTCTAAGTTGATGTAACCTTTCTTACGTGCCATCCGAACGTCGCTGTAGTTTAGCTCTGAACAGGTCACGTAGATTGCGCTGTTTGTCTTGTCCTATTTAATTTTGCCTGCATCGGAACACGTGCAAACTGAAGTAGTTTTAACCTGATACCGGAGCACAAAAATAATTCAGAAATAAGGCATTTTCTTTTCCAACAGTTACTATTCTTCTTACTATAGAGGTTAAAACATACAGAATAAAATAAAATATTCTATAAGGACTTTTCTTACACGGATCTTTCTACAATCATCGCCTTAGGGATTCCTCGATCTTCACGCTTTGGTAGAATTGATTCCGTTTATAACCTTGGAGTACCTTCGGGATATCACCACCACGACTAAACAGAAAATGCATGTATGTTCCAACGAGGCATTTTGAGCCTCTCAAATAGCTTCTGGTACACTTCTGTTTTTTGCCAGGTGTATTTGTAAGTTCGTTCTTGACATGGTAGATGAGTTTTAACCAAACTAATTTCCTTTCGTCGTTTCAATATTCTGATTATACGGGTCGGTTGAATCTCAAAAACACAGCCCTTAACCTTTTCAACGCGAAGGCTTCAATGGTATATATTATAGGCCTAACTCAATTACAAAGCTTTTACACTTTGCTTAATGAAAACAAAAGGGCAGTTAGCTGGCGTTGTGATTTCGCCTGAATGAAGGACTGGGCGTGTACCTGGTGCTTAACAGCAAAGGTTTTGTTTTTTTGTTAAGTGCTATCATTTCTAAACAAAACAAAAGTAAAGTAAATGACAACCGGGCTTATCAGATTAGGGTTTTAATCTCATTTCCCTTTTTTATCTTCTTGTTAAATCCTTGTTGAAAGTTTATTGTTTGTGGCGCTATGAAAAGTAATGTACTGTATGTATGTGAGTGATGTCATACGGACAAAACTCCCAAAGGTAATTCGTTTTAAAGATCCAATCGACGGCATTATAAAGGTTTTTGGTGGTGAGATTATTTTAATGCTTTGCCTTTACAAACACCAGACGTCGTAATTCGGTAAAGTTTCAAACGTTCAATTGAACAATTAACTAAAAAAATAATGCTTTCAGTACAGAACTCTACTGTAAAACTACAGTTATATGTTACGTTAAAAGTTTTAGGTTAGGTTTTTGTATCAAATAATACCACACATTTTATAGATTTTATACTTTTAATATAAAATACAACTATATGTACTGCGAATTCTGTTTCATGAAAATAAATGTAAGGTTTGGATTAGTTAATCTTTCTCCGGTTCAGGATCAGTTTATCCCTGATAGTGGCAGGCATCATAAGCAAGTAGAAAGCCAACATCGTGTGACTGCTATTTCAGCGGTTGGAAACTCTCTAGCTGTTATTAGATCCACCAGCAAGGCAAACTATCTTCAACGGTAATCTAGCACTTGGGAAGCGAAGGATTCAAGTATTACGTCATCCCTACCTCATTACGTCATCTCTACCTTAACATTACTTCATCTCTACCTCATCTATACTTCATCTCTACCTCACCATCACTTCACTACACCTCACCATTACTTCACTCTACCTCACCGTTACTTCATCTCTACCTCAACATTCCTTCACTCTACCTCACCTATAACTTATCTCTACCTCTCCATTACTTCATCTCTACCTCACCTAAACTTCATCTCTACCTCAGTATTACTCCACTTTACCTCACCTATACTTAATACCTACCTCACTTATACTTCACCATTACTTCATCTTTACCTCACCATTACTTCATATCTACCTCATAATTACTTCCTCCCCTCCACCGCACTATTACTTCACTCCGCCTCACCTATATTTTATCTCTACCTCACCATTACTTCATCTCTACCTTAACATTACTTTATACGTAAGCATAAGGTTGAAGTATGAGTTATGACAGAAATAGTGGTTGATAGAAGGAGTTCGAAAATAATGTTTAATTTGTGAAACAAATTGAACACTATATTGTATGGTAAATATTAATTTCCAATCAATTGATGTAGAGATCATAAGCCAAATGGGACAAATTAACTATATTGCATACCATGCCCTATGTGGGGAAAGTTTTTCTCCTACATAAAAGTAAAATTAATACATTTTAAATTTAATTGTTAGTTAAAATTTTAAAAAGGTATAATAACATCAAGTACCGTCCACTAAAAGTTTAAACAAATGTATTTGAACTTGAGTGGAAAAATAAAAAGTAATTGATTGGTAATTGAAATTCAAACAAGATATAGGTATATTAGGCCTATAAAATGAGAGTGTGAACTAATAGAAGGAATTGAAAAGTAAATCCGAGACTCCAAGAACGCCATTCTTAGAAGCCTACTTTATTGGGCAAATGCCCAAGCCTAGATATTTAAGGCTTTTTCAGGACTTATATTTTATGACTCTATCGTATAAATTTCACCTGTCTATTTTCGTGAGTAAACCTTACCCCGTAACAGTTTACATTTTTCAGTACATGAAATCTTCTTTACTCAAGAGCACTTTCTACTTGAGACTTCACACTCTATCATATAAAGCCATCTAGCCTTCCTGATTGTTTACTTTTTAATCACACCTCTAATATATTTTACAGGTTTTTAATCACAGCATGGCTACACCATCCTTGGGTAGTTGAGCACCTATGTCAAAATATTTGTAAGTCACGTGTTCAGATAGGCTTATATTTCAGCCCTATATTTCCCAAACGCTTCATCCAACCTTTTCATCAAAGTGTAGTACTTTGATTCCGTATATTAGTGAAGCAAATTTTAATATTTGAGTGGACATATTTGCTGATTCTTTAGTCAAATTTATTACATATTGATCTTCATTAGGGATAGGCCAGCACCATCATCATAAGATGGTTTTATTGGCGTTAATAGAAGCTCTTCCCTGATGAAGGCGAACAAGGGCATTGAAACTAGCGTGTTTATTAAACTAGTAATAGTCAGTGTTTTTGTATAGTTTTTAGGATTTACTTCTATTCATTTATTATATTTACCTAATATAATATATAGGCTATTTTATACGTTTTATTTATTGCTAAAAGTTTATATTCTAAATAGTTTTTATATAAAGATGTTAACCATTTAGGTTCTAGATTTCACTGGTCCATTCGATGCCGACGATAATACAAAATAAACTTATATGTTTTCAATTCCTTTTATTAGTTCACAATATACCTATATGTATCTTGTACAAATTTTAACCGTTGATAAAATACTTTTTACTCATGAACTTGAGTTCAAGTACATTTTTTAAATCTTGTAGTAGATGGAACTTGATGTTTATACAGTTTTTCATATATTTATTCAATAATTAAATTTAATAATGAATAGATTTTAGTTTTATATGGGAGAAAAGCTTTTCACAATTGGGGCATGTTATGCAATAGAGTTACTTCCCATTTGGTCTAAAATAATTTATAACATTTTTTTATTAAACAGCTGATTTCTTTTTAGTTTATTTGCTAGAATAACTTTTTAACGCATATATTATGTGACTTTATTTATATTAAATGTAGTTATTTAATAAAAAGAAACTAAAACAATTTTTTTGTTGATCTTAGTGAGAATTGACTATAAAAAAATGTACGTTACTTGTTATTCACAAAAAGTAAAGAAAACGTAAAATAAAAACTGTATTTGTAAATCGTTAGGGGAGGGATTTGCTTTTAGGTTAAATTGAACGTAACTAATGTTCCAAATAACTGCAGTGCTGGCAACTCAGTAACGGAAGTATTATCTTTATATGGACAGATTTTCATTTCAATGACGTCATTTCCGGAAGTACAGTTGTATCGGAAAAGAGCCATAGAGAATAATGTTTTCCCGTTACAATCGCAAAGCCACCGGAACTTAACTGTTTCACAGCTTATCTTGGTACAGCTACAGGGTTTGCATGGTGACCTTTCCGACTTGGTGCTTAGTCTGTATTTCTCTCTACATATAGTTCAATGTAACCTGATACGATATATCGGGTATACTTATGTCATTCACAAGTTAAAATGGTTTCACAACCTCAACTTCGGTACTTTGCGACTGTTGTCTACAAGTAGTATGTCAACCATTGCTTCATGGCTAACCATTCCTAATTTAATGAATACTATGCTGTTTCTTAGGGAACATTTTTTATTTGGAGGCTCTCTGACACACAAATCAAAGTAATTTTCAAAGTCTCGGTCCTTGGAATAATTGAAGATTAACTGAAGACTTTGTCATGCAGTTAATTACCTAGAGTTATTGAAAACCTTTCGATACACATATGCTTCAATTTTGGTCTTCATTAACCGTACTGAAAATACCCCTTATTTAAAAATACCATTAATTTAGCCTGGGCCTTAGAGCCGGCTCCAGCCTTTCATGATGTATGTTTTTTACTTAATCTGGTGCTACCTCAAGGCTCGGTAGCCGATATGGAACCGAAGGCTGTTAGAGGATGCAGGAGATCAAGTAATCACGTGTGCGGTAAGAATTCTAGAAGCTCAACTATCAGGGTCTTTCACTATGCATCCACTTGTAAGAAGAAAGATAACGAAGCATGGTTAGAACAAGGTACAAATGCTGGGCCAGGGAAGAGGAGGAAATCAGGCATCACGTGTTATACCTGGTCTCAAACAGGGTAAGGAAAGTTGCTTACTGACTGTTTGGCTTTTATTTACACAAATAAAATGGAATTTTTCCCGTTAAGCTACCTGCAATTATTTTTATCTGTATTTTGCATGAAATCTTCTTGTTGGATTGAAATTTTTTTCGGTTTCATTTTGAAAGAGTTACTTGATGGAGTTACATTTATTATTTATGACTGTAATGGATTGAAAATTACAGGCTCATCATATTCAGCATTGAACATTGAATACATACACAGAAGACCTAAACACACAAAACACGGCGGTGTGTAGATAATTTAACATTGAAAATAACACTGAACCGGTAACAAAAGTAAGGTAAAGAACAGAACATAAAATAAATTATTATTTATACACAAATACACATACACAGACACACAACGTACACATACACACACACAGCGACTGCCCTACAACCGTCACCTAGACAAAAAGTTAGAACAAGCATTGCCGACCGAAGTCAGCCCTGTGCTAACCCTTGCCAAAATCTACCAGATAACCAGTCACTGGACTTTATTTAAAAAAAAAAACTTAGCTCACGGAGATTTCACTAAATCTCTCACGAAAATCACTAAAAATAGCTTGGGAATCGCACCATTACATTTTTGCACTCTACTACTCCTAGCACATTTAACACATGATGTTGGAATTTATCTTGTTAAAACATTTATAAGCGGAGCGGTTTGAAACTCCGTCCAGCGTTGGCGATAGTTCCTGACCCACTTAATCTTCTCCACTTTCCCTTCTACACCCTCCACACTCACCCTATACTTCATCTGTTTTCTCTGGTGCATTCGACAAATTTAAATAAGTCGACGTAATATGTTTCGAATCTTACACTCAAAATCACGTGATCATTCACGTCACACATTCTGATGGTTGGTAGCTTTTTCATTTTGATACAAATTTTATATTTGGCCATAACGTTTTAAATGTAGAACTTAGGCGATATTCTGATTTTTTTTGTTCTTCATTATTTGTCGTTTTGTACATTTTCAAGTGTCGATGACCTTTCTATGTGATTTTTGACTTTTCTTCCATTTTTCTTTTGTTTGTTTCTCCTTCAAATGATAAAACTGCAACCTATACAAAAGGTTTTACTCTATACGTTTTCTTTGAAATAGCTGCTTATGGCATTGTATTTATATTTATTTTTACTATCGAAAATTAAAATTGTATATTCTTTAAATGTAAAATTTCTATTGTGAAGCTTAAATTATTAATTTAATAATTAAATTAAATCTACGCGCGCGAAGATGTATTATAGTAGTGCATTGTATATACACTTAGATGATGATACTTAGATGACCATTTTTTAAAAAATTACCCTTTTCCTATGGTTTCCTTTAGTACATAATATGATTTCTCTGTAAATTCTGGTCTACATTCTCTATTCCCAGGTTATTGCAACAATTTGTCGTGATTTCTATTATAATCTTTCAGTTTATTTTTCCCCCTTTTCCTAATTTCCATTCGTTATCAACCCATCTCCCACAACTGTATTGGTCATTTCACTGCTATCCACAGTCCCTAGCTTCGCCTAATCTGCCAATGTTTTTCCGACTTTAGGTCCATAATTTCAATCACCTATTGATATTAAAAAATAAACAAATAAAACAGTTTAAGGACACAAGGCGAAAGAAATCTTTGACAAATGTATGACAATCTCCTAAACTCAGGCAAGTGGTTTCTATTTATTTACTTTTACGTTTTGCCTTTACTTTATTAACTAATTATACCTTTATACGCGCAACAATAGGACGCTAAAGTCAACAAGGTGTGAAGACAGCGCTCGCTCCGACATAATCCCGTCGGCATTGTGCAACTGGTGAAAGACTGTTCATTTCATTCGAATCTAATCGCTTAGACAAACCGGGTAGTTACTTGAAACAAACTAAGAACTTTAGAAGGAAAATGGACCCTAGTCTGCGCTTTCATGTTCGTTGTCAGTATTTTGTGTTATTTTAGTTTTATGTCTTTATGTGTCAATCTATCAGCTGTGATAAGCCATAGACGTATATTCAGGATTTTCGTTTATTACCATGATGACGTATAACGTATGTGAGCTACAAGTTGCGTCAATATTATTACCAATATCTTTGATTAAATGTTCGATTTGGTTTTTTTGTATACTTATAGAGGCTTTTATTTAGGCAGAATGTTAACAGTATTATGTCTGTAAGAGACAAAAAAAATATAAATATTGTTTTAAAAATTCCTACGATTAAGCCTTTATTTTCATCGTCTACTCTCCCTTATGTTCATATCATTATTACCATCGTTAAGTACTAAACCTTCAATATTTCCTTGACGTTCGTTCGGTTACAGTAAAGTTTCTTTTAGTTCATTGTTCCGATGGTGGTAACTTACTATAACACGTGTCTATAGAATGCTTCTTCCCCATTGTTTTACTATTTTCCCCATTGTTTATGGAGGCAACTTCCTGTTGATTGAAGTGACCAACATGAGCTGCATACATTTACATTTACAACTAATATATAAAATTCCTATCGATGAATACTCAAGTGGGGCGTGCCAAAGCCAATTTGAGCTACCATCAACTTCTTCTATAACTAAAATATGAATTTTTTACTGGTTCATGTTATGAGGGGGTTGCAAAAGACACTTTCAGTCCCCTCATATTTAGTTCTATGACTATAATATAATTTTTCTACTGTTGAATATTGAGGGGTGTAAAAACCACCCTGGAGCACCATTAATTTACTCCTATGACTACTATATTATCTTTTAATAGACAAATATTAAAGGGGATACAAAAGCCACCACCGATTTACTCCTAGTCTAGAGTATAAACTTTCTACTGGTAAATATTGGGAAGGTAAAAAAGTCACCCTGAACCAACCCGTTTTGCTCCTATGGCTGAAATTTAACTCTCCTAATTATTCTCAAGTAAATATTTTGATTTATATCTTTGGTATTTATTTTCAAAATAAACTCTAGAAGTCACTTTTATTAGGGACTCTATTGTTAGCGTAACAAAATTGTGGTCGCTTATCTGACGTCAGGACGATGGTTGACTAAACGTGTCTCATCTTACTTGCAATATCGTTCTCTCCTAATATAGACAAAAGAAAACAAAACATAGGACTTAAACATTTCGTAAGCGTTTTGAACACATCTTAAACAATATAAACCTAAATCTGAGCACAAAGTTTAAAATAAGAACCAAAACAATTTATTTGGTAATTGTTCTTCGTTAAATATTTGAACAATACACTTTCTGTGATATAAAAACACCAGTTTTTGGAATCTTAAAATGAACTGCTCTAAGCTGATTGTTGAGATATAACAGTGGTCAATCATTATTGCCAAACTGAAATTATGAGGCAATTATTTGTTATAAACGATGGAAACAAGAAAAAATTATTAAAAACTTTTAAAAATGTGGAGGTTAGTGGGACCGGCTTAAAGACTAAATTCCTCATATCAAGAATGTAGTATAGAGGATTTAATAAAATATAGTTAATAAAACCTTCATTTGATGTAGAAAAAATTACTGAATACAAGTTTTAATGAATGAATTTATTTAAATAGGTTCATAAAATGTTTCACATGCGCTTAACGAAATTTTAATTACAAAAACAAACAAATGAATAAAGTATTCTTTTTAAACATTCTATATTCCGCTAACGAGTATGGGAGTTATTTTAATTTTTGTGTTTTAGTGAATATATAACGTTTCCGTTTAATTTAGATTTAGTTCTAGCTCACAGGTCAGGCGTAATAATAACCGTCTGTCTGTAACGCTCTTCAAATCTTGAAGGTAGAACTACGTTACTTTTTGAAATAAGTATTAAATATTTTAAAATATAAAGTTAAATCTTTTAAACTAGCAGAGTCTAATTAAATTAATATTTAAAGGCTTATTAAATTGAGATGTATGGGATTGTGTGCTCGTTAAATAATTGCTCTTTTAACTTCAGTTAAAGCAAATTACACACATTTTATTTATCCAAAAAAATAATATAAATTACAATCATAATACATATTTCTTAGACATTTCTTCAGTTACTGATTATTGAACATTTAATATTTAA
The DNA here is from genome assembly GCA_036971475.1 of Prosapia bicincta. Lineage (NCBI taxonomy): Eukaryota > Metazoa > Arthropoda > Insecta > Hemiptera > Cercopidae > Prosapia > Prosapia bicincta. The sequence continues at coordinate 249,294,276 of JBAIZL010000002.1, forward strand.
TATTTGACTTATGAATTTTTACGTATAGCAATCAATCAATGAATCAATCAATGGCTGAAAATGGACCTGTATTCGAGTTTGCTTGCTTTTAGGCCATGCACAAACTTACAAAAAATATCTGAACTTTTATTACGCACATTTATGACTCATATTTTAAACCACAAGACTCTCTGACCTTGAAACTCTACACAATACCATACAAGAAAAAACAGGTTATAACTGGTTTCTCCCCTATATTTACAGAGCTGTTTACACATCCTACAAGCCAATTCTTTTACTTTCAATTTAGATTTTAAAACAACTTCCACTGTTAAATTATTATTGAATACAACATTTTTATCTTTTTAATATACTTAATTATTTTAGTTATTTTCAGCCATTTTTAGTTTTCTTTTAGCCAACACACAAATTTACATCTCTAATATCAGCTAGATTTAATATCAGCAAAGTCTTAGCAGAATTTTAGCCTTAGTAGCAGAGTGGCGCATCTTATGTAACTGTTTTTAATTTTTTGTAGCTCTAATTCTTGTGAGTTAAAGCTGATTTTAAATATTGCAGTTTATAGTTACATATTTAGAAAATAACCTGCAAAGTCTTATTAAATTATTGTCTAAAGGCTTATTAAATTGAGATGTATGGGATTTGTGTGCTCGTTAAATAATTGCTCTTTTAACTTCAATTAAAGCAAATTACACACATTTTATTTAACCAAAAAAATAATATAAATTACAATCATAATACATATTTCTTAGACATTGCTTCAGTTACTGATTATTGAACATTTAATATTTGACTTATGAATTTTTACGTATAGCAATCAATCAATGAATCAATAATTGGCTGAAAATGGACCTGTATTCGAGTTTGCTTGCTTGCTATTTTCATAATAAAGTCTTACAATTTAAGGTGAAAACAAATGCACCAAATGTTGCTTAAATTACATTTATATACGTGTTCAAAAGTTTAATGTTAATTAATTTTGTGTTAAACTGTCTAACATTTTAAATTTTGTAATAGCTCACTAAAATTTGAAATCGTCCACTTAGCTGTTTTAACAAGTTGTAGCCTCGCATCCTTCTAATGGAAAAATCTTACAAGATCCTTTCAGTAACTTCAGCGTTCCATCTTGGTACTTGGCTACGTACGCTGTCTTCTACACAATGATTATAAAAAATTAAAGAAATGACTGTTACATTATAATTTGAAAACTAAACTTTTCCTCGCTCTCGGATACGTCCGTTGCCTTTTACATTTTGGCTAAAAGAGGATTAAATTATCGTTGCAAGCAGGCCTCCTAGCTACCGCGCATCGCATGTGCGCACACATACTCTAATTTACTTGTTTTTAAACTCTTTCGACCGATGCCACTATCAACCAGAGATTTCATTAAAAATATTTCTAATAAATCACAATTATTTGATATAGTTGTATATTGTTACAATTTTGAATACATTCTCGTTTGTTTTCTGAAATTTCCATTTTTAATATGTAACACCATCTAAAGTGTGTTACAAATATGTTGTTTGACATTTTTAATAAGATGTTATTGTATACACACATACACGATCGCGCTGCGCATATATAGGTATATGGGGGAATGTATGCGCTTGAAAGCCATTAATCCCCGAAGAAGGTTTACAACGTAACAAAACGAAAAATAATCCGAGCAGTGCAATATTTACTTCATTATGTTTCCTATCTAAATAAACCCTTGCATAAAATATTCACTGAATGCTTCACTCCTCCACTTGCCATGCATCAAAGTATGTACTTTTTTATGTAATAAATTTAAATTAAGTTTGTTTTTTCCATTTTAAAGAGTTAATGTCGAGAACTCATTTATATTGAAAACATATGCGGTCATTTGTTTGCAACAGTGAATAGGTGGACAGACATAGTTTCTCCGCTGATTTAATGTTGCTGTCGACTGGGGGCGCTTTAATTCACTGGTCGAGATGGAACTGTGTACTTGTATGGAAAATATACTTATACAACACTATTTATATAGTAAAATAAACAATATAACGAAATTAAAAGTTTAAAGAGTTTAATTGAATTATATAATTACTCAGTTTCAGTTTTTCTGTTGGTAATTTCCTTCTTTTACTGGTTTCCTTGTTGGAGTTTGGACTTTCTGCTGCTATGTGGTTCCCCTACTATTGTTGCTCTGTTTCTTTTCTATTGTTTATAGGTGGTGTTTTAAATAGCATGTGTTTGTTGCAAATAAATTTATAATGAAGTAATCCACACCTACAATTGTTTTAAAAGTATTAGGCTATTTTTACCTTGTTCAGCATCCTTAGTAAACATATATTTAAAGCATTTATACTTATATTTTCCCTTAATGGTTGAAATATTTTTCATCTAACTGCCACATTTGAATTTAAATTGTAAGTTTATGCTGATATATGTAGAGTAAGGGATGTTAAATACTTAAAACATGCCACTAGACCTACATGGTTCACCACTTATCAAATATTGCCCGAGTACGTAAAGCGGAATCCATACAAGTGGAAAGCATGTACTTAGTCTCTGAGTGTATTTTTGTGCATTTCGATTCACGAAATAAAAAGAAACATTTTGCTGCCCACAGATCAGAAACCTAATAGCGTATCGCTTGACATGCTTTGTCAATTTCTTTACGTTTGGTAGAAGATTAGAAAGAAGCTGAGAAATTCTATTTGTAGTTTTTACGAAACGTTTTTAGCTTGTTATTAAAATTCATACCTTCCTCGAAACTTGAAGATTTTGTGTTGTACATATTAAGGTTTATAATTTACTACTTGGTATATTTTGCAGAAAAACTACTACTTACTAATATTCTTCAGTAGACGCGTTTCGGAGTATATCAGTACATTGTTCAATGCTGTGAGTCTTGTCCGTGATTTACAACATTGAAAAATGCACTGATCTATTTTAAACGTGTCTGCCGAAAATATCAGTAAGTAGTGATTTTTTTGCAAAAATGATATGAATATAAGTAAATTTTATTTTATTTTATGCATTGTAATTCAACGTAACAGGGCTCTCAATCTGTTGAGATTTTTAACTGATGATGGATTTTTCATTGACGATCGTGTTTTAGATTAGAGTCAGAAGCAGTTAAGTTTTTGCATACTTATGTTAAATCTGGCATGTGAAGAATGAGATAAAAATTTTATCTATATTTTAACAGTAATGTTTTTCTTTTGCGCGTTAATTAAAACAGTAGTGTTAGCTGGTGAGGAGGGTACATAATCAAAACAAAGCTTTACAGGAAATGTGTTCCTCGTGTGATCGATCATTTAATAGTTTAATGGTGTAAATTTCTATAAAACACATTAAAAATAAACTAATTAGATTGAAATTTAATAATTTAAATTTTTAAAATAGACTTTTCAAAAGACCAGCAATTTGAAATCAGGTCAAAGAGAAACTCTAATGTAATTAATCATAGACTTGTCCTGGCTTGGGGGGGGGGGGAGTTGGGAGTTGATGCATTACTTGACAGAGAATAATTGGTGCACTTAAAGTACCAAAGTAAATCCGATGCACGAATTATGAACGAGCGAAAAAAATTATTTTTTTTTAAGCGGAAGATTTGAGCGTGAAAAGATTTAGTAAAAAATTTTTAAGAACCTTTATCCAGATAGAATATGAGAAATCTATTGTTTTAATGTGTTTATTTATTCTGTTACAGTAATCTCTAGAAAATGACTGTATTACAAAACCCTTATGAATGCCTATTATTAACATTTTATAAGAAAAGGTTTCTTATTTGTAATACTTTTTGTTGAGATTTCTGGAGATAAAATAAGTATGTCGTATATTATATTCCAACAAATATTTATACCGTTCCTAACACTACAATATATGCCTTTCTTGACGCGTTTCGAAATAACTCCATTTAAAAAAATGAAATATACTCTCTGTCTCCCTCTCTCGGAGATAGAGATACACAGAAAGTAAAATTTCAGTTTTTAAATGGAGTCATTGTAAACAAAAAAAATGTATTCTGATGCTAGGAAAGTATAATAAAAACTTCCACATTGAGTAATGTACTATGTAAAGATTTTAATGGGTGAAATTGTTACTAGTGTTCCTCTGCAATCTCTTTTTACGTGATTATTAATGAATTTACCAAATTGTTAATACATAATGAAAGATTAGGTTTACAAACTTCTGGATTATTTGTAACATTGTTTATTACATTTCTGTATTCAAGTTATTACAAACATAGGCGTAACATAGCTTTGTATTTCTGCTTATTAACAACGTTTCCACCGAAATAAAGCCGGCGTTAAGACGACCAACCGTATTAGCCTGGCAAACTGTCAGAGAGTAGTTTGGCAACGGACTCCATATTTTACACGAGGAATCACCGTCATAAAACATGCATTATTCATGACGCAAAGCCCAGGATATCTTGACATCCTGAACGTGAAGAAGATAAAACTCTAGACCGTAACATTTAGAGATCTCCTCAGACTTTTCGTGCTAAACCTCTGTTACATTCGCATTCCTTAAGTAGGCTTGAATTTCTCCTTAAAGTAGCTTTGTAAGGGAATTACTATACATAATAAACTATATTAAAGAAATGATATTATTAAACAAATAAGTTATAAATTATTTATTAATTAATCAATAATCATTATTAATTATAACTTAAATATTGGTACTAGTAGTTATTGCTACTAAATTTTAAAGAAATATCATCTCCATCAAGCTGGAAAGATATTTCAAGTATTAAATATAAAAATACCTGGATAAAGCAACTTATTGTTACCATCCTAATGGCCTCTTTCGACGATAAATAAAGAACAGGTTTATAAGTTTTTTATATACCTTTTCCACATAATTTAGCAAACAAAAACATACCGAGTGATGCAGAAAGTCATCAGAAATACGAAAACTTTTGCTCACTCCCCATAATTTAAAAATGTCGGAATATAGGTACCCCTTCTACGACACATCTATATTATTACGTATTGAATATTTTGGCTTTATTTGTGGACATATTACTCGCATTCATTGAAAACATGTAATTAAACTTGCTGTTGAATTCCGAAAAAACTTTAATAAAAAATCAATAACCCTGAAGTATATTCTTACAAATTGACACGACAGTCTTCTGTTTAGGTACAGTGAATGAAATTATATGAATTTTCATAGTTGTAAATTACTTTCTGAAACACACTTTACCCTTGGGTTTTCAGTGGGACATTTCAGATGCGGAAAGTTGTTGCAATTGAGAAAGAAAGTTGAGATATATCGAACCAATTTGGTCGCCCCTTTAGAATAACTTAAAAACTTTATTATAGATAAACTCATTTCCTTGTTCGAAGTGTGAACCGAAATCCTTACATTTACTCAATGCCTATCACACTTAGATTCCATTCGGTCTCGTGTCACGTGGGCCGTAAACACACGAACACTTTGGCATGGAGTAGCTTGATTAAATTTCCCCAGGTTCACAACCCCAGTTTATCATGTTTATTTATAAACTCGCTTTCTTCCAGCCATGTATCTACATCTTTGGTTATGCATTGCTCATGTACTCATGACAACTTATCACTACGTTTAAACATCCAGATCTATGAGAATCACTACAAGTTATTTGCTACATATTATTGATCACATTTCAGCAGTACGCAGATATAGACCAAGCCCTGGAAATGGAATTGTCTGGTTTCGCCTAGTTGGTAGTCTACATTTGAAAACACGTTTACTGCTCGGAATTGATACTCATGTGAAAAAGTGTGAGTGTGTGACTGCTTACAATGTTTTATGAAAAAAAAATTAATTCACTTAATTATTTTTTTTTACTAGGTACCGCTGTGTGTACAAGGAGTAATAAATTACTTTTACTTTGGTGATTTGTTTAGTTATAGTTTTATCTTACGCCAAAAAAAATGAGCTAAACCGATTTGGCGCAAAATTTTACGTATTTATGTACTATGATGTGAGAGTCATAAAGTGACATCATAATAAAGTAAAGCGGCTTTCGAGAGGACTTATAGTGAGAGATAATTATTCAAGATCACACAACCCAACTTAAACATAGCGTTGATATTGAGTTTTGGATTGAGCTGTTCACTTTGGGTCAGACTGGGTCCAACTGCGATGATTTAATGCAATAACAAGTCAAGCAAGTGGCGGAAGCGATGAGATGCATCTCCGTTGTGTAATAAAGGAAAATTGGGTCGTTTAGTAGGTTGGGTAATAATTAAAATTAATTCAATTTATATTAAATTTGCTCTTTTGGCGTGTATTTTGTGGATTAACTTGACTAAATAAAATTATTAGATGCATATTACATTCTCAACTACGTACGTTACTATGGGGAAGCCACGTCTAAAGGGGAATAAGGAAATGTGACCAAGTGAGCTAATCAACATGATACATGGGAAAGGAAGGAATATCACAGATACAAACAGCGGTTACGGTTGAGAAAAGAATTGTGCTATATGATATAGAATCCTTAATTTAAAATGCTTTTATTGTTTTTGCTTAGAACATTTTGTTACTCTCTTTATATGAGTACCTCTCTCTATATATGAGTTTGTTACTCTCTAAAATATGAGCCTTCCACCTGTCTTTATTGTACTTTGACGCAAACGTCTCCTAGCGTATATAGGAGTGTTAATCTTTGATACAACCCCATTTGAATCTATTTGATTATACTTTATAGAGAACACACAACAACAGTGACTATTTTATTGCGCTTAACCAATTCTTTGACATGTAGGAACACCTGAGGCCTACTGGACTATGTTGGCATGAAAAAAAACATATTCCGGTATATCATAATATAGTTTATACTATTACGTTTCAAAATATAAGTAAATTTATCGTATTTTTCAAAATGTTTAACTTAATTTTGCAATAATCTGTATTTAAAGAGAGTAAAACCGCGACTGTTGAAAATATATTAAGGTTAGTTGAGGTCGCATCTCAGAGTACTAATCTCAGTGACTGTGTAAAACTATGAATTCATTTTGCGTTTATTCGTAACTGACTATGGAGCCACAGATACAACTCCTGAACGTTTGCCTGCGGATTCTAAAATTGTATAGTATTTTTAAAGAAAGTGGTTTATTTGGAACCTTTTTTCTAAAGGATGTGTTTTTGCTGATTTTTATGTCAACTATAGCTTGTATTTGTTTCTACTAGGCTCCGCTGATCGTGCAATCGCTGATTGGAAACTTCTGCATATTTCCTTTATATCTACTGGTGTAGCTCTTTTAGAACTTCTGAACATTTCCCTTATAGCTACTGGTCTAAGACATTTAGAACTCCTGCCCATTTCCTTTAAAACTCTTGGTGTAGGACTTTTAGAACTCCTGCCATTTCCTTTATAGCTCCTGGTGTAGCACTTGAAAAGCACCTGGAAATTTTCTTTGTGGCTCTATGTGTACTTTAAAAATTCCTGCATATTTTCTTTGTAGCTCTCGATGTAGTAAATTAAAACTCCTTCACATTTCCTTTGTAGATCCTGGTGTACTTTTAAAACTCCTGCACATTTCCTTTGTAGCTCCTGGTGTATTTTTCAGAAGACCTCCAACTCTTTTTTCGGCTCTTGGTATATCAGTTTTAAAACCATTGCACATTTAAAACTGTAAGAAATTGAATACAAATAATATTTAATTATTAGACTAAATCCATTTGGCATAAGAAGAAGGTTGTCTCATGGCCTAGAAACACAAGCCACAGAAAAAAAGACAATATTTCACAATAATGATGACTTTTGTTCCCACATATCTTAGAGAGTATAACGAACCGACTCTTGAGCTATGGCTTAGCCAGAAATAACAAAGGGGTTTGGTATTCTATTTGATGCGTTAGGAAAATTAGCGTGAGAAACCTGGTAGATAATTTTAAATTTAGAACAAGTATGAGGTAATGAGTTTGTACACGATTTATAGAAAGAACTAAAGTTATGTAGGGAGAAGAAATATTAAAAAGCTAATAAACTCCAAAGATTCAGAGAGTAAATGAATTAACGTAGGCTTATCGACAAGAAGAAAATCTAAATAACATTATCGAGCTAATAATTATCTTCCGGACCCTAATTTAGATATTTAGGGACTTGTTTTATCAAATCGTTGTTGCTACGAAAATTTCAATCAACGTAAATTCGTTTCTTATTTAAATGAAATAAAATTTATTAGCGTTTTTATTCTTGAAATTGTGTTGAGGTAGTCACGCTTAAGTGTTAAAACATAAGCGCTAACAAATTTGTAGAAATAAATTCCAAACCGGAATTTTGCTGAGGGGGCTGAAATCCAATTATCAAAGCTCTTTAAACTTCAATACGTGATGAAAAGTAATCCAACTACAACGGGTCTCACGTAAGATAGACGTGACCTCCGTGGGTTTAGCTTTACGTGACGAATCTTTACGCATCGATCGGAGGGGAAACAGCAAGTCTCATGGATAAAAAAGGTGTTCGGAGTTGTCTGTCTGGCACAACTGTCATTGTGATATCGCCTCTGATGCTGAGGACCGTCATCGGAGTTGTCTGTCACCCACAACTGCCATGGTGATATGGCCTCTGACGCTGAGCACTGTCATCATCAGAACACGCCTAAGTGTGCTCGCCCAACGCTTGCTTATTGGAGATATAAGAAATTATTTCTCTTTTGATAAAAATATAAATATCTGATTAGGTAGACAACTAATTGCACTACAATTAGTGAGGTGTTTGTTATTTTATATACAGTATTTACATTGGTTTATAGTTTTTTTTATTTGTCTGTTTTTTTAAAGTTTTGAAAATGAACAAGTGGCTTGATAGAAAAACATCTGAAAGAATCATCTTTTCGAATCCTAACGTATTTGTGAATTTAAAATGAGAATACAAAAATCTGATGAGTAATACAACTAATTGTACTACAGTTACATAGGTTTTTTAACTTTTGTATTTGGCTATTTTCGTATATTTTTGAAAATGAGAACAAGTAGCTTGATAGAAAAACATCTGAAAGAATCATCTTTTCGAATCATAACGTATTTGTGTATTTAAAATGAGAATACAAAAATCTGATGAGTAATACAACTAATTGTACTACAGTTTCATAGGTTTTTTAACTTTTGTATTTGGCTATTTTCGTATATTTTTGAAAATGAGAACAAGTGGCTTGATAGAAAAACATCTGAAAGAATCATCTTTTCGAATCATAACGTATTTGTGTATTTAAAATGAGAATACAAAAATCTGATGAGTAATACAACTAATTGTACTACAGTTTCATAGGCTTTTAACTTTTGTATTTGGCCATTTTCGTATATTTTTGAAAATGAGAACAAGTGGCTTGATAGAAAAACATCTGAGAGATACATCTTTTCGAATCATAACGTATTTGTGTATTTAAAATGAGAATACAAAAATCTGATGAGTAATACAACTAATTGTACTACAGTTTCATAGGGTTTTTAATTTTTGTATTTGGCTATTTTCGTATATTTTTGAAAAATGAGAACAAGTGGCTTGATAGAAAAACATCTAAAAGAATCATCTTTTCACAACTTATCACTACGTTTAAACATCCAGATCTATAAGAATCATTACAAGTTATTTGCTACATATTATTGGTCACATTTCAACAGTACGCAGATATAGACCGAGCCCTGGAAATGGAATTGTCTGGTTTCGCCTCGTTGGTAGTCTACATTTGAAAACACGTTTACTACTCGGAATTGATACTCATGTGAAAGGGTGTAAGTGCGCGACAATGTTTAACGAATAGCAATAATGTAAGTCTGCATATCCCTAGTTAAATTACTTTTATTTTGATGATTTGTTTAGCTATAGTTTTATCGTAAGCAAAAAAAAAATTAGCAAAATAAAATTTGCACAAAATGCGACGTATTTATGTAGTATGATATAAGATTCATAACGTAACGTCATAATAAAGTAAAGCGGCTTTCGAGAGGACTTATAGTGGTAGATAATTATTCAAGATCACACGTCCCAAAACAGAGGGTGTTTATTGATTTTTTGATTGAGCTGTTCACTTTGGGCTAGACTGGATCCAACTGGGATGATTTCATGCAATAACAAGTAAAGCAAGTGGCGGAAGCGATTAGATGCTTCTCCAATGTGTAATAAAGGAAAATTGGGTTGTGTAGAAGGTTGGGTATTAAATAGCAAATAAAAATTAAAGCAAATTTGATTTTTGGGGTGTATTTTGCGGATTAATTTGACTAAATAAAATTACTATATGAGTATTACATCCTCAACTACGTACGTTGCTATGGAAAAGCCACGTCTAAAGGGAAATAAGGAAATGTGACCAACTGGGCTACTCAGACATGATAGTTTACTACTCAGACACAAGATACTTAGATACAAATAGCGGTGACGGTTGAGAAAAAAGGTATGCTATATGATATAGAATCCTAAAATTAAAAAGCTTTTATTGTTGGTGCGTAGAAAATGTTTTTTTCCACAAAATAATATCCTTGTACTTATCTTTATTGTACTTTAACGCAAACATCTCTTAGCGTATATAGGCCTGTTATCCTTTGATACAACCTCATTTGTATCTATTTGCTTATACTCTATAGAGAAATTTCAACTACTGTGAACATTTTATTGCACTTAACCAAATATCTGACATGTAGGAACGCCTTAATCCTACTGGACTATGTAGGCATGAAAAACGTTATTCCGGTATATTGTAATAAAGTTTATACAAATGTGTTTCAAAATATAAGTAAATTTATCGTATGTTTTCAAACTTTTAACCTAATCCTGCAATCATATGTATTTAGGAGAGTAAAAACGCGACTGTTGAAAATATAATAGCTTAGGTTAAGTTGTCTCTCAGAGTAACAATCTCAGTGACTATTTAAAACTATGAATTTATTTTGCGTTATTCGTGACAGAATATGGATCCACAGATACAATTCCTGAACGTTTATTTGCGGATCCTAATATTGTATAGTTTTTCTAAAGAAAGTGCTTGATTTGGAACCTTTTTTTTTAAAGTATGTGTTTTTGCTGATTTTTTTGTCAACTGTAGTTAGTATTGAAAACTTCTGCACATTTCCTTTATAGCTCCTGGTGTAGCTCTTTAAAAACGCCTCGAAAGTTTCTCTGTAGCTCTGCGTGTACTTTTAGAATTCCTGCCCATTTCCTTTATAACTCTTGGTGTAGCTTTTTAGAACTCCTGCACATTTCCTTAGTAGCTCTTGGTGTAGAACTTTAAAAACACCTTTATAATTCCTTTATAGTCCTTGTTATACTTTAGGCACTCCTGCATATTTCCTTTGTAGCTCCTGATTTACTTTTAAAACTCCTGCACATTTCTCTTACAGCTCCTGATATATCACTGTACTAATGCACATTTAAACTGCATGACAGTGAATACAAATAATAATTAATTGTTAGACTAAATCCATTTGGCATAGGAAGAAGGCTGTCAAATGGCCTAGGAAACACACGCCACAGACAAAAAGACAATATTTCATAATATTGATATCTTTTGTTCCCACGTATGTTAGAGGGTATAACAAACCTTCTCTTGAGCTATGGTTTAGCCAGAAATAGAAAAGTGTTTATATATTCTATATTATGCGTTAGGAAAATAAGCGTGAGAAACCTGGTAGCCAACTTTAAAAGTTAGAACAAGCGTGAGGTAATGAATTTATACACGTTTTATAAAAAGAGCTAAAGTTATTTAAGGAGAAGAAATATAAAAAAGCTAAAAAATTCTAAAGTTTCAGAGAGTAAATGAATTAACGTAGGCTTATCGCTAAGAGGAAAATCTACATAAAAATGGTCCAGGGAATAATTTGCCCCGCTGAACCGTTATCAAACTGGACCCTAATTCAGATATTTAGGGATATTTAGAGATTTAGGTTTTCTCTTATCGTTGTTGCTACGAAAGTTTCAATCAAAGTAAATTCGTTTCTTAATTAAATGAAATTAAATTTACTATCGTTTTTATTATTGGAATTCTGTTGAGGTAGTCACGCTTAAGTGTTAGAACAAACCGCTTACAAGTTTATAGAAATGAATTGTACCACGGAATTTTGCTGAAGGGGTTGAAATCCAATTATCAAAGCCCTGTGAACTTCAATACGTGATGAAAAGTAATCAAACTGCAACGAGTCTCACGTAAGATGGACGTGACCTCCGTGGGTTTAGCTTTACGTGACGAATTTGTACGCATCGATCGGAGGGCGAACAGCGAGTCTCGTGGGTAACAAAGGTGTTCGGAGTTGTCTGTCAGGCACAACTACCATCGTGATATCGCCTCTGACGCTGAGCATCATCAGGACACTCCTAAGTCTGCTCGCCTGACGCTTGCGTATAGGAGATATAACATAATATTACTCTTTTGATAAAAATATAAAAGTCTGATGAGTTAGACAGCTAATTGTGCTACAATTATTAATATGTTTGACATTTATATACAGCATTTAAATAGTTTTATAGTTCTTTAATTTTTGTAATTGTCTATTTTCCTATATTTTTGAAAATGAGAACATGTCGCTTGATAGAAAAACATCTGAGCACGCATCTAAGATACAACTTTTCGTATCTTTTCGTATTTGTGTATTTCAAATAAGAACTAACGTTTTTGTCTCTGTTTTGTAGTAGGGCCTATTGTTACAACATTGAGTGTAATTGTGAGTAAAATGTGTTCTATTTAATTTGTTCTCAGAAACTTCTACTTAAAAAACCTGAGTACGCTAAATTTTTAAAGGGAACAAAATGAATTCCCTGTGGAGCTCTATATTTGACAAACTTGGGGAACAAGAGTATGATGGAAAAGTGATAAATTACTAATACATTTCTACTCCTAAGTAAAATATGTTTTCAAATGTAAGGTTCCGTTGGTGAAGAAATAATATACTTAGATGAATTGGCCTTAATTATTTTAAATACAAGTACATTTATATTTAGAAAATGAAAATAATAGAAATAAAAAGGTTCGTCTATATAAGGAAATGTTATAATCCCTTCTTGCCAATTAGTCAAATTTAATAAAAGATATACCTTCTTTACTAAATATATCCGCTGTAACCAAATAGGCTTCTCTATGAACTAGTTGTAGGATAACTCGGGTCAATAAACTGCACACCCACGTTTCCTTTATATAATGCAGTAAGGGACATACTAAACCTTCTTTCGAAGGGCTATTTCGGAATGTTTCTACCCAATCCTCCCTGTGAATATCTACATCTGAATATTCCTGCCTTATATCTGAATAACTACATCAGATTATCCCTACCTGATTCTCCCTGTGAATGTCTGCTTAGAATGTCCTTACTTTAAACCTACCAGCATTTATCTACTTCCGACTGTATTAACCTAAATTATAACTATGAATGTTTCCTTTTGAATGTCGCTATAATATTCCTACCTGTGAATGTTTACTTTTGAATACCCATATATTCATCCTAAATTCTCCTTGTGAATATCTACTTCCGAATGCCCCCACCTAATCATAAATCCTCTCTGTGAATGTCTACTTCTGAATGTCCGTATCCTAATTCCTTCTTGTGAATATCTATTTTGAATGTATCTAGCCGATTCATAAATCCTCCCTGTGTATGTCTACTTCTGAATATCCATATAATAATCCTAAATCCTCTCGGTGAATATCTACTTCCGAATGTCCCTAACCTAATCATATATATTCCTTGTGAATGTCTACTTCTTAATATCCATTTATTAATCTTAAATCCTTCTTGTGAATATCTATTTTGAATGTATCTAGCCGATTCATAAATCCTCCCTGTGTATGTCTACTTCTGAATATCCATATAATAATCCTAAATCCTCTCGGTGAATATCTACTTCCAAATGTCCCTAACCTAATCATATATATTTCTTGTGAATGTCTACTTCTTAATATCCATTTATAATTCTTAAATCCTCCTTGTGACACATTTCCTTTATATCTTCTGGTATATCACTGTACCAATGCATATTTAAACTGTATGACAGTGAATACAAATAATAATTAATTATTAGACTAAATCCATTTGGCATAGGAAGAAGGCTGTCAAATGGCCTAGGAAACACACACGCCACAGACAAAAAGAGAATATTTCATAATAACGATATATTTTGTTCCCAAATATGTTAGAGAGTATAGCAAACCTTAACTTGAGTTATGGTTTAGCCAGAAATAACAAAGTGTTTATATATTCTATTTGATGCGTTAGGAAACTAAGCGTGAAAAGCCTGGTAGCCAACTTTAAAAGTTTGAACAAGAGTGAGATAATGATTTTATACACGTTTTATGGAAAGAACTTAGGTTATTTAGGGAGAAGAAATATAATAAAGCTAATAAATTCTTAAGTTTTAGAGAGTAAATAAATTAACGTAGGCTTATCGTTAAGAGGAAAATCTACGTAAAATTGTCCAGGGAATAATTTGCTCTGCTGAACCGTTTTCCAACTGGACCCTAATTTAGATATTTAGGGACGGGTTTTGTCTAATCGTTGTTGCTACGAAAATTTCAATCAAAGTAAATTCGTCTCTTACTTAAATGAATATAAATTTACTATAGTTTTTATTCAAAAAATTAGGTTATGATTTGTGTCATACTTTTATAATACTCAAAAGATTGATTCTAGAATCTCTAAAAACATTAAGTACGATACATTTATAATCAATCTACATAAAATATTAATTTTATGAAGGTGAATTTTCGTAATACTTTATTTAAAAATGGCTTTGAAAATAATCTTTGTTTTTCTAAAGCATTATTTACCTCTTAAGGAATTATCTCTTCATAATAAAATGCTGCTAACGAGCATAAAGACAGTCATGAACTCTAGAATGTCGTTTCTCTTTTATTTAATATAATTTATTTTCTTATATGTACAAGAATAAATACGTCTCTACTGTCTACATACTGGCTTTTATCTATCTAGGGTAATGCCTTACCTTACCTTGAATAACCTACCTGCATTTATCTACATCTGAATGTATTAACCTGAATTCTACCTGTGAGTGTTTACTATTGAATGTCCCTATAATATTCCTACCTGTGCATGTCTACTTTTGAATATCCATATATTCATCCTAAATCCTCCTTGTGAATATCTACTTCCAAATGTCCCTACCTAATCATAAATCCTCTCTGTGAATGTCTACTTCTGAATAACCATACATTATTCCTAAATTCTCTCGGTGAATATCTACCTCCGAATGTCCCTAACCTAATCATATATATTCCTTGTGAATGTCTACTTCTTAATATCCATTTATTAATCTTAAATCCTCCTTGTGAATATCTATTTCTGAATGTATCTAACCTAGTCCTCAACTCTCCCTATGAATGTCTACTTCTGAATGTCTATATATTAATCATTAAACCTCCTTGTGAATATCTATTTCTGATTTCCTCTGTCCTAATCCTAAACTCTCCCTGTGAATGTATATTTCTGAATGTCTCGAACCTAAATCGTAATTCCTCCCTTTTAATGTCTACTTTTCAATGTCCCTACAATAATCTTACCAGTGAATATCTAATTCTAAAAGTGCCAACCGTAATTCTACATTCACGACAATGTTGTACCCTTTGTAACAGGTTGCCTTAAATTAACAAACAGAGAACTAACCGACTAAAGGTTTTCTAGCAAATAACAAACTTAAGGATATGAGGGATATTTTCCCCTTCAATCATATAAACCTCATTATTTAAAACAAACGTAAATCTACCATTAAATTACATCTGAAACAAAAGGTTACTCTCTCCTGTTTTAAAACAAAATTGCGTTTGTTTCCTCCCTAATATATCCAAAACTACGTCATACAGTGATTTTAATGAATACATTTTTCCACGTTAGCGTTAACAAATGGCGGAGGGTTCCAAACCGGGCACAATGTTACGTCGAGTCTACTATGCGTGACGACATGTGGCAGCACCAAACACTACTGTTCTGAAACACATCTGCCATTCCTTTTTTAATACAAACAAATCTCTATTCGCGGTATAAGCAATACTGGTTACCAAATTAATTACGAATTTCATTTAACCTTGCTGTGTGTACAAAAGGAAGGTTGGCGGGTATAAATTTGAGTACTTCAGATGATCAGATAGTACGACTAGGGTTGCTTAGAGGAATAGGATAGGAATGCGTTTATAGGTAAGTACAAGCATCATTATTAAACCCGGATAATGCGGTGTCTATGTGATGCATAATGTTGTAAGAAGGTTAATAAAGGAGATATGGAAGTAAGTAGGAATTCTTTAAGTTTTCCTTTTTACCTTCCTAAGTCCAAATCCATTATAGGAAGTAACAACCACTAATTTAAACTTTTTTGACCCTAATCAACAAATTAGTTTTAATATTTCTTTACCAACTTGACTATTCTATTAATATTGTTTGCCATTCGTTTAGCTAATTGGCCAGCTTTATAGAATTAATTTTATTAAAATTGTATAATTTGGTGGTACTTACATAATTAAAATTCAAAGAACATTTTTTTTTCATTTCTTTTTTTTTTGTTTATATATTTTTCTGCTATCATCGACTTACACTAATTTTAAACAAAATCTCATTTACTTATGACTACCTAAATATGGTTTTACGTTTTAAATTTTTTCTTAACTTTCTTCCTTACAGAAAAGTATATACCTCTTTTTTATAATTGTACCCACACACACACACACACACACATACACACACACACAAACTCACACACACACACACACACACACACATACACACACACACACACACACACACACACACACACACACACACACGCATGCATCTAAATTAATACCAAGTATAAGGATAGAAGATGGTAGCCAAGGCATGATGGTGTTGTTTTTGGAGAGTTTTACTCCTATAACAACAATTGAAAAAAACTGATTTTAGCGTATTGATTTCGCTTGTGTTTTTCCTACCCAAAACTGTTCTGCCCGTTGGAACTGTTATTTTTTTGAGAAAATGTGAAATGAGAGGCAAGCGTCATGACAAAAAAGAAACCAAAACATCAGCTAAGGAAGATAGAAAACATATTTCAACGAAACACTGCCGTCTCAGGAAATTAGGTTTAGCTCTCGCTCGAGATTAGGCAACTTTTTTTGCGTGGGAAACAAGGGAAATTTAAATTTCCCATTGAAAAATAATATTGTCAGCTACTTTCAGATTGTGAAAATGTATAAAATAGAAATAAAGTTGAGTGGTTAAAACTGCTTCCAGCACAAGGCTATTATTTATTTCCATTAGGCTGATTTTGACGTTTGCCTCCATTGTTTATCAGTGGTATAAAAATAAAACAACCTATTTCCGCAAATACAAACAAAAGCTTTCCTCTTAACCCACTGCTAAGAAAAAAGATATCCTAGATATGGTGGTTATGTTTGTATTTGATTTGTAATAATTTATTAAAATTATTACTAAAATTATTAAAATAATTTATTAAAATTATTACTGGAATTGTGTTCTATTACAATATAGTGGAATTGTAGGAAACGAGTAATTGTGAAGTAAAAATTCTTTAGTAATACTTTAGGCTCCTAACAAAGTGTACAATCCTTAAATTCCTTTACAATATTTCTATTCGGTGACGTTTCGGTCAAAATAATGTTATGCTTCTGCTGTTGGACCCTATAGAATGTTGCAAATGGGTCACGTAGGAGTTGCAACACAAAAAGAGAATAGGTTACACACATGATATTTGAAAAGAAAATGAATAAGAAAAAGTAAAAGGAAAACAGTTAAAAATAAAGAATTAACTATTAAATAGAACAAACAAAGAGGAAGGAAAAAACCATGTACACACACACACACAGACACAGCCACACTCACACACACACACACACACACACACACACACACACACACACACACACACACTCACACAGACACAGCCACACTCTCACACACACGTATATATATATTTATTATAGCCTACGTTGAAACTCAAAATTAACACAACAAAAAGTAATTCGAAAACACTAACATAAAAACACAACTAATAAAAATTAGAAAAAATATAATAGTAAAAATCAAACATAAACAAATTTAAGATAAAATGATCACTCTATTACATATGAAAAAGGAAATATAAATTGAGAGACTGAGTGGTTTAGTGGGGGGGGGGGCGGTTGATGCATAGTGCTGGCCAAATTTCCTGCCTGACCATGGCCATGTCTCTTTTAAACCATTTAACTGTATAAAAACAAGTCATTATTGATACTAACCATTTGTATGCTTATTACAAAATATTCACTGTATGCGCCAGATTCTCGGTAAACGTGTATAACGCGCTGATTCCTATATCTCTATCGTCATAAGGTTCGAGAGGTCCAGGATAAGGTTGACATGGTATAAGGTGATACCTTAACCTGCATTCTCCGGATTCTGCCACTTGTTTCGTCAGCTATGTGCTCATTGCAACGAAGGGACCTTATGGGTCTGTAGTTTGACGCGACTTAGATACATTCGTATGTATCACATGGCTTTGTTTTGCAATCCGTATCTATTCATTTTTGTGGAATCCTTTCTGTTTTGAAACCTTCTAATCACTTAATGTACCTAAACAAGAATCTTACTTTGTACATATCCGAGTCGAATTTCGAGAACTAATTACGTGTCCTCAGTTTATGATCGAAAATAAGGACAGGTAATTTTTTTCGAAAGTCGACTCATATATACAAACTAAGAATTTTAATTAAGCCTATTATATTGTAAGTGATAAGTGAATGCAAGAACACATTATTGCAAATTTAAATACACACACAAACACGTGTCATTATTTACTCGTCACAATCGAGGAGTAATTACAGTCTAATCGTTCCGCCTTTGATTAGCACAAGATCACAATCCAAGTCCAAACAGAACTTGGTAGGAGAGGAAATAACAAGTGCGACAGTAAATAAGGACGTCGTTACACTGAAAACGCTTCAAAGAGGAACGGTTACTTGTTACTTATACTCTAATCTCCGTGGGAACGTCATTAGGCAAAGAACGGGTACGTTGTTATTTTGCAGTGGCTGCGATAGGTTTCGATTGCTTTCGATACCTTTCGTGACGCACTCTTTGCAATCGGAAATATTGTAATTGCAAAACATCTACCATTTACCAATTTTATTACGGTTCCTAACTGTTGCTTCGTAATGAGAATGTTTGCAGTATCATTAACAAAGGCTTCTACATGATTTTGGGTTAGGCACAGTTTAGGGGAGTCGTGACCACCGAAAGGGGGAGGGGTAGTGCTCTCCTTTAGAAATTGTTTAAAATTAAAATAGCGTGTGTTGAGGGAATTTGTACTCCTAAAGCAAATAGATATATAAGCTAACAGAAGAGATACAATTATTGTTGCTTTATGCATTCTAAATTTCGATGTAATATTTTGAGCATTTCTTTGATCTTAGATGTAGAACATTTATCTATTTACGTTTAATCTTAGATATATTTTAAAGGAAAATATATTACATGCTAAAGATAAATTGCCAATTTAATGTTGGTTAGTTGGAGATTTACTCTCAAAAACCAGAAAATGATGCGTTAACGGAGTTTTTTATTATTTTATTGAACATTTAATGGAAAATGAGCAAAATGATACCCAACAATGGAACTGCTACAAATTCAGTCAAAGATTGGAACAATAACCTATGAAGACATTTTTTAAGGTTATTCAAAAAAAGTATAATTAATATTGAATAACAATTATCCACCAGCACGCGCGCGCACACACACACACACACACCACGCACACACATACACATTCTAAAGGGCTTAAATTGACAATTTCTGTTTACAATTGAAATTTTAAAATTAAAAAATATAAAAGATAAACATAAATATAGTTATAAATACAATGCTATAAGCAGCTATTTCAAAGAATCTTTATAAGGTAAAGCCCATCAAAAGGGCAAAGGGAACGGCTAAAAGAGTAGAAAACAAGGACAAAAGAGACCGGAAAGTGTTGAAAGGGAAGAGCAAGAGGTAAACTAAAATAAGGACAGGGTTGGGAAAAATGGCTAAGCCCAACCCTGCTAAAGAGCAACAAAATGAAAAACGTATATGAAAGGGAGTAAAAGGAAGATAGTAGTAAGAACCCCCATTGGCACAACTACCCCTAACTCGGCCTGTACGTAACCTAGGACTATAGGCGTAGTTTTGGATGATGCAGGGGGTTGATGTGGCCTTGATCCTAGCCTAGGGGGTGGATTCGATTACGTTTAGAGCGGTAGGGGGTAGTTTTTCGAAAAAAATACATTCTAACCCACTGACCTAAGCTAGCCAAATTGGATACAACCTAACCTAACCTACGTGTGGGGGGTGACCTCAGCTACGTTCAGGACCATCTCCGGGGGTAGCTCCGGGGGTGGATTGGGGGTGGGGGTAGTTTTCGAAAAAATTTTGGAAAAATGTGTCCTGACTGATAGGACTAGTCTAGAGTGTATTATCGCTACGGTTGGGGGTAGTTTCACCTAGGGGTAGTTTTTAAATAAAATATGAAATTGCCAAAAATCCATAGGCTGGATCAACAGACAGTATGGGATATGTGTAGAGTCCAGTACGGACTGCTGAGAGGTAGTTTCACCTAGGGGTAGTTTTTAAATAAAATATGAAACTGCCAAAAATCGATCGGTTAGATCAAATTACTGTATATGATATGGCTAAAGTCCATTATGGACCGTTGCGGGGGCGGGTTCACCTAGGGGTAGTATTTAAATAAAATATGAAATTGCCAAAAGTCGACCGGTTGGATCAAATGACCGTACGGGATATGTGTAGAGTCCATTATGGCAGGCTGTGTGGGAGGGTTCACCTGAGGGCCGATTTCAGATTGTCAAAAATAATCGGGGTCCTAGGTAAAATCCACCCGGGAACCAGGCATTAGTTAAACCCGCCAAGGAGCAGGTAGAGCCAATATGGAGCACGGTCTCGGTTAAAGTCAATCCAAGCCTAGCCACCCAGCAGCTAGGCCTTAGGTAAAGCTAACACGGAGCAAAGCCTCAGGTAAAGCCAACCTGGGTAAAGTAACCCTGGCCATACCTAGAGACACCCATGAGCCGGGCCTTAGTTAAAGCTAACACGGAGCAAGGCCTCAGGTAAAGCCTACCCTTAAGTAAAGTAACCCAGGAACCTGGCCTTAGGTAAAGCTACCATGGAGTCGGGTGTTAGATAAAAGTCACCCTGGAGTCGTGCTTGAGGTAAAGCCACCCAGGCCTTAGGTAAAGCTACCAGGGAGCCAGGCCTTAGGTAAAGCTACCTTGGAGTATGGACCTAGGTAAAGCCTGGCCCTAGTTAGAGCCACCCTGGAGAAAGGCCCGAGGTAAATTCACACTAGAGCAAGGCTTTAAGTAAAGACACCTTGGAGAAAGGCCCGAGGTAAATTCACACTAGAGCAGGGATTTAAGTGAGGGGTAGGTCTGCATCAAAAAATGATAGGTTAGATCAAATGACCAACGATCCAACTAAACGCTAATTTTAATCGACCAACAATTATACACCGAGTCCAATTAGACAACAGTCTATGCGGAGAATCGACCTATCACACTGCAGGGGCCCGGTAGGTCTACACAAACGGTCGCTGTAAGACGTGAAGGCTTATATACCATGTTAAGCCAATATATATATATGATAGCCCACATAATGTGTTAAACAAATATGCATGTAAGCCTACATACATACTATGCTAGGCCAACATACATGGGCCTACTATGTCTGTAAACCACTGGCCAAACCCCTTATGATATGAGCTATTTTTACCTCCTCTATCAGGTTGATCCTCATGCAGGCAACCGTATAATAAGGGAAGTACTATATGGTATAGCCAACAATGCATAACCTATCAAGCCCACGTAAAGATTTAATATATTTGATGACGTATCCGCGTTCGAGCGACTCTATGCAGGTATTAGGCCCACCCTAGATAGAGTGTTCTACCTTAAACAAATTGGATGATGCTGGGCAAGGGGTTATGATTGTCTATGCTACAAAAAACCCGCACAGCTGTGTCGTTGTGAATCAAGGTGACTGTATCGATTTACTATGTACTGCCGGCGCACTAAGGCATACATATATAATAAAAAATCAGCTATGTATACACCCTACAGCCAGGATTGTGTTTAGATATAATCGTATTAGGTATACATAAATGTTGGCTGTTATAGTTTAAGTAAACAGATAGCCTTTATGGATATATTCTATAATTGTAAATAGGTTTAGATAAAAAGGTCTATGGAGAAACACTAATAACGAGGTCTATCACATAACATGAATAAATATATGCTATAAAACGAACCTAACTATCTATTCAACAGAGTGTTTTAGCAATATAAGAGCAGTATAAACATATAATATTGGATAATGCCGACGATATAAGGATCCGTTATGGAAAAGGGCAGGTATATGAAATAATATATACAATAAGGGTATTCAGCATGATGATTTATTAAACTAACATATAAAAATAATTTTACAGTGCATAGATATAAATTGTTCTCAATATTACATATATAATTTAAATGTGTCGATGATCCGAGATCTGCAATGTGGGCAACGAGTACATCTTGAGAGACAGTTTAAGCAAAAGACATGTCCGCATGGCGTGGCAACAGCGTTGCGAGGGTTCTCACAACATAGTTTGCACAAGCTAATCTTCGCCGGTCGTGGCTGAAGGCAAAAAAAGTTAATTAGTAACAAATGTATATGCATATACAAATCCTGTAAGAAACAATATGATTAGTAAATAGGTCCAGATAGCCTGAAAGAAAAGTCAATCGAAATAATATGAAAATCTACCTACATTATTGGTACGCTGGACAGTGTAGTCTCCAGCCACCACAATATCCTGTAGGAACCGTCTCGTCATGCCCCAAACGTTATACGCAAAGGTCCGGCTTGTCTTGTAGTAAGATTTTGAAACAGCCATCCGCAGATCCCTAATCACCAGCTGGAGCTGCATTAAAGTGTAATCCAGCGTCTGTATGCATGTGCGGGGTGAAGGCGGGTTCCTCGGTGGATGAGAAACCATTAGGAAATCGTGCAGCTGAAACGAAAACGAATCATCCCAACTATAGCAGGGTCTATGATCCACGTCATCGCTGTCCGTATCAATGCCAGGCGGTCGGGAAGGTAAATCTCCTGGAGACGAGCCCATAGGTAGTAGTAGAGGCGAATAGGATGACGAATAGGTTAGTGAAGAATCTGAAAGCGCAGTGTACGCCTAGAAAAAAGAATCTAAATAAACCAACACTCGATATACCCCGTGATCTAGGCTTCAGATAATTTGAACAAATAAATGACGCTACCTCGTGTCTAAAATATGCTACAATTTAAACAAATATAATAAACGCTATTGAAAATAGACTATCACTCATTCAATATACTGAGTGATCTAAGGCTTTACATAATTTGAAAAAGGCCTGACATTAACATATAATATGTCGTATCCAAAATATATATTAAACGCAAATGAAAATAAACTACCATTCAATATATTCTATGATCTAGGCTTCAGATAATTTGAAAAAGAAATGACGCTACCTCATGTCCAAAACAAGCCTCATTTTAAAAATATATATTAAGCGCTATTGAAAACAGACTACCGTTCATTCAATATACTGTGTGATCTAAGCTTTACAAAAATTGAAAAAGACTTGACATTAACATATAATATCTCGGGTCCAAAATATATATTAAACGATAATGAAATACACCACCACTCATTCAATATAGTGTATGATCTAGGCATTACAAAAATTGAAAAATGAAGTGTGCAAATATTCTCTCCTATAAATAAACACCCAATGTGTCATCTAGACTTAACATATTTTGAAAAAAGAATAGTTACTTACAATGCGCGTGTAGATAGGATGTTGTGACGTAGACGCCATCTCTCGTGAATGTATGACCTGCAGATTAACGGATCACAATAGTTGATCAAAGAATAGCTCTCCTCCTGGGTTGATTGTAGAAAGTCTTCAAAACTAAATAATTTAAATAACGGGTTTAAACAGATATCGCACCAGTTATTAGTGTCTCGAATAAATTCGAAGCAGTTCATCTCGGTTGTAGAGTACGTGTAACCGGCTCTTGTGATGTCGAAACTATCTGCCTTGCGAAGCACCAAGTTACTCAAACACTCCCGGCAAATATTATTAGACAGACCTGTGTAGTGAAATCTAATAAATATGACAGATGTCTTCTCGTAGGCATACACAGTTACAGCGCCACGGTGGTTCTTCAACCATAACAATACTGAGAATTTTAAATTATTGAAATCCATAGATAAAGATTCAGATGTATCACAAGGCTTCATCAGTATATAATCTTTTAAAAGATTTTATTAACGCTTGCTTTACAGATACAGGTAAGCCCAAACTGTCTATATCATGTCTGTTCTGTACGCATGCGCAGACCTCAATAGCGCATAGATTAAACAAAGACAGAGGCACTGTAAAATTTTAAAAATAATAAACATGCTGAAATGTTTTAAAGAATAATATTAGTCTGTAATGGCCAAATTCACAGTTTGGCCGACATGTTTGATAACAGTTAAAAATTTGCCTATAATAGAGCTCAAATCTTCCACAGTCAACGCCGTAGCGTATCGCTTGGGAAGAAATACAGCGCGTCTTTCTTCATCTTCTACCTGTAAGTCTACAAGTACGGCGTTACCATACTTTGCTTCGACAAAACGCGCATTTACAATTTTATAGGCTTTGCCTATCTTTAGCCCACGTATAGGCATAGAATCTACAGAATTTAAAGTTGAAAACTTTGCCGACACTGATGATGACATTTTTACTACTTACTGGCAAACCCACACACAGATCACTCTAAACACAGACTATGCAAAAACACTATATCTCCACCTGTATATAATGTATTATACATAGCTGTGGAAGAGTCCATTTGAGAGGGGAGTGGACGAGTCCAAGCGAGTTGGACTGATCCATAATTACGTCACAACTACGACTGTTGATTATAGCACGGCGGGCGATGCCGTTTGTAGAGGTAAACACATCGTATCCGATGAGAAGTTAAAATACAAGTTAACACATAATATAAAATGCATGGCCTGACTAGGGTTTAACAAACAGTATCTGATGAGTATATTGACTATGGTTTATCTCGTATTATCCGAGAGGTAGAGCCTTAGGCAAAGACATGCTTGACGCCAGGTCTCAGATAAAGCGACCCAGACTTTAGGTAAAGCTACCTTGGAGTCAGGTAGTAGGTAAAGCTACCTTGGAGTCAGACCATAGGTAAAGCTACCTTTGAGGTATGCCCCAGGTAAAGCTACCTTAGAGTCAGGCCATAGGTAAAGACACCGTCGAGTCAGGTCTTAGGTAAAGCCACCTTGGAGAAGGGCCTGTGTTTTGCCCTAATCAGATTTTAATACACTCTAACGACAGTTTATATTTTTGTTAGAAATACCACACTAGATTTAGCATTAGACCTAGGACATGAGTTTACATGTTTTTGCGAAGTTATATTTAGCCTAAATTACGCCAGATGATTGGATTTTTTACAGTTTACAGAAGAAATGTCTAAGCTAGTGTTAAACTTGTCTAGAGGCCGAGTTGATATATTAATTACCTAGATATCTAGTAATATGTCTCATGCGGGTTGCGACCTGTCAAGCTGACTGTAACGGTAATGTGTATAAACCGATAGCAATGTATTTGTGACTAGATTTAACATCGAATGTTTAATTTTGTTTATTGTTCAAATGTAAATATACGCCTCTATTATCAAGACACTAGTACTTATTACCTTATCCCGTGTTGATCTACCTATATAGTTTGTTTTATTAAAGGAGTTTCGTTTTTCTTCGACAATAAGTACAAACACATGTAAACAAAATCATTTTATTGATCACATAGTATTATTTACATTAGGCTTAGCTACGATAGATATACTCTTATCGTAGCGGATGTCTGCACTCTGCATATGCTACAATCTTGAAGGTTCAATGCACACCCCAGACAGGCAAACACATGTCCGCACGGTAGAAGGGCAACCTGTATTTCATCGATACAACAAATCTTGCACAGCGTACGACCATTCTCATTGTTTACACCGTCATCGTCCGAGTAGTCTTCGTCGTCTGTTGTACAGATGTCTACCCCCATCTGGGCCTGTTTAGCACTTATACCCACTATGTATTTACATTTAGGAAACCACTTTGCATGTTCCTGTAACGGATCATCATTAACAACAAATAATAAACACAAATACGCAATGGATATGGAAGGGACAATCATACAATGAACACGGAACATTTACGCAAACGTGACCACGAAGGTGTTAAAAACATTCATACAATGTCCATAGAGGGAGACAAACACAAACATGCAAAGGTTATGGAAGGGACAATCACGCAATGGCACGGAACATCTACACACACGTGACCACGGAGGGGTTTAAAAACAATCATGCAATTGCTGCAGAGGG
>JBAIZL010000002.1:249325654-249345654 GCA_036971475.1 Prosapia bicincta
TAAACATTTTGAAATCCTCCTAAACTCTTTAAACCTAAATCTGAGCATAAAGTGGAAAATTAAAACCAAAATAATTTATTTAGTAATAGTTCTTTAAATATTTGTGTGCGTTGTGATAAAGAGTTAAAAACAATTTTTAAAATAAAATCTATTACAAGACGTTTTCTAATAGAAATTTACAGCAAAATGAGTTGTTCACAGATTTCAATTTAACTTTGTTCAATATGATGGCGAGATAACAAAAGATAGGAGTTTTACTAAAGCCGCATTCTTTAAGCGCTGGAAATATTCAGTAGTAAAAATTCCTCACATAGCCAACGTCCCGATCCTCACAATGCTCTTATCATGGAAGAAAGGCATTCCAGACGTTCTATGACAAATGACTAGAGTAGCGATTTGTGTGTGAATATTGCAGTGGATTTATTTATTTCGCACAGAAACCAAAGAAAACTGGAGCAAACACACTTTCTGTGATATAAAAACACCAGTTTTTGGAATATTATCATGAGCTGTTCTAAGATGATTGTTGAGATATAACCGTGGTCAATAAATATTGCAAAACTGGAATTATCAAGCAATTATTTGATATAAACGATGGAAACAAGAAGAAATTATTAAAAATATATAAAATAATGGCGGTCAATGGGATTAATTTCAAGAATGTAGTTAATAGGGGGTTTATTAAAATATAGTTATTAAATAAATACAATAGCTTATAAAACCTTCATTAGATGTACAAAAATTTACTGAATAAAATATTTACCGAACGAATGCATTGAAATTGTTCCCTAAAATATTTCAGATGCGCCTAATAAAGTTTGAATTACAAAAACTAGAAAAAAAAGCTTACCAATAATATATTGATTTATTTAAAAAAATTTTTTTAAATATAATTTATTTTATATATTACCTGTAAAAAATATTGAATAATAACATTTCAATGCAATAATGTACAATAAGTAAACTAACATAAATTACTTGTTAAAACAAAGATTTTATATCTTTACCTATAATGAAAAATCAGCTGTTGTTTGAAATATCGTATTATGTATTAAATTAAAATGAAATTACTTGTGTAAAGCACATATTTACAAATTTATAGGCATTTTAAAACGAGACGGTTTTAGTGATGCTAACTCTAAGAATTTTCCTTGAACGCAATTTTGAACGCGAAATGAAGTAAGAATTTTTTTTAAGCTTTCTATATTCCGCTAACAAGTATGTGAATTTTTTTTATTGGTTTGTTTTAGTTATTAAATTTTCTAATTAAATTTTTTAATAAAATGTTATTGTATACACTCATACACTTTCGTGAGTGCGCATATATAGGTATATGGGGGAACGTATGGGCTTGAAAGCCATTAATCCCTGACGACGGTTTACAACGTAACTGAACGACAAATAATCCAAACAGTGCATTATTACCTACGTTATGTTCCCCACCTAAATAAATTCTCACATAAAATATTCACTGACTGCTTCACACCTCAACTTGGCAAGCATCAAAGTATACACTTTTTTCTTGTAATAAATTAAGTTGTTTTTACCATTTTAAAGTTTTAATGTCGAGATCTCATTTATATTGAAAACATATGCGATCATTTGTTTGCAACAGTGAATAGTTGGACCGACACTTTGAGTAACACAGTGTCTCTGCTGATTTAATGTGACTGTCGACTGGGGGCGCTTTAATTCACTGCTCGAGACGGAACTGAGTACTTGTATGGAAAATATATTTATTGAAAACTATTTATAAAGTAAAATAAACAAAAACGAAATTAAAAGTTTACTGAGTAAAACTATACAATTACTCAGTTTCAGTTGTTGTGGTAGTTAACTCCTGCTTTTACTGGTTCCCATGTTGGAGTTTGGACTTTCTGCTTCTATGTGGTTATCTTACTATTGCTGCTCTGTTTCATTTATATTGTTTATAGGCAGCTTTTTAAATAGTATGTGTTATTATTATTAATATTTTTTATCTATCTCCCAAGTTTGTATTAAAATTTTAAGTTTATGCTGATATATGAAGAATAGGGGATGTTAAATACTTAAAACATGTCACTTAGACTTACATGGTTGACCACTTATCAAATATTGCCCGGGTACGTTAAAGCGGCATCCATACAAGTGGAAAAGCATGTACTTAGTCTCTGAGTGTATTTTTGTGCATTTCGATTCACGAAATAAAAAGAAACTTTTTGTCGCCCCACCACCCAGATCAGAAACCTAATAGCGTATCGCTTGACATGCTTTGTCAATCTCTATACGTTTGGTAGAAGATTAGAAAGAAGTTGAGAATTTCTATTTGTGGTTTTTACGAAACGTTTATAGCTTGTTATTAAAAATCATACTTTCTTTGAAACATGCAGTTTTTGTGTTGTCCATATTGAGGTGTTCAATTTACTACTGCTGGTATATTTTGCAGAAAAACCACTACCTACTGATATTTTTCAGCAGACGCGTTTCAGACTAGATCAGTACATTGTGCAATGCCGTGAGTCTTGTCCTTGTTTCACAGCATTGAACAATGTACTGATCTATGTTTAACGCGTCTACTGAAAATATCAGTAGGTAGTGGTTTTTCGCCAAGTGATAACAATATCAGTACATATTTTTTTATTTTGTATTATAAATAACTTCACAGGGATCTCAATCTAATGAGAAATGTTAACTGATGAGGGATTTTTCAGTGACGATCGTGTATCAGACTAGACTCAGAAATAGTTTAGATTTTACAAAGGTATTTTATATCTTTCATGTGAAGAATGAAATGTCAAAATTTATCTGTATATCAACAGGAATGTTTCGCTTTTGCACGTTAATTAGAAAATTTATTGTTAGCTGGTGAAGTGAGTAATTTGTTACAAAAAAACTTTACAGGTAATGTGTCTCTCGTATGGTCACTCATTTAATCCGTAATGGTGTAAATTTCTTAAAAACACATTAAAAAGAAACTAAATAATTTGAAATTTAATAACTTAAATTTTGAAAATAGACTTTTCGAAATACCAGGAAGCTGAATCAGGTCAAAGAGAAATTCTAATGTAATTAATCATAGACTTTATGAGGGGATTAGGTTAGTGCATTACTTGAAAGAGAATAATTGGTGCACTTAAAGTATTAAAGTAAATTCAATGCACGAATTATGTTCGAGTGGGAAAACCTATTTCTTTAGGCGGAAGCTTTGAGCTTGAAAAGCTTTAGTAAAACCTGTTTTAGATCCTTCATGCACATAGAATAAATGAAAATCCATTGTTTTGTTGTGTTTATTTATTTGTTTATACTGTTACACTATTTACGGTAGTTAAATACGTTAAAGAAAATACGACGTACACTATTTTTTTAACGCAATTAATTTATTTTCTTTTTTGATTTATTCTGATTAATTTTTAGCATAATATTATTACATATTAATAAAAATATAATAATAGAAATATTATTGACAATAGCAGTTTAAAAATCCATTGGGATTAAACAGATCCGAACGAAACATACCAAACTGGATACCTACTGTACATATTACAAATTTCAGAATATGTTACTTTATATTATTGTCCAAGCAAAATGTAGAATCGGCTTGAATGTAAGAAAAAATGGTGTCGGAGCTTGTAAAGACAGAAATAATTCTATTTTAAAATTAAAGTTTTTGAAGAAAGGACGTAATATTCAAACCAATAGGGATGCATCACGGAGAAGGGGATGGAGGGGGATAAAACTGTTATCTTCTCGCAGGCTAGTCTTGACATTCAATTCGCTGCGATCACTTACAACGAATCAGGCATGGGGACAAAATTTTGCTTTTGGCACTATTCACTGTCCAACACAATCATTACCGTAAAAATACTACCAACACATTTTACGTGATGTAATTTAATAATTTTCAGTTTAAAATTCAAATGGAAATCGGAAGCTAAATGCAAATACAAGAGACAATATCAAAGTGAAACTAAACTGGTTTTCCAGTCCTACCGGATGTCAGAGTCTTCCTGTGATGAATTGCATTTTCAGATTTGCTATAGTTTGAAGGGCCAGGATACGAACATAAAGAGAATCATAGGTGTTGCTAAGAGGATCGTTATAACCCTAACGTACGTTCTGTTACAGTGACATACATAATGTTATTCGTTGCTAAAAGACTGCTTCCCGAATGTCCTGGTACATACACTGTATGTGAAAAACCTCCTTCAAATGCTTTTTGACTAAACATCTGAGATATTATCGTTCTAGCATATGCAGCAGCATTACGGGGTAGGTTGTCCCTCGTCGGAAAAAACGATTTTAAAAAGGCTTTGTTTCTATATTTATCGGATCCCATTTTTTCTTATCTAAGATTGATACTTTGCATTAGTATATCAGTCAAAGTAAGTGAGTAACGCGTGTGTACTGACGCAGGGTTAAAACCAGTTGAGGGCATGAGTTGGATAGTTTAAATTAAAGTTTATTTTCTATATTATAACAAAACAATTATTCCATTAACACACAAATGGTAAATATTTCCTTTCAGCTGCATCAGACAACAAATTTGCCTTTTCTAAAACAAATTTGTGTAAGGAGTTTTAGTTTATTTTATATTATATATTTTATAAGACCAAATCCTTTGTTGAATTCCGAACAGTCTTTTCGATTATTTCTGCCCTTTTTTCCCCTTTAATGCGCAAGAACGAACAGGAGTAGGTCGTCTCCTTTTTGCAGTATTTACAAAGTTCAATGTTTATATAAAGGTATTACTAAGAAGTTATTTCAATAAGGCCAATCCATTGTGAAAGTTTCGCTCCTTCAATGTTTTTGGAGATTAAATTCGTCAAGAATAAAAACAGATTTTGCAGCGAGAAACTTGCAAATCCAGGAGAACTTTGAAAGACAAGATTTAGAAATATTTGCCAAAGTCAGATTTCAAACTTCAATTTTCCCAACTTGGTTTTAATTAATAGGATTTTGGCGCAAATCTCTAGAAAATAACTTTCTTACAAAACCCTTACGGAATCCTATTATTTCCATTTTACAAGAAGACTTTATTATTTTTAATATTATTTAATGCAATTTCTGGAGATAAAATAAGTAATATATGATATTCAAGCAAATTTTTACGTCATTCCTACTGCAATATTTTCCTTTCTTGACGCGTTGCGGTATGACTCCATTTTATAAACTGAAATAATACTCTCTCTCAGAGAGACATGTCACTTAACCAAATCTTGGACATGTAGGAACACGTCAGTCCTACTGAACTATGTAGTCATAAAAAACTTTATTCCGGTATATTGTAATAGAGTTTATACTAATACGTTTCAAAATATAGGTACATTTATGGTATTTTTTCAAATTTTTAACCTAATCCTGCAATCATCTGTATTTAAGACAGTAAAAACGCAACTGTTGAAAATATAATAAGGTTAGGTTAAGTCGTCTCTCAGAGTAACAATCTCAGTGACTGTGTAAAACTGTGAATTTATTTTGCGTTTAGTCGTGACTGAAAATAGAGCCATATATACAATTCCTGAACGTTTGCTTGCGGATCCTAAAATTGTATATATTTTCAAAGAAAGTGCTGGATCGAAACCTTTTTTTTAGAGTATGCGTTTTTGCTGATTTTTATGTTAATTATAGTTAGTATTTGCTTCTACTATGTTCCTCTGATCGTGCAATCGCTCTTTGAAAACCTCTGCACATTTCCTTTATAGCTCCTGGTGTAGCACTTTTAGAGCTTTAGCACATATCCTCAGCAGCACCTTATGTAGCACTTTAAAACGCCTCGAAATTTCCTTTATAGCTCTAGGTGTACTTTTAGAATTAATGCACATTTCCTTTGTATCTCTTGGTGTAGCACTTTTAGAACACCTGCACATTTCCTCTTTAGCTCCTGGTGTACTTTCAAAACTCTTTCACATTTCCTCTGTAGCTCCTGGTGTACTTTTAAAACTCCTGCACATTTCCTTTTTAGCTCCTGGTGTACTTTTAAAACTCCTGCACATTTCCTTTATAGCCTCTGGTATATCACTGTACCAATGCATATTTAAACTGTATGACAGTGATACAAATAATAATTAATTATTAGACTAAATCCATTTGGCATAGGAAGATGGCTGTCAAATGGCCTAGGAAACACACGCCACAGACAAAAAGACAATATTTCATAATAATGATATCTTTTGTTCCCACGTATGTTAGAGAGTATAACAAACCTTTCTCTTGAGCTATGGTTTAGCCAGAAATAAAAAAGTGTTTATATATTCTATTTGATGCGTTAGGAAACTAAGCGTGAAAAGCCTGGTAGCCAACTTTAAAAGTTACAACAAGCGTGAGGTAATGTTTTTATACACGATTTATAAAAAGAACTAAAGTTATTTAAGGAGAAGAAATATATTACAATAAAAATATTGAAAAGAACCCCAATACCACAAAAATAATCAAAAATAATCAAAAATAACAAATAAGACAAGTTACTTAAGATTAAACCCTTATGTACATTTCGATGACCATGCCATCATCATCAGAGGGTCTTGTTACAAAACACAATCTAGCACACAAGAAGTTACAAACTAGAATGATACCAATCGTTCTCCGCGGTCGCTATATATAGGCGTGAGGTAAGCTCCGCCCCCTCTCCGCCCTCGACCGACAAATAACGATCGGCCATCAGGAACCAAATAGGTTATGTCAAAAATTACATTATAATAATACATATGTAATAAAAACTACAGCAATAACAATTAATAAACTAAAAGTAATTAGATTAAAACATCGTAATTTGAAGAAAGCTATTTAAGTAAAGTATATAATGGTGAGTAAGGAATAGGTCCTTTATCTGCATTCATTAATTTACAATTTGATTTGACTATAAAAACACTTTCATAACTATTAAGTAACTTTTTTGAGTTTATACATTTAGCTAAAATAACATTTTTATCTAAATCATGTTGATTACTAAGGACATGTTCTGCTACACTTGATTTTTCAGGTCTTTCATATGTAATATGGGCAAGATGTTCTTTAAATCTGGTTACAATTTTTCTTTTAGTTTGACCTATATACATTTCGTTACAAGTACTACAAATTATCTTATAAATACCTGATTTTTCCAACATTGGAATTTTATCTTTCGGGTTACACAATAAATGCTTGAGTTTATTTTGAGTTTTATAGGCTATCTTAACATTTACCTTTTTAAAAATAGAGTCTAACCCTTTTGTTAAAATATTATCGAAAGGTAAACTAATAAAAGTACATTTTTTAACTTCTTTTTGAAGAGTGGTAGTTGTGTTCAAAACATATTTTAATCTTTGTTTTCTAACAATATTATCTATAATTTTGGTATCAAAATCGTTATATCTAGCCACTCCTTTGATATAATTAATTTCCTTATAAAAACGTCTAGGACTAAGTGGTACATTGATAGCTCTGTTAACCAAACTGTTAGATGCTGCTATTTTATGTGTATAACAATGGTTGGAACTATTTAAAATATATCTGTTATTGTTAGTAGGTTTCCTGTAAATATCAAATTCAATTTTTTCATGATTTTTAATACACAGAATATCTAAAAATGGTAAACGATTATTAGTTTCTAATTCATAAGGAAACTTAATGGAACTATGTATACTATTAAGTTGGTTTACAAAAACATCAACATTACATTTACTGCTATCAAAGATCGCAAAAACATCCTCAACATATCTTAACCAAATCCTAGGAAAATAAGTAATACTATTCTTTAAGTTTTCTTCAAATCTGCTCATAAAAAGCTCAGCAATGAAAGGAGACAAACTGTTACCCATAGCAGTTCCATGACATTGTTTATAAAATTCATTATTAAATTTAAAGAAATTTTGGTACATACATATTTCAGTTAATTTGACATATTCGTTTATTTTAATAAGTTCGATGTTGTTTTCTTTTAAAAAATCTTCAACAAACAATATAGTTTCTTTAACAGGAATGCTAGGAAACAACGAACTTACATCAAAAGATACCATAATATCAGTACTACTAAGTTTTATATTCTTAACCTTGTTGACAAATTCTATGTTATTTTTAATAGGAAACATACCACGTTTTTCTTTTAAAGAAGTAAATTTATAGGCTAACCATTTTGATAAAAGGTAGGTTGGGGAATCAATCCCAGAAACTATAGGTCTCATTGCTTTCCCTTCCTTGTGGATTTTTGGAAGGCAATATAACCTAGGTATAACAGGATTAGAAATTTTAAATTTATAAATATCTTTCTTAGGAATGACTGAACTACAATTCTTAATAGTATCGTTGGTAACTTGAACAAACTTATTTAGTGGGTTTTTAACAATTTTCTGATAAGGGCCTTCTTCTAACATTTTAGTTACTCTATTGACATAATCGTTCTTATCTAAAACTACAATTGTATTACCCTTATCAGCTTTTAAATAATAACAATCTTTGTTACAAAGACCTTTAACTAACTCAAAATTATTTTTAACATTAGCCGGTTTATTGGCCATACGAACATTATTTTCCATTTTAATTTTACAGGCGTTTCTTATGTAATTTTTATCTGACTCTTTTAAATTAGAGATACTACTTTCTATATTAGCTACTATATCAACTACAGTTTTGTTAGTGTAATTACAATGTACAATGTGTAATTACAATTCAATTACAATTGTGAGAAGAAATATAAAAAAGCTAATAAATTCTAAAGTTTCAGAGAGTAAATGAATTAACGTAGGCTTATCGTTAAGAGGAAAATCTACATATAAATGGTCCCGGGAATAATTTGCCCCGCTGAACCGTTATCCAACTCGACCCTAATTCAGATATTTAGGGATATTTAGAGATTTAGGTTTTCTCTTATCGTTGTTGCTACGAAAGTTTCAATAAAAGTAAATTCGTTTCTTAATTAAATGAAATTAAATTTACTATCGTTTTTATTATTGGAATTCTGTTGAGGTAGTCACGCTTAAGTGTTAGAACAAACCGCTTACAAGTTTATAGAAATGAATTGTACCACGGAATTTTGCTGAAGGGGTTGAAATCCAATTATCAAAGCCCTGTGAACTTCAATACCTGATGAAAAGTAATCAAACTGCAACGAGTCTCACGTAACATAGACCTGACCTCCGTGGGTTTAGCTTTACGTGACGAATTTGTACGCATCGATCGGAGGGCGAGCAGCGAGCCTCGTGGGTAACAATGTGTTCAGAGTTGTCAGTCAGGCACAACTACCATCGTGATATCGCCTCTGACGCTGAGCATCATCAGGACAATCCTAAGTCTGCTCGCCTGACGATTGCGTATAGGAGATATAACAAAATATTACTCTTTTGAAAAAGTCTGATGAGTTAGACAGCTAATTGTACTACAATTATTAATATGTTTGACATTTATATACAGCATTTAAATAGTTTTATAGTTCTTTAATTTTTGTAATTATCTATTTTTCTATATTTTTGAAAATGAGAACATGTCGCTTGATAGAAAAACATCTGAGCACACATTTAAAAAAAAACTTTTCGTATTTGTGTATTTCAAATAAGAACTAACGATTTTTTCTCTGTTTTGTAGTTTTGTTACAACACTGAGTGTAATTGTGAGTAAAATGTCTTCTATTTAATTTGTTCTCTTAAGCTTCTGCTTAAAAAACCTGAGTACGCTAAATTTTTAAAGGGAACAAAATGAATACCCTGTGAAGCTCTATATTTGATAAACTTGGGGAACAAGAGTATGATGGAAAAGTGATATATTACTAATACATTTCTACTACTAAGTAAAATACGTTTTCAAATGTAAGGTTCCATTGGTGAAGAAATAACATACTTAGATGAATTGGCCTAAATTATTTTAAATACAAGTACATTTATATTTAGAAAATGAAAATAATAGAAATAAAAAGGTTCGTCCATATAAGGAAATGTTATAATCCCCTCTAGCCAATTATTTAAATTTATGAAAAAGTATACCCTCTTTACCAAATATATCCGCTGTAACCAAATAGGTTTCTCTATGAACTAGTTGTAGGATAACTCGGGCCAATAAACTGCACACCCACGTTTCCTTTATATAATGCAGTAAGGGACATAGTAAACCTTTTTTCGAAGGGCTATTTCGGAATTTTCTACCCAATCCTCCCTGTGAATATCTACATCTGAATATTCCTGCCTTATATCTGAATAACTACATCAGTCTATCCCTACCTGATTCTCCCTGTGAATGTCTGCTTAGAATGTCCTTACTTTAAACCTACCTGCATTTATCTACTTCCGAATGTATTAACCTAAATTATAATTGCGAATGTTTCCTTTTGAATGTCCCTATAATATTCCTACCTGTGAATGTTTACTTTTGAATACCCATATATTCATCCTAAATTCTCCTTGTGAATATCTACTTCTGAATGCCCCTACCTAATCATAATTCCTCTCTGTTAATGTCTACTTCTGTTCCGTATATTAATCCTAATTCTTTCTTGTGAATATCTATTTTGAATGTATCTAGCCGATTCATAAATCCTCCCTGTGTATGTCTACTTCTGAATATCCATATAATAATCCTAAATCCTCTCGGTGAATATCTACTTCCGAATGTCCCTAACCTAATCATATATATTCCTTGTGAATGTCTACTTCTTAATATCAATTTATTAATCTTAAATCCCTCTTGTGAATATCTATTTTGAATGTATCTAGCCGATTCATAAATCCTCCCTGGGTATGTCTACTTCTGAATATCCATATAATAATCCTAAATCCTCTCGGTGAATATCTACTTCCGAATATCCCTAACCTAATCATATATATTCCTTGTGAATGTCTGCTTCTTAATATCAATTTATTTATCTTAAATCCTCCTTGTGAATATCTATTTCTGAATGTATCTAACCTAGTCCTCAACTCTCCCTATGAATGTCTACTTCTGAATGTCTATATATTAATCATTAAACCTCCTTGTGAATATCTATTTCTGATTGCCTCTATCCTAATCCTAAATTCTTCCTGTGAATGTCTATTTCTGAATGTCTCGAACCTAAATCAGAATTCCTCCCTTTCTATGTCTACTATTCAATGTCCCTACAATAATCTTACCAGGGAATATCTAATTCTAAAAGTGCCAACCGTAATTCTACATTCACGACAATGTTGTACCCTTTGTAACAGGTTGCCTTAAATTAACAAACCGAGAACTAACCGACTAAAGGTTTTCTAGCAAATAACAAAAATAAGGATATGAGGGATATTTTCCCTTCCATCATATAAACCTCATTACTTAAAACAAATTTAAATCTACCGTTAAATTACATCTAAAACAAAAGGTTACTCTCTCCTGTTTTAAAACAAAATTGCGTTTGTTTCCTCCCGAATATATCCAAAACTACGTCATACAGTGATTTTAATGAATACATTTTTCCACGTTAGCGTTAACAAATGGCGGAGGGTTCCAAACCGGGCACAATGTTTCGTCGAGTCTACCATGCGTGACGACATGGGGCAGCACCAAACACTACTGTTCTGAAACACATCTGCCATTTCTTTTTTAATACAAACAAAACTCGATACGCGGTATACGGAATACGGGTTACAAAATTAATTACGAATTTCATTTAACCTTGAAGAGTGTACAAAAGGAAGGTTGCCGAGTATAAATTTGAGTACTTCAGATGATCAGATAGTATGACTAGTGTTGCTTAGAGGAATAGGATAGGAATGCGTTTATAGGTAAGTACAAGCATCATTTTAAACCCGGATAATGCGGTGTCTACGTGATGCATAATGTTGTAAGAAGGTTAATAAAGGAGATATGGAAGTAAGTAGGAATTCTTTAAGTTTTCCTTTTTACCTTCCTAAGTCCAAATCCATTACATTATAGGAAGTAACAACCACTAATTTAAACTTTTTTGACCATAATTAACAAATTAGTTTTAATATTTCTTTACCAACTTGACTATTCTATTAATATTGTTTGCCATTCGTTTAGCTAATTGGCCAGCTTTATGGAATTAATTTTATTAAAATTGTATAATTTGGTGGTACTTACATAATTAAAATGCAAACAACAATTTTTTTTCATTTCATTTTTTTTTGTTTGTAACGGTTTATAATTTTACAAATTGTACTTTATTTAGTTATAACTCTTAAAACATTTAATATTCACTTCTAGCTTACAGTTGAGGCGTAATGAAACGTCTGTCTGTAACGCAATAGAAGCTATAAATCCGTTACAGTTAAAGTATTTTAAATTACCAAGTTAAACAATTAAAATTAGCAGAATATTTTTGAATTAATTCTTAAGGTTTATTTATTTGAAATGCAAAGAATTGTGCGCTGGTAAAATAATGACTTTTAAATTCAATTAAAGCAAATCATAAACTTTTATTTTAAGATAGACAGATAAAATAAATTAAAATCATGACACATAAATTTCTTTAACACTCAGTTACGGATTATGGAACATTTTTAATTTTATTTATAAATTTTTAAGGATAGCAATCCTTCAATTAATAAATTAATCAATGGCTGAAAATGAACACATATTCGAGTTTACTTGCCTTTTTTGTATAATCGACTTTAATAATTTAATGTGAACATATTGGCACCAAAAGATGCGTAATATAATTATGCTTATTAATTAAAAAGTTCAATGTTCATTATTTAGAAATTCTGCTCCGAAACATTTTAAATTTTGAAATTAAGTTTTAAAAGTTTTAAATCGCCCACTTAGCTGTGTTAACTTGTCGCAACTTCCCTTCCACCTCGTGGTAAATCTCGGTAAAGCCTGGATTCGTCTTCGTGATTAAGCGTCGGGAGACGCCCTCAAAAGTCTGCAACCCATCTTGTATCTGGTATCGTATGCCGTGTTCTATGCCATGATTGAAAGAAAATAATACTTTATATTAATTAAAATAAAAAGAAACTAAATACATCTTCTTGCTATTTGGAGACGTCCTTTCCCCGTTACATCCTGGCCCAATGAGAGAGAAAAATTAATTGCGAGCAACCTTCCTACCTATCGCGCATCCGGGGTGCGCATATCTCTAGCTCGACAACTTATTTTAATTTTTTCTCGCTAGATGTCACTATCAGCCAGAGATCTCATTAAAAATATTTATCATACATAACAATTTTTTTACATAGTTATACATTATTACAATTTTGAATTTATTCTCGTTTATTTTCTGAAATTTGCAAATTTAATATGTAACACCGTCTAAAGTGTGTTACATATTTTTCCCCCCTCTTGAAAAAAAAAAATTGTGTCATTTCATTTCTCCCTTTTTTTTTTTAAATGTAACGATTTACGAACAACTCTTAAGTTAACAATCAAATTATTTTCTTTGGGAAAACATATCATAAAATATTGTATTGACACTCTTATACCTTTACATAAATTTCTTTACTGACTTTATTTCATTAAAACACTTTTATTAATTAATCAAAAAATAATATCAACTATATTTACTCATTATTTCTATTTATATTTTAAATACATATATTATAATAAATTTAATTTATATTTAAAAGAATTAATTTAATTTAGATTAAAAAGTCCTTTCATACACATTTCTTATTTTGATCAACTCTTTGAAACTTGTTTTATTAATTCTCTAAATTATTTATTTCACTATATAAAAATTTTTTTTTTTTTAAAAAACATTTCATACTTGAAAATCTTTACTTTCTAAATCAAACTTCTTGTAAACTTTTTTTTATTTCATAAGCACATAATTAGATCTCTTTTAATTTCAAAACGACATTATTCAGTCTTAATAAATTTACTCTTTATTTAAATTAAACTCTCTGTTAAAATTACTCGTTCAAAGTTACTCTGTTTCAAAATTCCTCTTTGTTTGTCAACATTTCCTAACATATGACCTAGCTATATTCTTCATAATCCAACCTCTAGGATTTATGAATACCGCTTACTTCCTGTAAGCCAAAAAATTTCAACATTATCGACGCTATTTATCTACATATTCTCCATTTTCAATTTTACCACTTTAAGCATGCACTATTGCCTCATAACCTTTCGTTATCTCTACAATATTTCGTACATCTTATACCACTTTGGATTTCAAAACCCATATTTTGAAAATCCAATTACCTTATTCTTAAATTAAAACCCATATTTTAATTTAAAAATTATATAGCTAGCATGTTGACACACAAAGGATTATATGAATTCTATCACATATTAAAACTTCTTTTTAATATTTGTGTAAACAATTGAATTAACTTTTGCTAAGCTCTTATATTTACAAACAAGAATTTAAATTAAACGGAACCTACGCTTGCACATTTATACACAATTTTGGTCAAGTGTATAGTCTGTTGATTCCCCATAAGTCATTGAATCGGTGTAGTATTGTGTGTTTTGAGATTTGTCCTAGTCTTTCTCATGTAGAATATCTATAGTATGTCAACGTGCACTTTGACATACAATGTGAGTGTTGTCGTGGCGTATAAATTCTGTACAAAGGCACATTCGCATTTTCCTCGTTAATTTATTCCTCTTTTTAAATAAACTCGCATATTTCCAAATTTAAAATTTTAAAAAAAATCTCAACTATTTTAAAAGATAAATTTTGCTTGAAATAATTTTTATATGATTATTATACAACTTATACATTTAAATTTCAATACCTTTAAAATTAATTCATAACTTTATATTTTATTAAACCTTACTATTAAAAATCATATTACTATTAATTTCAATTATAATTTTCTTTTTTATTATACATTTTAATTCCTCTTTTAACAAGTTTATTATTAAATCATTTTGTTTATTAGGATTATTTTCAGAAAATTCACGAGAATATATTCCTTATCCATAAAGTCAAGCAAACTCGAAATATTTAAACAGGCTTTATGTAAACATTGAACTTCAGGCTAGATACTTGTTTATACAAACTCGGACAATCAAATCTAACTTGCCTGACATTGGAACTAGCAGCTGTGTCAACATTGGTAATCTACAACTGGCTTTCTCAAAGCCATGCACAAACTTTTAAAAATCTAAACTCTACCAAGCATATTACGATTAACATTTTAAACAAGAGTCTCTAACCTTGAAACTCTACACTACAAGTAAAAACTGGTTATAACTGGTTTTCTCCCCTAACTTTACCAAACTGTTCACACAAGCTACGTCCTTTTACTTTCAATTTATACATTTTATAAAATTTTACACTGTGAATTTACGTTTTGAATATATTTAATAAAATCGCTTATTTTCAACCATTTTTAAATTTTCTTTCTGCCAACACACAATTTTACATTTCATTTTTACCAGCAGAGTTGCGCAATTTGTGTAACGTATTATAATTTTACAAATTGGACTTTATTTAGTTATAACTCTTAAAACATTTAATATTCACTTCTAGCTTACAGTTGAGGCGTAATGAAACGTCTGTCTGTAACGCAATAGAAGCTATAAATCCGTTACAGTTAAAGTATTTTAAATTACCAAGTTAAACAATTAAAATTAGCAGAATATTTTTGAATTAATTCTTAAGGTTTATTTATTTGAAATGCAAGGAATTGTGCGCTGGTAAAATAATGACTTTTAAATTCAATTAAAGCAAATCATAAACTTTTATTTTAAGATAGACAGATAAAATAAATTAAAATCATGACACATAAATTTCTTTAACACTCAGTTACGGATTATGGAACATTTTTAATTTTATTTATAAATTTTTAAGGATAGCAATCCTTCAATTAATAAATTAATCAATGGCTGAAAATGAACACATATTCGAGTTTACTTGCCTTTTTTGTATAATCGACTTTAATAATTTAATGTGAACATATTGGCACCAAAAGATGCGTAATATAATTATGCTTATTAATTAAAAAGTTCAATGTTCATTATTTAGAAATTCTGCTCCGAAACATTTTAAATTTTGAAATTAAGTTTTAAAAGTTTTAAATCGCCCACTTAGCTGTGTTAACTTGTCGCAACTTCCCTTCCACCTCGTGGTAAATCTCGGTAAAGCCTGGATTCGTCTTCGTGATTAAGCGTCGGGAGACGCCCTCAAAAGTCTGCAACCCATCTTGTATCTGGTATCGTATGCCGTGTTCTATGCCATGATTGAAAGAAAATAATACTTTATATTAATTAAAATAAAAAGAAACTAAATACATCTTCTTGCTATTTGGAGACGTCCTTTCCCCGTTACATCCTGGCCCAATGAGAGAGAAAAATTAATTGCGAGCAACCTTCCTACCTATCGCGCATCCGGGGTGCGCATATCCCTAGCTCGACAACTTATTTTAATTTTTTCTCGCTAGATGTCACTATCAGCCAGAGATCTCATTAAAAATATTTATCATACATAACAATTTTTTTACATAGTTATACATTATTACAATTTTGAATTTATTCTCGTTTATTTTCTGAAATTTGCAAATTTAATATGTAACACCGTCTAAAGTGCGTTTGTTTCCTCCCGAATATATCCAAAACTACGTCATACAGTGATTTTAATGAATACATTTTTCCACGTTAGCGTTAACAAATGGCGGAGGGTTCCAAACCGGGCACAATGTTTCGTCGAGTCTACCATGCGTGACGACATGGGGCAGCACCAAACACTACTGTTCTGAAACACATCTGCCATTTCTTTTTTAATACAAACAAAACTCGATACGCGGTATACGGAATACGGGTTACAAAATTAATTACGAATTTCATTTAACCTTGAAGAGTGTACAAAAGGAAGGTTGCCGAGTATAAATTTGAGTACTTCAGATGATCAGATAGTATGACTAGTGTTGCTTAGAGGAATAGGATAGGAATGCGTTTATAGGTAAGTACAAGCATCATTTTAAACCCGGATAATGCGGTGTCTACGTGATGCATAATGTTGTAAGAAGGTTAATAAAGGAGATATGGAAGTAAGTAGGAATTCTTTAAGTTTTCCTTTTTACCTTCCTAAGTCCAAATCCATTACATTATAGGAAGTAACAACCACTAATTTAAACTTTTTTGACCATAATTAACAAATTAGTTTTAATATTTCTTTACCAACTTGACTATTCTATTAATATTGTTTGCCATTCGTTTAGCTAATTGGCCAGCTTTATAGAATTAATTTTATTAAAATTGTATAATTTGGTGGTACTTACATAATTAAAATGCAAACAACAATTTTTTTTCATTTCATTTTTTTTTGTTTATATATTTTTCTGCTATCATCGACTTACACTAATTTTAAACAAAATCTCATTTTCTTATGACTACCTAAATATGGTTTTACGTTTTAAATTTTCTCTTAACTTTCTTCCTTACAGAAAAGTATTTACCTCTCTTTTATAATTGTACACACACTCACACACACACACACACACACACACACACACACACACACACACACACACACACACACACACTCACACACACACACACACACACACACACTCACTCACACACACACACACACACACACACACACACACACACACACACACACACACACACACACACATGCATCTAAATTAATACCTAGTATAAGGTTAGAAGATGGTAGCCAAGGCATGATGGTGTTGTTTTTGGAGAGTTTTACTCTTATAACAACAATTGAAAAAAACTGATTTTAGCGTATTGAATTCGCTTGTGTTTTTCCTGCCCAAAACTGTTCTGCCCGTTGGAACTGTTATTTTTTTGAGAAAATGTGAAATGAGAGGCAAGCGTCATGACAAAAAAGAAACCAAAACATCAGCTAAGGAAGATTGAAAACACATTTCAACGAAACACTGCCGTCTCAGGAAATTAGGTTTAGCTCTCGCTCGAGATTAGGCAAATTTGTTTGCGTGGGAAACAAGGGAAATTTAAATTACCCATTGAAAAATAATATTGTCAACTACTTTCAGATTGTGAAAATGTATAAAATGGAAATAAAGTTGAGTGGTTAAAACTGCTTCCAGCACAAGGCTATTATTTATTTCCATTAGGCTGATTTTGACGTTTGCCTCCATTGTTTATCAGTGGTATAAAAATAAAACAACCTATTTCCGCAAATACAAACAAAAGCTTTCCTCTTAACCCACTGCTAAGAAAAAAGATATCCTAGATATGGTGGTTATGTTTGTATTTGATTTGTAATAATTTATTAAAATTATTACTAAAATTATTAAAATAATTTATTAAAATTATTACTGGAATTGTGTTCTATTACAATATAGTGGTATTGTAGGAAACGAGTAATTGTAAAGTAAAAACTCTTTAGTAATACTTTAAGCTCCTAACAAAGTGTACAAGCCTTAAATTCCTTTACAATATTACTATTCGGTGGCGTTTCGGTCAAACTAATGTTATGCTTCTGCTGTTGGACCCTATAGAATGTTGCACATGGATCACGTAGAAGTTGCAACATAAAAAGAGAATAGGTTACACACATGATATTTGAAAAGAAAATG
The DNA here is from genome assembly GCA_036971475.1 of Prosapia bicincta. NCBI lineage: Eukaryota > Metazoa > Arthropoda > Insecta > Hemiptera > Cercopidae > Prosapia > Prosapia bicincta. Next base: position 249,344,035 of record JBAIZL010000002.1, read on the forward strand.
AATGAGAAAAAGTAAAAGAAAACAGTTAAAAATAAAGAATTAACTATTAAATAGAACAAACAAAGAGGAAGGAAAAAACCATGTACACACACACACACACACAGACACAGCCACACTCACACACACACACACACACACACACACACACACACACACACACACACACACACACACACACACACACACACACACACACTCACACAGACACAGCCACACTCTCACACACACGTATATATATATATTTATTACAGCCTACGTTGAAACTCAAAATTAACACAACAAAAAGTATTTCGAAAACACTAACATAAAAACACAACTAATAAATATTAGAAAAAATATAATAGTAAAAATTAAACATAAACAAATTTAAGATAAAATGATCACTCTATTACATATGAAAAAGGAAATATAAATTGAGAGACTGAGTGGTTTATGGGGGCGGTTGATGCATAGTGCTGGCAAAATTTCCTGCCTGACCATGGCCATACCCTTTTAAACCATTTAACTGTATAAAAACAAGTCATTATTGATACTAACCATTTGTATGCTTATTACAAAATATTCACTGTATGCGGCAGATTCTCGGTAAACGTGTATAACGCGCTGATTCCTATATCTCTATCGTCATAAGGTACGAGAGGTCCAGGATAAGGTTGACATGGTATAAGGTGATACCTTAACCTGCATTCTCCGGATTCTGTCACTTGCTTCGTCAGATATGTGCTCATTGCAACGAAGGGACCTTATGGGTCTGTAGTTTGACGTGACTTAGATACATTCGTATGTATCACATGGCTTTGTTTTGCAATCCGTATCTATTCATTTTTGTGGAATCCTTTCTATTTTGAAACCTTCTAATCACTTACACTATAATGCACCTAAACAAGAATCTTACTTTGTACATATCCGAGTCGAATTTCGAGAACTAATTACGTGTCCTCAGTTTATGATCGAAAATAAGGACAGGTAATTTTTTTTCGAAAGTCGACTCATATATACAAACTATGAATTTTAATTAAGCCTATTATAGTGTAAGTGATAAGTGAATGCAAAAACAGATTATTGCAAATTTAAATACACACACAAACACAGAGACACACACACACACACACACATGTATATATATATATATATATATATATATATATATATATATATATATATATGAATTTGAATTTAAGTAGAGCTATAAAGAAATAAAATTTAATTTCTAGTCATTACTTCCCCCGGAAGTTGTTACCGCACAGACGTCTAAGGCATTGGAGCTATTGTTATAAAGTGTCATTATTTACTCGTCACAATCGAGGAGTAATTACAGTCTAATCGTTCCGCCTTTGATTAGCACAAGATCACAATCTAAGTCCAAACAGAACTTGGTAGGAGAGGAAATAATAACTGCGACAGTAAATAAGGACGTCGTTACACTGAGATCGCTTCAAAGAGGAACGGTTACTTGTTACTTATACTCTAATCTCCGGAACGTCATTAGGCGGAGAACGGGTGCGTTGTTATTTTGCAGTGGCTGCGAGAGGTTTCGATTGCTTTCGATACCTTTCGTGACGCACTCTTTGCAATCGGAAATATTGTGATTGCAAAACATCGACCATTTACCAATTTTAT
>JBAIZL010000002.1:249350654-249408154 GCA_036971475.1 Prosapia bicincta
CTAACTTGTTGCTGTGTGGAACTGGTTTATCTAAGACAAGATACAAGTTTTTGAAACTATTTTAATATGAATGGTTGATGAGAGCTGCAACAAGAAATATAAGTTCAAGATAAGTAGGATAAAAAATTGCAGTATGACACACACACACACACACACACAAACACACACACACACACACACACACACACACACACACACACACACACACACACACACACACACACACACACACACACACACACACACACATATATATATTTACAATGAATTGCTATATTATTTTTACAATAATAACAAAATAATTGTTGTATCGTATTAATTAGAAAAATGATGCACTTTCCTATAAAGGATTTGACAGGTGTACCTTTTCCTATCTAGGCGCAATACTATATATTTTTACTGAATATAAAGCCTTAGAGTAAAGTCATCGAGGTTCATATATATGCAAACATTAAGTTAGACATTACATTCAGAGGGGGCTAATTCATGCTGACAAAATATCTCATAACTAGGTTATGTTGAGGTTAACTCGAATATGACATTCGCTCTTGTATTCTCTGCTCTGCAAGTGAAAAAGAAAACAGTTATGGTACTTTCAGTTATTATAAGAGCCATTCCTGGTAACTTGGGATGTGGTCATAGCATTAGACCAATGAGTGGTTATGGAGACCATGTCAGACATAGTTCAGGATTTCGCAAGTCAATAATTCCGTGAAGCTATAGAACCAAACGCTATCAACATCGTTAGATCATATTTCCCTTGAAGCCAAGGGCATTCCACTGATGGATTCGTTTACATATGTTTAAGAACAGGGAGGAAATTATTTGGATATTTTTCACAAATTATAGGTCACTGATTGAAGACAGTTTTTTATATTTTACATATATTTTAAACAAGTTTCCAATGATACAATAACACCATAAAATATTTCTACGTTAGGATGAATTATTAACTTGAACGTCGCTGGGCTCCCTCAATCAATATTACGACGTTGATTTGTTTTTAATCCGTTCTTTCATTTGCAAAAAATGTAATAATTTCCCAACTCAGAGAATCAGAATTGTTAGTCAGTTATGAGCAAATGAAAGTATCTAATTTCATTTCCATAATATAAGTTTTAAGAAAAATAAAACTAACTCTTTTGGTTTTTGGGAAAATAAAAATTATATATTTTTTTTATTAAGGTAAAATCCTTAATATTGCCTTAATTAAGCCAAAAGCCAGTTTATTTGGAGCGGCTTGAACGTAGTTTTTTAGCATGAATTCTGAATTATTGTAAGGTATATAACAGGACGTAATTAGGTAATAAATGACTAACAAAACAAAGGAATATCTCTCCTTTACGATTGATAATTTAGCGAGGCAATGCAAGCGTTAAGATCTGCCTTCAGTGAACCGCACAAAGAATTCATTATGTCTTTCTCAATCAAACTACTTAAACATTGTTGGGCCTCTGCTTTTTACGAATTGCTTTTACGTCTGTGATCTCCACCTTCTTTTCTTAAAACATAAAGAACATAAGGAGGTATTTGTTTGTTTTTTATTTTTGTTTCACACAAATTTACTTCGGTGGTAAATGAATTCATTTGGAATGACAAATACATTATTTAACAAGGTTTTATTTCCCTTATGGGTCATCATTCCCAAAATCCCATTTAGTTTTAATTATTTCCTCCCTTGTATTTTATTTATATACATTATTGTATTAACCGTGACCCTTTTAATTATACTATTATAGTACTTTATGTAGGTTGCTTTAAACAACAATGTTCAATAGAAAAGTTTCAGGCTAAAATAAATAGTTTCTATGGTAACACAATTCTTAATAAAGAATAAAATTATTTAACAATATGAAAAAAAATTAATTCAATTTATACTAAGGTCAAACAGAAAAAAATTGTTTTACTTAATATTATATATTTACAAATAATATAAAATAACATAATCTGTGCTTCCTACCAAACAACCTACAACATAACATCAGCTATTTACGAAATCATATGTTATCACTTATTTTAAAGCCAAGTAGGAACGAGTAGCTATATTGCAATACCTTGCCCCCTTGTAAACTTTTTTTCTCACATGTAACTGTTTATAAACTAGGCTATATATATATATATATCTAGAATGAGTTAATTTAATTTAATTAATGAATTAATATTTGAAAAAACTATATTACCATCAAATATCATTCGCTACAAGTTTACCAAAAGTATTTTATTAAGGATTGAAAATTTGTAGATGATAAAAATAAGGGAAGTGTGGTCTCGTAGATAGATTTAAAAAGTGAAATTAAAAACATAGTTGCGTAATAACTTGAAAAGGGTTTTTAATCGTATTGAATTTAAACGTCAAGTTACCGAATAATTGTAAATGTATCAGTAAAATTGTAGTTGATCAAAATTTGTGTTCTCGGCTGGTTTGGAGCTTTCCCATGACTGTATACCATGACTGAAGTGCTGCGAAAATTGCAGCCTCTGAGCAACCTTTAATTAGTTCCTTAATACCAATGTCATTAGGTAACCTTAAATTTCACCAGAAATTTAATTAAGGATACCTTGTTTACGTGTTTTTGGGTAGTGTGTTAGTATGTTTTTGTAACAGTATCAAATACTTTATCCAGGTATACCTAGACTACAGTCAGTATAATTCTCTAACCACCGACTTCAAAACAGTGTGTCTAAGGAAAAATCCATTTAAATCTGTTGGGAAGTAGACTTTGGAAAATATTTTGAGATAATGAAACCAATTCGTCACTAGCTTCAGACTTACTTTCCTCCATAAAGTCGAAGCTCAATGAGAATATAGTCAGTGAAAAAAAGGGGCAAGGTATGTAATACCAATTAGGACACAGTTGGCTTAAACTACGTGATAATATTGATTTCGTAAAACAGGTGATTTTACGTTACAGGTTATGTGGTAAAGCTATGAAACCTCATGGTAAGAATATTTAAAATAATCTTTAGTCGAAGAAGTTATTCGATTTTCATCACCACTATATCCTCCCTAACTCCTCAAAGAAACGTCGATAGATCTTTGTTCTATAAACAAAAGTAGGTTTTTCCATTCTAACAAAGTCAACTTTCTCGTTTCTAATGAAGAAAAACTTGAAAATAATTCAATTAGCTAATTGGGTTAAACGGTCTAAAGAGGTTACAAGAGAAGGGTTAACTCAAGATATTACGGCTGATGTTAAAAAAGCTTAACCTGAAAATCTGAGAGATTAAATACATTTGGCAAGGAGGGTTAACACAAACCTCACTTCAGTGGATAAAGAATACATAAATAATTACTTGTATACAAAAGGAGTAAATATATTTATTTTATACCATTAAATACAATTTATTTGATAATCTAACTCCAATAAGAATCTAAATACTTCAGTAACGTTTGGCCTACTGTGTGGTATTACTGTAGCATTAATTTGCTACTTCATTATTAGTCACTTACTTCTCGTTCATTGTAAGACACTTAAAACCTAACAATGTAGCTTGAAATTATTAGAAACTTACCTAAATATTTTCCCAAAGTAATTTCTTTTATGATGAAAAATGACAAAAACTTCCAAATCTAAAGATCATATAGAATAGCAGTAGTATATTTTGGGGTAAATACGTTCTTACTTGTTTCTCTATAAGGTTTAAGGATGACTGAGGTGATATTACCTAATCCTGGTAAGATATACAATGAGCTCTATTGCAATCAATAATTGTGTATTTTTTACTGGCAAAAATGAAAGTCGGTTATTTTTGCCAAACAAAATAACATATTAAAAACTAATTTTATATAACAATGAATAAAGTTATTAACAAAAAAATATGTTTACAAGAACAAAAGTTCAATCTAAAACAAAAATATAACAATAAATAGAAATATAACAACAGCTAACAATTTAACAATAAATAAACGTATCCCTCTAACATTAGTTTATAACTATACGAACTTTATATTTTGTAAAATTGTAAAAAACTTACAGAGACGGAACGTTTTTAATCACTATGTGACCGATCTTCATTAGTGTCTTCTGCTTGGGGTTGTTAGGATAAGCGGTGAAGGTTTTAAAGGCAGGTTTTTGATAGTATTAAATAGTATGTGTGATTTGCATCGGGTTTGTTTGTTTAATAAGTTTGTACTTTCTGTTTTTGTGTTTTTGTAAATTTCATATTGTTCTAGTGTGTTGGGATACGGTCCTTTTCTGTTGATGTGTAAGATATCTAGTTTACGGTAAATGTCTGTGTATTTGTGTCCTGTTCGTTTATGTGATTGTAGGATACTTAGTTGGTGTTCTGTTTGCGGTTCTCGATTCTTTGTTTGGAGTTGCGACCTGTTTGCCCAATGCAGATTTTGTTGCACTTGTTGCAGTGTGTTTTGTGTACGCCTGGTGCTTGTAGTTTATCTTTGTTGTTGGTGCTGTATTGTACGTATTTCGTATTGTATTTGTTATTAGTTTTGTATGATATTATGTATCCGTTGTATGAAATTCGTGGGCTATTTTATTCTATGTTCTGATTATGTATGGTATTGTGATGTATTAGTTTTCCCTCATGGATATCGAAAATGTTTTGTCTCAGTAAGGTTTTACAAATTTACATAATATAAAGTTCGCATTGTCATAAACTGCTGTTAAAGTGAATAATTAAGTTTCACCGAACGTAATGGACTACAAAATTCAAAAATAAATAAATATTATTAACAATATAATAATATCAGATAATTTTAGAAGATGAAAAATAAACAATTATACACAAAATAAACATACGCTGCAACGCCCCCTCCCCCCGGTCTCTTTCCCACTACTTACTCTGCGTTCGCTTTTTGTAACGTATGCTAGTGGTGTTGGTGGTTTGCAAAAAAATTATGTTAGTTGTTTTGGTAAAATATGTTTTCTGCCGTTCCCAAAACCCATGCCTAAACCCCCGGCATTCAAACGTCGGTGCGGCGCCTAAGCACAAGCCACGACCCGCCGACTACTGCCTTACTGTTTGTATGACCCCCTAAAATTGTTAACGATTTTTTTTCGGTTATTTCAATCATATTGGTCAGTAATGTAGTCAGCTGAAAAGAATACAAGATTAACGTGAACACTCAGAAATCCCAGATGCTCTTACCATGTTCCTAAATCCGCAGACACGGCAAGGAGGCCGTGGAAAATATAATCATGCTTAATTTACCTGTTTAAAGGCTCCTGTGTTTTTTAAACATGATCTGCCAGTAGACCTCGTCTCTGGACTTTATCGTAAAAACCAACTATTTTTCAGAATAGCTCAATATATTTAAATAAATTTGTCTCATTTATGTCGAAACTACTCTGTGAATTTAAATTTAATACTATTTCAATAATATTTTCATGATCAAGCCAGTGTATAGCGGTTAACATATTAATTGAGCAATAGACAAGCAAGAATTTGACTCTCTTGCTACACTGACTTGTTCATGATATCTTATTTCTTAAGCATTTTTAATATACTTATCGAAATTATTTTGATCTTACTTAACAATAATTAAAAATTTTTGATTAGAGTGAAGCCATTGTTTATTTTTATTTTATTGAAAATTTTGTATTTTATAAATTTAACTACTAAATTTGACGTTGTTTTTAAAAAAATGACTTGCCAAGAGTTTCGGTGTCCAATCGTCGGTTCCTTTCGTCTTGAGTCCGGATCCCTGGAGCGCTGGAAGCAGCCAACCCTGGCAAGTCAGTGTGAGTGCTACATTCTTTGATGCTTTTAACGTACCGTATGCTGAGTCTGGAGCCCGTGTTCGTGATTTCAGTTAGACGACAGAAACATGGTTGTACGGATCCATCTGGCCCTTGGTGCTCTTCTAGGCGCAAACCGACATTACGGCCGACGGCATTTCGTATTAAAATATTTTTCAGACTCCCCACAAGCCGTTGTCTTTTTGTTTTTATTACGGCATCCAATGTCCCTCCCCCACGCTTAGTTCTTGGCTATCTCAGTGCATTTTCCTGTATTTGCGGGTTGAACAACGCATTTGAATAAACCTGCAAGCTACTGTTATCGTTCTTTGAAACACTCAAAACTGTGTATTTCTTTAGTTTCGCGTAACGTTTTTAATATTTACCTTTTTTGATTCGGTTTTCACTATCGTTGCTGTTGGATGCTGCTGGTCATTTTAAAATGTCCTAGTTCTCAAATTAGCATTCTTTTGATGTTTTTCGGCACTTAGGAATTTTCGATGCACTCACGTTTGTCAAATTTAATTAGTTAATTACAATTATTTTTTTTTATTTATAGTAATAAAAAAATTTATATCTTCTTCACTCTTTAGTACGTTTCTTTATTAGAAAATTTGAATCTTTATTACATAAGTTTTGAATCAATTATTCAAATTCTAGAAATTGTTAATTTCTTAACTTGGGCGGTCATTTTAACCGTCTCAACGCACGAAGAAATATATATATATATATGTATAATACGTTTTCTTGTTTAATAATTTAAAACAAAATAGGTTATCCAAATACAAGAATATTTATTAATTTATATCCAAATAAAATATAAATTAATAATTATTCTTGTATCTGAATAACATATGTTGTTTTAATATAAATAATATAATATAATTTATAAGTGCATTCTTAACGGATAGTGTTATACATACGAGGTTAGTAAAAATAGATGGATGCGAGTGTAGGAGGAACCAGTCAGAGACTAGAGTCAAGTTACTTTATTGTATGCTAAGCCTACCAGCGTCTCCAAGAAAGGGTTTAGTGCTTCATCTGTACAAGGCTTATATTGACGTCTTGGATCTAACTACAGTTAGTCACTTCCGCTCAAAGTTCTATGAAAAAATCGCCTACGAGTAAATGTTTTTAGTTTTATTGAGCGTTTGACCCCATTTCATCTGTTCGCAAGCCAGTTTAACAGCTATACAACACGCTATCTAATATACTGTGCTATTTTAGAAGTCGCAGAGAAATGTGGCATTGAAATGAACGTGTCAACATAAAATCTACTTTTAAATACAAACGCGCGCGCGCGCCCACACACACACACACACACACACACACACACACACACACACACACACACACACACACACACACACACACACACACACACACATACACTGTGATATTTAAGCGTTACAATAGAAAAAATAAATTAAAAAAATTAAAATAACTTAAATTCATAGAACTGAGAGGCTGAGGTATAATATCTTAAGCATAAGTATGAATAGTTTTAGCAGTTATAATTAATATAGATAAAGCCATTAGCGTGGTAAATGGGTTTTATAAATTCGAAAGAGACAGAAAAAGTCAAAATGAAGGTAGAGATAAAATCGACTTTCGAGCAGACGCAGGAAAATGAAGAGAAGAAAAACATCAATGGAATTAGGAAGTTATAGACAAATCAAAGAATTTGAAGAAATTTCGACCACGGTATGATTGAGAAGTTGGAAGTTCGAGAGGATAAGACGAACAACAGGTGTATAGATCACGCCACATAGACAAGCTTTGCGATTGGCTAAGGATTGACTAAATGTAGATGAATTATGCGTTGGAAGGGCCTATGGCGTTAGCGTGGTTTCAGAGTTCGAACAGAACAGACTTGTAATTTCGCTCCGCTTTGTAAAAGTGTTGAATTGTTTAAAGTTTACATGAACAACAAAATGCAGGGCTAAGAAGTTCGAGTGTGGTGCCAAGATGTAGTTTTGTGCGTTTCAGAAATCCTTTTAGAGGTGAAAATCCCCAAAAGCGGTTTTTTACAAACTTACCTTCGGGTCCTGACGTTCGAAAACAAAGAAAATTTAATAAATTATAGGCGTTATAAAAATAGATTCTGTTAGAAGTAGAGAAATTGAAAAGTGAAAAGAGTAAAATTTTTGAAGGGGTAAATTGTAAAATAAAGAAATCCATTGTTTGTATTACAGTTGAAAAGAGTGAGTTCGTAAAAAGATTGAACTTAAATTGAAATTCAATTGAGAATGAAATAAGAGTATAAATAGAGATAGTGTTTAGATGAATTCCTAGAGAACTAAATGCAAAATTTTACAAAATTAGATATTGAAATTGAAGCGCCTAAATAGCGCTACGTTTTTGTTAGGTCCAAAAGGCATCGTTTAAAGAAGAGTTGCAGAGATGCTACGCTGGGTCGGAACATGCAATGTCCTATCGTAAGGGGGAGAAGGCCTAGCAAGATGACATCTTTGAAATCATTAAAGGGCAGGACCCGTATGAGTGACGATTCTAAAAGGTAAGAACTTAGCTTCTCTATTTTTCAAATTTTATTTAAGAAAATAAAATATTGGGGAAATTTTAAATATTAAAATTTGATTTTTAGTTAATTTTGAAAAATGTGAATGAAATAATGTAGTGGCTTTGTTAAGAAGGAAGATGGCAGGGATGTCATTTATGATGTAGTCAGCTACTCAAAATGGTAGACACTACCTAAAAAGTAAAAAGTTCTTAGTAAGAATTATTTCAAATAAATGTTAAAGGTAAACGAAATGTTTTGAAATAAATTAAAGACACATTAGGAAATTAAAATTTAAAATAAAACTATAACTGAAAATTGCAGTTCAGAGTTAAAACAAATTAGAAAAAACTTTTTTAATATAAAAAATTAAACTGAAAAAGTTTAATTTGAATTAAATGATAGAATAAGAAATAGCATTTTACGTAAGATTGCTTTGAATAGGTGTCAACTCTGTAAGGAGGGTAAATAACCTGAAAAATGTTTTTCTCAAAATTAGATAAACAGTTTTAATAAGGTTATAAAATGTGAGGTAATTTGTTAGACAAATAATAATGATTTTTTCTTAACTAATTGATGTTATAAAATATATTAGGTTCGGCAGAAGGTCTATGAAATAAAATAAAATTTTGAAAATCAAGTATGTGGGATTTCTGAATAAATTTAAGTTAGAAATTATATTAAAAAAATTTTAATGGATAGTAATAGGTTCATTTTCTGATATAATTATATAACTTGTGTTTGTTTTCAATTTGATTTTAAATTGTTTGTTCAGAATTTTAGGATCATAGATACATATATATTTATATATATATATATATATATATATATATATATATTTTAAAACAACACAGGTTATTCAAATACAAGAATATTTATTATTTTATATCCAAAGCTTTTCGTTGGCAAACAGTACCAGATTGCCAACGAAAAGCTTTGGATATAAAATAATAAATATTCTTGTATTTGAATAACCTATGTTGTTTTAAATTATTAAACAAGAAAACGTATTTTATATTTATATATATATATATATATATATATATATATATATATATATATATATTTGTAGATTATGCAACACTGTTTTCTTGTATACCTTGTTTATCGTATACCGTGTAAGATTCTTGTTTAAGTACATAAGTGAAAGTGATATATATATATATATATATATATATATATATATATATATATATATAAATATAGATTTTGATAATGTTTGTTGGAAATAGCCATTGTGTTTAAATGTTGTGTTTGTTTGGTTTCAAATACCAATTATGAAGTAAGGGATTTCATGTTGCAATGAAAGGGTTGTTTTTACAAATTGCTTTAAAGGATGTTGTTTCAGAACTACCAGAGATATTGTGAGGTTAAATTAATGTAAATTTGTAGGAAATGTAGAAGCTCTGAATTGTAGAAAAATTTAATTGGTAAAGTTTATGTTTTTTAAAGATAAGAAGTTGTAGGTGGATTTTAACCTTTTTTTCTTCGTTCAAGTATTTAAAAACCCCTTATCATTGCTACTAGCTTTGTTTATACGCCTTATACTCGCTAAACTCAAGTTGCCTTATGCCTACGGCATTTGATTCTATTATGATTTAGCTTCGCAACTCCGACTATACAAAATTTCTAAATTAATGAATTTAAAATTTATTTTGGCATGGTAGAATGTGACATTTTAACCCTTTAGAAAACACACACAAACACACACACATTCACACACACACACACGAGCGTGTATATATATATATATATATATATATATATATATATATATTTATAAATATACAAAATAAATAAATATAAATATATATATTTATAAATATGTATAATAAATATATATATATATATATATATATATATATATATATATATTTATATATATACCTAAACTACGCTGTATAATGTACATAAACAAGAATATTACTTCGTATATATCCGAGTCAAAAATTCACTCTCGGATGTACTGACATATTTACTGTAAGTATCAACACTTGATTACTTCCCATTACTCATTACACATTAATAAATTCAAATGTTATTATTTATTACCATTTAATAAATACATGAATTTATTGTATATTTTCATTCCAACTTTTTAAATTCAAATCCTTAAGGATTTGTCAGTAAACTGACAACTTTAAGGACTGAATTTAATAAATGTTTTTTTTTGTAACTATATAGATTATATTAAAACACCTACTGACCACTTGCCCAAATATTCACTTCTATCGGCCAATCCCGCTTAATAACACTAAGTAAATTTTGCTATAGTTTTAAAGAAGAATTTATAGGATTTAACAGAGTCATTACCAGCACATCATTGTTATAACATGATCTTATCAATACAACTCTCTTGTACAACTTCCTATAATTAAGCTCAACCAGCCACTGAATCGAGATTGTTGAGTTTTTAGCCTTCAAGGTTACAAAACGTCACTGTTTTAAAAATCTCACGTATTTAAACGCTTTACATTTTTCATCTACTTAATTTATTATCCACCTTTATTTGTATGAATACGCAAATGTCATTTATTTGCAACAGTAAAAAGGCTGGACAAGTCACAGAATTTGTCTCGGGCGGATTTACGGTAGCTGTAAGCTTCATCGTATTCAGATACTCCTTCCGCAGCCTAATTGGAAACTTGTTCCTTTTCAACTGTTTGTATGGAGAGTTGAATAAAGAGAAGTGAAGCATTTTCGCCAGACGAACTTTGTTTCACCAAACATGGACCAAACATGTACTGCTTGTTACTGACCCGATTCTAGTATTTGATTTTTGAGGTTTAGTCAAGCTGTCACGATACGGCACTATGTTGTTTTTTTTTTTTTAATACGATGTCTAAAGTCTTAATATATTGTTGAAGGTTTCTTTCCGCTTTTGCGTCATTTCAAAAGGAAATTATAAGTTAATATAAAAGAAGTTGACTTTGGTAGAGAATATAGGACAATTAGGTAATTATTTCTAAAAAAATGAAAGGATATTTGTGTAAAATAATCCTCTGAAGATGACTCCTTCCTGATAAAAATGCACATTAGTGTTTAACTAAAGATAATAATTTATTTGTGGTGAAGAGGCTTTATATATTTATTAATTATTGCGCCACGCTTAATACAAGTACCTTATGCGAAAGAAAATAGACAGCACTGAAACTGTATCAGATGTAGTTGATTTTTCTCCGATACACAATGATTCCTGCTAGAACGCGCAACAGCTAGATTACAGGCGAAGATTATCCGAGATGACTCATCAACCATCTTCGTCCAACTGCAGGAAAAAATATCCGTGTGTATAACGAGACTGAAACAAACCATCTGCACCAAAATATTGCTAAACTATCAAGAACTGTACGAGGGTTGCCTCAAATTTAACGTCAAATTGAGGTCATATTGAAAATTTTCATACCCGAGTGTAACCGATTTAGCTTCTTTTTACTTGTATGTGTTTGTAAAACTAAGTAAATAAAATCAAATGAAATCAATTATACTACTGTTTCAGTACTGTTTATTTAGGTGCATAGAGTATATTTTATAAAAATAACTAAAAACTACTAGAAGTGATACAAGTCCACATGATGCAATATGATGTCATACTGACTGTATAGGATGTCGTAATTTCAGTCCAGTGTCACTACTAAAGTGTGAGTAATACACAACTACTTCTTCTCGACACCTTTTTGTGTAAAATTATTTACTGACTATTTTGTACTATGAAGAATAGATATAGACTCCACCTCTTCTAGAAACTAAGAATGTCTTTCTTAAATATAAGGAACTACAATAAATAATGCAGACTAAAATATTTTGGAAAGTACAGAACTACCAGTAGAACTAAAATGTTACTTTGGTTGTCCAATATAGGATTCATCTACTTACTGTAAGTAGTTAAATCTTTACAGCTCTCCCAGTTTTATCATTTCGGCAAAAATATTCTGATTATAGGAAACGAGACGGATCAGCTTGTAGCTCGCAGCATGCTGCAAATTCAATTAAATTGGACAATGATATTAGTTTATTGATATGTCAAAAGGAAATTCCAGCATTTCGGTGAAGAATGTGTCCCCTGTCTTTATGGAAATGAGATATGCATGCCATCTGTACTCCCTGACCTGTCTGTCCTACGTGGAATTAATGTCCGCCATCTGTCAAGCTTTTGCACTTATTCATGTACAAATGATCTATACACTTTGTTTTATTTCATATATATATATATTGTTACGTACTTTTCTTTAAATTAAATATTATATAAAAACAGTGTAAATGCTTCAGAGAGGGACTCCTTATCGGCCAACCTTTGTCCCTTACAAGGTTCGGTACGGCCAAGTTCCTTTCGAAACGTCGGTTAAACGACATCTCTCCCGTCACTCTCGACGTGACGTAGTTTCTTGTGTGTTCTAAACAAGGCTCGGTTTAGACCATTTTTCTCTCTTTGTTTCTCCCGTCGTTTGGCGAAGGTACTCTTAGCATTAATAGTGACATTTTGAATATAAGTGATTTCTTTTAAGTTCAACAGGTAAATAATAAGTGCGGGAAAGGGTGCACCCGAATAGCTGTCCGACAAGTGGTGGTACTTCGCCCAGTGAGGTATGTGCAAAAATGTCAACTTCATTCATTTAATTATTTAAGGTTCTCCGGAATCAATGTTGCCGTTACATGGCAAAATATTTAACATTTTTGGTCCTACGTTCAGGATATTTTGAAAAGGTCCTATGTTAAAACATGTCCACATGAATGACGTACATATTTCCAACCGCACGCAATATCTTGTCCTTGTTACAAGGCTTACCTCACTCAATTTCCTATCTATCAGCAGTGCAAATAGAGTAGACTATCACAATCCCTCTCTGAAAGCATATCTTTATAATTAACTACACTTGTCTATTTGTAAACAATTCGTATGATTCAAAGTTTATGTTTCTCACTCATACTAATGTTAATAGGCTAATATATTTATAAATATTTTCTGCTATTTAGTATGGTAAAAGAAGTCACCTATGATTTCACTGCTTGTAAATTACAAATTTATATTTATTAATGCTTATTGTTTTGAAGCAGTTCATTCAGTTAAATGCTGTCCAATGTAATTGTAATTATGTCTTTTTAAAATATTCACATTTTTCATAATTTGTATTGAACGTTTTTCTTATGGCAGTTATTTGAAGATATCTTGTTATAGTAACATTGAATAGGAGACATTTGTTTACTTCAACTGTTTACGTCCGTTCATAAGTTCAAACATTCAATATTTACATTTCTTTGTGAGAGACTAGTTTATGCTTTCTCTATCGCTCTTGCTATTAGTATAGCATATTTTGTTAGTGTATTTAAAGAGCCTTATTGTTATTGTAGATATAATTCAATTTTACAAAATGGCCAAATCACTAAGGGCAATCACTGCTAAGAAGGAAGCTCTATTTTCCCAGATCCAATCTATTTATGATCTCACGCAAAAGATTTCTGATAAAGCGATCATGCAGGAATTAATGATCCGAGCTCCCTCTGTCGCTAGCATTAAACAAGAATTTTTAGACACATTGGAGTTATTCAATGAACTCTCGTTGGAAAAAGATAACGATTTTATTCCCAATTTCTCAAATTCGGTGTGGTTAATGATCTTGTTTTTCGCATAAATTACACTGTTGCTTCAATAGAAGCGAAACAAGCTGCTAGGCAAAAAACCGAAGCTAGCTCTTCACTCTCGTCGCAAATCCCACTGCGACTCCCAAAATTGGAACTCAAACATTTCACGGGTGATCCATTTGAATGGACTTCGTTCAAAAATCTCTTTGACTCTACCATACATAAAAATACAACTCTCAATGCTGTCACCAAACTACAGTATTTGCTCAGTGTACTCTCAGGTGAACCATTAAAATTAATTAACTCTTTACCGATTTCGGAAGTTAATTATCAAGTCGCGTATGACCTTCTTATGGCAAGATATCATTCTCCAAGACGGTTAATGTCAATTCATCTTAATAGAATTCTCGATCTGCCGAATATCAATTACACTTCTATCCAAATGCGTAACTTTGTTACAAGTTATACAGAGAACACCCAAGCCTTGAAGGGGCTACAAATTGATATCACTAGTAACAATCCCTTTTTGTCAGCGATGATTTTACGCAAGCTGGATTCTACTATACTGAAGAAGCTTGAACAATCACGGGATAACACATCGACCCTGGCAACACCTGCGGAAATTATCAACTTCCTCTCACAAAAATGTAGTGAGCTTGAACACCCGACACTACATTCCTCTTCATCTCTCAACCCTAACTCATTACCTTCAAACTCACCTCAAATTTCAAAGGGAAAACAGTTAATGTATAAGACTCAGGTTAACCGAAAGGTGACTTCGCTGGTGACTTATAACTCTGTCAATGACACAGCGTCTGAAACAAAGCATCCTTTATGTTTTCTGTGTAAAGGAACAGACCATAAAATCTACTCATGCCTTAAGTTTAAGGCCAAATCTCCAACAGAGCGTTTGAAGATCGCGAAGTCGTATAGTAGATGTATTTTTATGTTTGGGCGCTCACAGTGTGAAGTATTGTAAATCCAAATCGACTTGTTTTCAATGTAAAAGGAAACATCACACTCTTCTCCATTTCGACAACGATCACCTGCCTCAGCATACACCATTAAAGTCCTCTCTTTCCCAGGTCCAAGGTGTAACAGAAGTTGTTCAGTCACCTATTAGTACGACTTCTCAGGCTACCTCCTCTCCTGCCTCTCAAAGTACAACTGTGCTCCTGGGCACACTTTTAGTAAAACTCTCCTCTCCTACCGGGACGACTTATGTTTTCCGGGCTCTGGTGGATTCAGGAAGCCAATCCTCATTTATTTCAGAGCAAGTAGCTCAACTAATGTGTGTAACTCGAACGAGAAGTAATCACAAAATTGTTGGACTTTCTCAAACTCTTACTCGCTCAAGGGGCATGACCTCTTTAGGCGTGCACACTCTCGATGGGACAGTAATAGCTGCCAAACATAATTTTCTCATTCTCGACAAAATTTGCGTCGATTTACCTCGTACTCACATTGACGTTAAAGTACTAAATAAGGTACAATCTTATACGCTTGCCGACCCCATTTTTCATTTGCCAAGTCGCAATAATATTCTTCTGGGCGGCGCTCTTTTTCCTTTAATTTTGACTCCAACTACGCATTCTCTCGGCTCTAATATGCCGTGCCTAATATGCACTCACTTTGGATTCATGGTTATGGGAGAAGCTCCATGTCTGCCTACCTGTGAAAGGGAATCTAGTGCTAATATGTCCACCACATTACTCACGGTGAATGACTTGGAACTGCACAATTCTCTGCAAAATTTCTGGCAACATGAAGAAGTGCCCTTCACCTCAAAACCCTCACCACATGATCAAGCATGTGAAGCTCATTATGTCGCTACTCATACACGCGACAGTTCAGGTCGTTACTGTGTCCGACTTCCTTTCAAACAAGATAAACCTCCTCTCGGAATTTCTCGCGGGAACGAGGAAGTACGATTAAAGTCTCTCGAACAAAGGTTCAACTCTAAGCCTCGCTTTAAGCAACTTTATGCAGAATTCATGTCTGACTATTTGACTTCTGGACACATGATACTTGCCCAAAGCACTCAGCTCAGTTCACGTCACTACTTTTTACCTCATCATGGGGTTTTAAAGGAATCCAGCACCACTACTCGCCTTCGAACAGTCTTTGATGAAAGTGCAAAAACATCCAACGGTTTCTCTCTCAACGACACCTTGTGGACAGGACAGAAAATGCAGACCAACATTTGTGATCTGTTACTCATGTTTCGCTATCATAATGTGGTTTTTACTTGCGATATACGCCAGATGTATCGTTAGATCAAAGTCCACCCTGATGATCAACCTTATCAGCTGATCCTATGGAGGGACCATGTCGATCAACCTGTTTCCACTTATCAATTGACCACAGTAACCTATGGATTTAGTTGTTCACCTTACCTGGCGATAAGAACTCTTCATCAGCTCGCCTCCGATGAAGGTGCTTCATTCCCTCAGGCTGCCGAAGTACTCCGCACACAAACGTTTGTCGACGACATTATTGCGGGTGGTGATTCCATTGATGAGGCCTCTCATTTGAAACCTCAGCTCATTTCTCTTTTACTTCGAGGTGGCTTCGAATTGTGGAAATGGACTACTAACGCTTATCAACTATTACAGGATCTTCCAGACGAACACTTAGAGACAGCCACGTTTCTTCAGGATACCGCACAACCTCATTATAATATTCTCGGAATTCATTGGTCATCCTTTTCGGACACTTTTACTTACCATTTGAATTTTCCTCGAAACTCTAAAACTAAACGCCAAGTGCTCAGCGTTATCGTTCAAATTTATGACCCTTGTGGTTTCCTTTCGCCAGTTGTCATGTGGGCGAAATGTTTTATGCAGCTCCTCTGGACAAAAGGGTAGGACTGAGACCAATCCCTACCACCTGAACTTCTAACTCAGTGGCAAACATTTGCAAAGACTTCTTATTGTTTAAAAAATATTGTAATTCCGCGGGCTTTACGCTTGAGTCACTCACCTAACATTGAGTTACACGGTTTCTCAGATGCTTCTGAGAGTGGATTCGCTGCTGTCATTTACTTAAGATGTCAGATTAGTGACAACTCGGTGGTAATTTGGCAGTTATTATCGAAGACTCGGGTAGCCCCACTGAAAAAAACTCACTGTACCTCGCTTGGATCTGAGTGCTGCTCATTTACGCGCTCAATTAATGGCGTATATTATATCTCTTTATAAAAAAAAAAATGGAATTTTCCTCTGTTTTTCTATGGTGCGATTCGACAGTAACACTGACATGGATACAAACGCCTCCTTATCGACTCAAAACCTTTGTCGCCAATCGGGTAGCGCAGGTTCAAGATTTATTGCCTTCTCATTATTGGAGGCACGTATCGAGTGAACAAAATCCCGCTGACTGCGCGTCTCGTGGAGTACTTCCTTCAGACCTACCTCAACATAAATTATGGTGGCGAGGGCCCCTCTTGGTTACAACAGTCTCATGATAACTGACCTATATCTCATTTTGAGCCTGCACAACTCATTGACACAGGAGAATATAAACCTATTTCACCTATATCTCTTCTCTCCACTGTTCACTCAGAATGGGACTTGCTGCGGAAATATTCTAGCTTTAGTCGACTGCAGCGTGTAATGGCGTACTTATTGCGTTTTGTACACAACTCTCGTCACTTAGGAAGAACTATTGGACCTCTCACTACGGGGGAGTTGAACTCAGCCAGAATCAGAATATTCAAATTACTTCAGGCATCCTCCTTCATCGAAGATTTAATGGCATTAGGACACACCCCTCCTAACAGGGTATCTTCTAGGCTCCGACGATTAACACCATTTCTCGATAGCGATGGCGACCTGCGAGTTGGTGGGCGACTCGAAGCAGCACAGATTCGTAATGAGACGCAACATCCGGTGATTTTGCCTAAGAAACTCCCTGTGGTTGACTCCTTGATTGACCTATATCATCGGAAGTACCTTCATTCTGGAGCTCAACTCACTCAATCACTTCTCGCACAAGAAGTGTAGATATTGTATGCTCGGAATGTAATTCGTGCACGCGTCTTCAAATGTACTGTGTGCTTTAAGCACCGACCTAAAATTAAAAATCCTCTTATGGGAAACTTACCTCAACCTCGACTGACCCCTACTCGCCCATTTCTCAACACAGGCATTGATTATGGTGGTCCTTTCATTCTGAAAGTACATAATATACGCTCTATTCGAACCATCAAGGCATACATCTGTGTCTTTGTTTGCCTTGTCACAAAAGCTGTTCACATTGAGGTGGTCACTGGTCTCTCGACGGACGCGTTCATCGCAGCATTGACTCGATTTGTGTCTAGACGAGGTCTGTGTCAACACGTCTATTCCGACTGCGGAACAAACTTTGTGGGAGCTGACAATGCTCTGCGATCTCTACTCAGGACCTCAGGACAAGATCTCGTTTGTGAATTTTCATTTCAACGTGGAGTTAATTTCCACTTCAATCCTCCTGCTGCACCTCATCAAGGAGGGCTATGGGAAAGCGCAATTAAAAGCGCTAAACATCACTTGCGTCGCGTCATAGGTAAACACGTTCTAACTCTCTCCGAATTCATGACTCTGACAACTCAAGTCGAGTCAATCCTCAACTCTCGACCACTCACACCTTTGTCTAACGATCCTTCCGATCTCACTGCTCTGACCACAGGACACTTTTTAATTGCAGCTCCACTCGTCGCCGTACCCGAAAGAAATCTGGCTGAAGTCCCTACTAATCGACTTCAGCATTGGCACCTCGTCCATGCTTTTCACCAACGCGTGTGGAAAAGGTGGCAGCTGGAATATCTCCACACTCTACAGCATCGGACCAAATGGACGGAAACGACAGACAACCTTCGTGTGGGCGACCTAGTGCTAGTGCATCAACCTACCCGCCTCTCTCTTGGCCATTGGCAAGAGTGACACAAGTGTACCCTGGCACAGACGGTGTGGTGCGAGTTGTTCAGCTCAAGACACAGCAAGGACTTATAACTCGACCTTCTCATAAGGTGTTCCCCCTGCCCATTAGTGCAGAATAAACTTTTTCTCATGTCTCTAGAAAATGAATTTTTATTTTTTATTAGTGTATATTTGTTTTTTGTAAAGAACTCTCATTTTGTTTATTGTTAATTATTGTTTTTTTTTCTCTCATGCTGGGATAGTTTATATTGTATTCTTCTTTGAATCCTAGGAGGATTCAAGGCCCCCGGTATGTTACGTACTTTTCTTTAAATTAAATATTATCTAAAAAACAGTGTAAATGCTTCAGAGAGGGACTCCTTATCGGCCAACCTTTGTCCCTTACAAGGTTCGATACGGCCCAGTTCCTTTCGAAACGTCGGTTAAACGACATCTCTCCCGTCACTCTCGACGTGACGTAGTTTCTTGTGTGTTCTAAACAAAGCTCGGTTTAGACCATTTTTCTCTCTTTGTTTCTCCCGTCGCGTCGTGAGGCGAAGGTACTCTTAGCATTAATAGTGACATTTTGAATATAAGTGATTTCTTTTAAGTTCAACAGGTAAATGATAAGTTCGGGAAAGGGTGCACCCGAATAGCTGTCCGACAAGTGGTGGTACTTCGCCCAGTGAGGTATGTGCAAAAATGTCAACTTCATTCATTTAATTATTTAAAGTCCTCCGGAAATCAATGTTGCCGTTACATGGCAAAATATTTAACACACACACACACATATATATATATATATATATATATATATATATATATATATATATCTGCTTAGATATTTATTGTAAACGGGGCTTTATAGTTCGTTTGTGCTAACACAACGTGGTTGATGAGTTTTAACCAAACCGTTTTCGTTTCGTCGTTTCAATAAAAACGCTTCTGATTATACGGGTCAGTTGACTGTCAAACACACAGCCCTTAATCTTTTCACACGCGAAGGCTTACATGATATATGGTATAGGCTTAGCTCACCTACAAAGATTTGACACTTTGCTTAATGAGAACAATAGGGCAGTTAGCTGGCGTTGTAATATAGCCTGAATGAAGGACTGGTTGTGTACATGGTGCTTAACAGCAATGTTTTTATTTATTTGTTAAATGCTATCGTTTTTAAACAAAACAAAAGTAAAGTAAATGACGCCCGGGCTCAATTAAAACAAGGGATTTTATCACATTTCCCTTTTTTATCTTCTTGTCAATTCCTTTTTGAAAGTTTATTGTTTGTGGCGACATGATAAATAATGTACTGTGTGTATGTTATGTCATACGGACAAAGGTAAATCTTTTTAAAGAGTCAGTTGACGACATTATAAAGGTTGTTGGCAGTGGGTTTATTCTAATGCTTTGCCTATACAAACAACAATTTGGCAAAGTTTCAAACGTTCAATCGATCAATTAACTCAAAAAATAATGCTTTACAAACAGAATTAATATAAGTTATGTGTTACGTTGGAAGTTTTAGGTTAGGTTTGTGTATCCAATAATACCAAAAATAGTATAGATTTTATACTTTTAATATCAAATAGAACTATATGTACTGCGAATTCCGTTTCATGAAAATATATGTAAAGTTTTAGTTTAGTTAATATTTGTCCGGTTAGTTGGTTTTATTGAACCAAGGTCTAATCAAGGCTCTGTCTCAAGGAACTGTTTTTCCCTGCCGGTGGCAGGCATCGTAAACAAGTATAAAGCCAACATCATGTGACTGCTATTTTAGCGGCTGGAAACTCTAGCTGTTATTAGATCCACCAGCAAGGCAAAATATTCTCAACGGTGTTCTAGCACTAAGGTAGCGAAGGATTCATGTATTACATCATCCCTACCTCATTAGTCCATCTCTACCTCAACATTACGTCACTCTACCTCACCTATACTTCATATTTACCTCACCATTACCTCATCTCTACCTTACTATTAGTTTATATCGTAAGGCGGAAGTATGAGTTATAACAGAGTTTTATCAAATAAAAGTTGATAGAAGGACTCAATTAATTATTTTTTCCCTGCAGTTAACCATTGCAAACGTTTCGGTTAACATATGCTTCAAATTTGGTATTCAGTAACCGTATTGAAACTATCCCTCATCATTAATCATTAATTTAGCCTGGGCCATAGATCCGGCTCCAGCTTTTAATGAAGTATGATTCTTTACTTACTCTGCTGCTACCTCAAGGCTCGGCAGCCGATATGCAACCCCTTCTGTTAGAGGATGCAGGAGATCAAGTAATCATGTGTGCAATGAGAATTCTTAGAAGCTCTAACGATTATCAGGGTCTTTCACTATGTATCCATTTATAAGATGAAAGATAACGAAGTACGGGTAGAACAAGGTACAAGTGCTGGGCCATGAAAGAGGAGGAAACCTGCAATAATTTTATTCTGTATTTTTGCATAAAATCTTCTTCGTGTTGGATTGATAGTTTTGTTGATAGTTTTCATTTCGAAAAAGTTGGTTGACGAAATTACGTTTATTGTTTATGCCAACGATGGATTGGAAACAATCAGGCTTATCATACTCCGGCGTTTTATACATACACATCAGACTTGAAGAGACAAAACACGGCTCTGTGTAGGTAAATTATATTAAAAATAACAACGAACCTGTAGCAAAAGAAAGCTAAAGAACAGGACGTAAAAGAAATCAACATTTAAAACCATACACGCACACACACGCACACACGCACACACACACACACATACACACACACACACACACACACACACACACACACAGAAACACTATATGTGTTTGTTTATGCATACACATATATATGTGTGTGTATGTATATATATATATATATATATATATATATATATATATATATATATATATATGTATATATATATATATATATATATATATATATAAAGAAATAAGTCAAAATACAAATACAAGAATTATAATTGAATTTAAAATTATAATTCTGGTATTTGTATTTTGACTTAGTCCTTTATTAATACACAAGAATACATATATATATATATAATATAATTAATAAACTAAAAATATTTCAAAAACAAGAATACTTTTAATGAATATATTTATTCAAAGCTTTTCGTCGATAAAATAGTACCAGCATCTTCAAGAAAATAATTATCTAATATTAGATATATGTGTATATATATATATATATATATATATATATATAACACATAGATGCTGACACTTGTACAGAATAACCATTTCTCTATGCTTTTCTTCACTACTAGGTTCATATATTAAACCACCTATTGATATTAGGGAATAAACATATAAAACAGTGTAAGAACAGCACACAAGGCGAAAGAAACCTTTGAGAAAGGTTTACACAAAAGTATGGACTCTGGCAAGTGGTTTCTATTTATTCCATTTTCTTTTCCCTTAACTTTATTAACTAATTATACCTTTATACGCCCAACAATACGGCACTAAAGTCAACAGGGTGTGAAGACAAAGCTTGTTCCGGTATAATACCGTTGCGTTGTGCAACTGGTGAAAGACGGTTCATTTCATTCGAATCCAATCGCTTAAACAAACCGGGTAGTTACTTGAAACGAACTAAGAACTTTACAAGGAAAATGGACCCTAGTCTGCGCCTTCATGTTCGTTGACATTATTTTGTGTTATTTTATTTTTAGGCCTTTATGTGTCAATCTATCAGCTGTGTTAAGTCGTAAATGTATATTCATGATTTTCGTTTTTGGGGGGGGGGTACACTGACGACGTATATAACCTGTGTGAGCTACAAGTATCGTCAAAATTATTACCAATGTCTTTGATTAAATGTTTCGATTGTTTCTTTTTTGTATACTTATAGAGGCTTTTATTTTGGATGAATGTAAAGACTATTATGTCTGTAAGAGTTTAAAAAAATATAAATAATATTTTTAAAATTTCTACCACTAAGCCTTCCTATCGCTACCCCCAGTCCCCTCATATTTATTCCTATGACTTTAATATCATCTTTCTATTATTGATATTGAGGGGATGCAAAAATCACCCTGAACCACCATTAAGTTACTCCTATGACTAATGTATTAACTTTTCATTTACAATATTGTGGGGAGCACAAGTCATCCTCAACCAACACCGTGTTACTCCGATGAAAAGAAATAAACCTTCTACGGGTAAATATTGGAGGGATGAAAAAGCCACCCTGAGCCATTACCGTTTTACTTCTATGTCTAAAATATAACTTTCTTAATTATCCTCAAGTAAATATTTTGATTTATACATTTGGTATTTATTTTCTAAATGTATTCAAGATGTCCCATTTATCGGGGACTCTATTGTTAGCCTAACAAAATAGTGATCGCTCTTCTGACGACAGAACTGTGGCTGACTAAACGAGCCTCATCTAAACTCTATAAACCTAAATCTGAGCATAAAGTGGAAAATTAAAACCAAAATAATCTATTTAGTAATAGTTCTTTAAATATTTGTGTGCGTTGTGATGCAAAGTTAAAAGCAATTTCTAAAATAAAATCTATTACAAAACGTTTTCTAATAGCAATTTACAGCAAAATGAGTTGTGCACAGATTTCAATTTAACTTTGTTCAATATGATGGCGAGATAACAAAAGATAGGAGTTTTACTAAAGCCGCATTCTTTGAGCGCTGGAAATATTCAGTAGTAAAAATTCCTCACATAGCCAACGTCCCGAACCTCACAATGCTCTTATCATGGAAGAAAGGCATTCCAGACGTTCTATGATAAATGACTAGAGGAGCGATTTGTGTGTGAATATTGCAGTGGATTTATTTATTTGGCACAGAAACCAAAGAAAACTGGAGCAAACACACTTTCTGTGATATAAAAACACCAGTTTTTGGAATATTATCATGAGCTGTTCTAAGATGATTGTGGAGATATAACCGTGGTCAATAAATATTGCCAAACTGGAATTATCAAGCAATTATTTGATATAAACGATGGAAACAAGAAGAAATTATTAAAAATATATAAAATAATGACGGTCAATGGGATTAATTTCAAGAATGTAGTTAATAGGGGTTTTATTAAAATATAGTTATTAATTAAATACCATAGCTTATAAAACCTTCATTAGATGTACAAAAATTTACTGAATAAAATATTTACTGAACGAATGCATTGAAATTGTTCCCTAAAATATTTCAGATGCGCCTATTAAAGTTTGAATTACAAAAACTAGAAAAAAATCTTACCAATATTATTTTGATTTATTTAAAAAAATTTTTTTAAATATAATTTATTTTATATATTACCTGTAAAAAATATTGAATAATAACATTTCAATGCAATAATGTACAATAAGTAAACTAACATAAATTACTTGTTAAAACAAAGATTTTATAACTTTACCTATAATGAAAAATCAGCTCTTATTTGAAATAACGTGTTATGTATTAAATTAAAATGAAACTACTTGTGTAAAGCACATATTTACAAATTTATAGGCATTTTAAAACGAGACGGTTTTAGTGATGCTAACTCTAAGAATTTTCCTTGAACGCAATTTTGAACGCGAAATGAAGTAAGAACTTTTTTTAAGCTGTCTATATTACGCTAACAAGTATGTGAATTTTTTTTATTGTTTTGTTTTAGTTATTAAATTTTCTAATTAAATTTTTTAATAAAATGTTATTGTATACACTCATACACTCTCGTGAGTGCGCATATATAGGTATATGGGGGAACGTATGGGCTTGAAAGCCATTAATCCCTGAAGAAGGTTTACAACGTAACTGAACGACAAATAATCCAAACAGTGCATTATTACCTACGTTATGATCCCCACCTAAATAAATTCTCACATAAAATATTCACTGACTGCTTCACACCTCAACTTGGCAAGCATCAAAGTATACACTTTTTTCTTGTAATAAATTAAGTTGTTTTTTCCATTTTAAAGTTTTAATGTCGAGATCTCATTTATATTGAAAACATATGCGGTCATTTGTTTGCAACAGTGAATAGTTGGACCGACACTTTGAGTAACACAGTGTCTCTGCTGATTTAATGTGACTGTCGACTGGGGACGCTTTAATTCACTGCTCGAGACGGAACTGAGTACTTGTATGGAAAATATATTTATTGAAAACTATTTATAAAGTAAAATAAACAAAAACGAAATTAAAAGTTTACTGAGTAAAACTATATAATTACTCAGTTTCAGTTGTTGTGGTAGTTAACTCCTGCTTTTACTGGTTCCCATGTTGGAGTTTGGACTTTCTGCTTCTATGTGGTTATCTTACTATTGCTGCTCTGTTTCATTTATATTGTTTATAGGCGGCTTTTTAAATAGTATGTGTTATTATTATTAATATTTTTTATCTATCTCCCAAGTTTGTATTAAAATTTTAAGTTTATGCTGATATATGTAGAATAGGGGATGTTAAATACTTAAAACATGTCACTTAGACTTACATGGTTGACCACTTATCAAATATTGCCCGGGTACGTTAAAGCGGAATCCATACAAGTGGAAAAGCATGTACTTAGTCTCTGAGTGTATTTTTGTGCATTTCGATTCACGAAATAAAAAGAAACTTTTTGTCGCCCCCCCCCCCAGATCAGAAACCTAATAGCGTATCGTTTGACATGCTTTGTCAATTTCTATACCTTTGGTAGAAGATTAGAAAGAAGTTGAGAATTTCTATTTGTGGTTTTTACGAAACGTTTATAGCTTGTTATTAAAAATCATACTTTCTTTGAAACATGCAGTTTTTGTGTTGTTCATATTGAGGTGTTCAATTTACTACTGCTGGTATATTTTGCAGAAAAACCACTACCTACTGATATTTTTCAGCAGACGCGTTTCAGACTAGATCAGTACATTGTGCAATGCCGTGAGTCTTGTCCTTGTTTCACATCATTGAACAATGTACTGATCTATGTTTAACGCGTCTACTGAAAATATCAGTAAGTAGTGGTTTTTCGCCAAGTGATAACAATATCATTACTTTTTTTTTATTTTGTATTATAAATAACTTCACAGGGATCTCAATCTAATGAGAAATGTTAACTGATGAGGGATTTTTCAGTGACGATCGTGTATCAGACTAGACTCAGAACTAGTTTAGATTTTACAAAGTTATTTTAAATCTTTCATGTGAAGAATGAAATGTCAAAATTTATCTATATATCAACAGGAATGTTTCGCTTTTGCACGTTAATTAGAAAATTTAATGTTAGCTGGTGAAGTCAGTAATTTGTTACAAAAAAGCTTTACAGGTAATGTGTCCCAGGTAATGGTGTAAATTTCTTAAAAGCACATTAAAAAGAAACAAAATAATTTGAAATTTAATAACTTGAATTTTGAAAATAGACTTTTCGAAATACCAGGACGCTGAATCAGGTCAAAGAGAAATTCTAATGTAATTAATCATAGACTTTATAAGGGAATTAGGTTAGTGCATTACTTGACAGAGAATAATTGGTGCACTTAAAGTATTAAAGTAAATTCAATGCACGAATTATGTTCGAGTGGGAAAATCTATTTCTTTAGGCGGAAGCTTTGAGCTTGAAAAGCTTTAGTAAAACCTTTTTTAGAACCTTCATGCACATAGAATAAATGAAAATCCATTGTTTTATTGTGTTTATTTATTTGTTTATACTGTTACACTATTTATGGTAGTTAATTACGTTAAAGAAAATACGACGTACGCTATTTTTTTAACGCAATTAATTTAGAACCTGCTTTCTTTTTTTGATTTATTCTGATTCATTTTCAGCATAATATTATTACATATTAATAAAAATATAATTATAGAAATATTATTGACAATAGTAGTTTAAAAATCCATTGGGATTAAACAGATCCGAACGAAACATGCCTAACTGGATACCTACTGTACATATTACAAATTTCAGAATATATTACTTTATATTATTGTCCAAGCAAAATGTAGAATCGGCTTGAATGTAAGAAAAAATTGTGTCGGAGCTTGTAACGACAGAAATAATTCTATTTTAAAATTAAAGTTTTTGAAGAAAGGTCGTAATATTCAAACCAATAGGGATGCATCACGGAGAAAGGGATGGAGGGGGATAAACCTGTTATCTTCTCGCAGGCTAGTCTTGACATTCAATTCGCTGCGATCACTTACAACGAATCAGGCATGGGGACAAAATTTTGCTTTTGGCAGTATTCACTGTCCAACACAATCATTACCGTAAAAATACTACTAACACATTTTACGTGATGTAATTTAATAATTTTCAGTTTAAAATTCAAATGGAAATCGGAAGCTAAATGCAAATACAAGAGACAATATCAAAGTGAAACTAAACTAGTTTTCCAGTCCTACCGGATGTCAGAGTCTTCCTGTGATGAATTGCTTTTTCTGATTTGCGATAGTTTGAAGAGCCAGGATACGAACATAAAGAGAATCATAGGTGTTGCTAAGAGGATCGTTATAACCCTAACGTACGTTCTATTACAGTGACATACATAATGTTATTCGTTGCTCCAAGACTGCTTCCCGAAGGTCCTGGTACATACACTGTATGTGAAAAACCTCCTTCAAATGCTTTTTCACTAAACAACTGAGATATTATCGTTCTAGCATATGCAGCAGCATTACGGGGTAGGTTGTCCCTCGTCGGAAAAAAACGATTTTAAAAAGGCTTTGTTTCCATATTTATCGGATGCCATTTTTTCTTATCTAAGATTGATACTTTGTATTAGTATATCAGTCAAAGTAAGTGAGTAACGCGTGTGTAGTGACGCAGGGTTAAACCTGTTGAGGGCATGAGTTGGATAGTTTAAAGTTTATTTTCTATATTATAACAAAACAATTATTCCATTAACACACAAATGGTAAATATTTCCTTTCAGCTGCATCAGACAACAAATTTGCCTTTTCTAAAACAAATTTGTGTAAGGAGTTTTAGTTTATTTTATATTATATATTTTATAAGACCAAATCCTTTGTTGAATTCCGAACAGTCTTTTCAATTATTTCTGCCCTTTTTCCCCTTTAATGCGCAAGAACGAACAGGTCGTCCCCCTTTTTGCAGTATTTACAAAGTTCAATGTTTATATAAAGGTATTACTAAGAAGTTATTTCAATAAGGCCAATCCATTGTGAAAGTTTCGCTCCTTCAATGTTTTTGGAGATTAAATTCGTCAAGAATAAAAACAGATTTTGCAGCGAGAAACTTGCAAATCCAGGAGAACTTTGAAAGACAAGATTTAGAAATATTTGCCAAAATCAGATTTCAAACTTCAATTTTCCCAACTTGGTTTTAATTAAGAGGATTTTGGCGCAAATCTCTAGAAAATAACTTTCTTACAAAACCCTTACGGAATCATATTATTTCCATTTTACAAGAAGACTTTATTATTTTTAATTATATTTAATGCAATTTCTGGAGATAAAATAAGTAATATATGATATTCAAGCAAACTTTTACGTCATTCCTACTGCAATATTTTTCTTTCTTGACGCGTTGCGGAATGACTCCATTAAACGGAAATAATACTCTCTCTCTCCCTCTCTCGGAGATAAAGAGACAGAGAAAGTAATAATTCAGTTTTTAAATGGAGTCATTCCGAAACGCGTAAACAAATAAAAATATTCTAATGTTAGGAAAGCCAGAAAAATGTACTCGAATATATATACACATGATCCTAACAGAAGTGAAGTTGAGTATAATAAAAACTTCAACAGTAAGTAATTTATTATATAAAGGTGTTATGGGTGAAATTGTTACTAGTGTTCCTCTGCAATCTCTTTTTACGTAATTTTTAATGCATTTACCGAATTGTTAATAAATAATGAAAGATTAGGTTTACAAACTTCTGAATTATTTGTAACTTTGTTTATTACGTTTCTGTATTCAAGTTAATACAAACATAGGCGTAACATAGTTTAGTATCTCAGCTTGACTAACAGCGTTTCCACCGAAATAAAGCCGACGTTGAGACTTCCGACCGTATTAGCCTGGCAAACTGTCAGAGAGTAGTTTGGCAACGGAGTCCATATTTTACAAGAGGAATCGCCTTCATAAGACATGCATTATTCATGACGTAAAGTCCAGGATATCTTGGCATCCCGAGCGTGAAGATGATAAAACTCTAGACCCCCAACTCTTAGGCCTCTTCTCAGACTGTTCTTTCTAAAGCTCTATTACATTCGCATTCCTTAAGTAGGCCTAAATTGTTTTTCGTAAAAGAAATTACTTTACATATTATATTATATTATATTAAATAAATGATATAAATAAATAAATAAGCTATAAATAATAAATAAATGAATAATTAATCAACAATCAACTAATCATTAAATATTGGTACTAGTAGTTATTGCTACTAAATATTTAAGAAATATCATCTCTATCAAGCCGGGAAGATATTTCAAGTATTAAAAATAAAAATACAAGAGAAAGCAACATATTGTTACCATCCCAGTGACCTCTTCAGATTAGAAGTAAATACAGAACAGACCTATAAGTTGTTTATTCCAATTGAGAAAGAAAGTTGAAATATACCGGACCAATTTGGTCTCCCTTTTAGAGTATCTTAAAAGCTTTATTATAGCTAAACCAACTCATTTCCTTGTTCGGAAGTGTGAACTGAAATCCTTACATTCACTCAATGCCTGTCACACTTAGATTCCATTCGGTCTCGTGTCACGTGGGACATAAACACACAGAACACCTTTTCATGGAGTAGGTTGATTAAATTTCCCTTGTTTTACAACCCCAGTTTACCTTGTTTATTTATAAATTCGCCAGGATTTTCACCCAGTCATGTATCTACATCATTGGTTACCCATTGTTTTTCCACTCATGGCAATTTATCGCTTCATTTAAACATCCACAATTATGAGAACCACTACAAGTTATGTGCTACATATTATTGGTCACATTTCAGCAGTACGCAGATATAGAACGAGCCCTGGAAGGGGAACTTTCTGGTTTCGCCTAGTTGGTAGTCTACATTTAAAAAGGCGATTACTACTCGGAATTGATACTCATGTGAAAGGGTGTAAGCGCGCGACTGCTTATAATGTTTAATGAATAAAAATAATGTAAGTCTGCATATCCCTAATTAAATATCTTTCTACTAGGTGCCGCTGTGTGTAGGAGGAGTGATAATTTACTTTATTGTTGATGATTTGTTTAGTTATAGTTTTATGGTAAGCAAAAAAAAAAAAAAAAAAAAAATGGCTAAACTGAATTTGCACAAAATGTGACGTATTTATGTAGTATGATGTGAGAGTCATAACGTAACGTCATGTAAAGTAAAGCGGCTCTCGACAGGACTTATAGTGGTAGATAATTATTCCAGATCACACGTCAGAAAACAAACAGAGCGTGTTTATTGAGTTTTGGATTGAGGTGTTCACTTTGGTACAGACTGGGTCCAACTGGGATGAGTTCATGCAATAACAAGTCAAGCAAGTGACGGAAACGATTAGATGCTTCTCCAATGTGTAACAGAGGAAAATTGGGTCGTGTAGAAGGTTGGGTAGTAAATACCAAATGAAAATTAAATCAAATGTTTTTCTTGGGGTGTATTTTGCGGATTAATTTGACTAAATATAATTATTATATGAGTATTACATCCTCAACTACGTACGTTGCTATGGAAAAGCCACGTATAAAGTAAAATAAGGAAATGTGACCAACTGGGCTACTCAGACATGATATATGGGGAAGGAAGGGGGATGATAGGGGTTGAGAAAAGAACAGTTATGCTATATGATACAGAATCATAAAATGCTTTTATTGTTGTGCTTGGAAAGTTTTGTTTTTTTCTTCACAACTTATTTATCGCGAACTACTCTTAGCGTATATAGGCCTGTTAATCTTTGATACAACCTCATTTGTACCTACTTGCTTATACTTTATAAAGAGCACTTAACTGCTGTGAACGTTTTATTGCACTTAACCAAATCTTGGACATGTAGGAACACCTCAGTCCTACTGGACTATGTAGGCATGAAAAACTTTATTCCGGTATATTGTAATATAGTTTATACTAATACGTTTCAAAATATAGGTACATTTATGGGATTTTTTCAAATTTTTAACCTAATCCTGCAATCATCTGTATTTAAGACAGTAAAAACGCAACTGTTGAAAATATAATAAGGTTAGGTTAAGTCGTCTCCCAGAGTAACAATCTCAGTGGCTGTGTAAAACTGTGAATTTATTTTGCGTTTAGTCGTGACTGAAAATAGAGCCATATATACAATTCCTGAACGTTTGCTTGCGGATCCTAAAATTGTATAGATTTTCAAAGAAAGTGCTGGATCGAAACCTTTTTTTTAGAGTATGCGTTTTTGCTGATTTTTATGTCAATTATAGTTAGTATTTGCTTCTACTATGTTCCTCTGATCGTGCAATCGCTCTTTGAAAACCTCTGCACATTTCCTTTATAGCTCCTGGTGTAGCACTTTTAGCGCTTTAGCACATATCCTCAGCAGCACCTTATGTAGCACTTTAAAACGCCTCGAAATTTCCTTTATAGCTCTAGGTGTACTTTTAGAATTCCTGCACATTTCCTTTGTATCTCTTGGTGTAGCACTTTTAGAACACCTGCACATTTTCTCTGTAGCTCCTGGTGTACTTTCAAAACTCTTTCACATTTCCTCTGTAGCTCCTGGTGTACTTTTAAAACTCCTGCACATTTCCTTTGTAGCTCCTGGTGTACTTTTAAAACTCCTGCACATATCCTTTATAGCCTCTGGTATATCACTGTACCAATGCATATTTAAACTGTATGACAGTGATACAAATAATAATTAATTATTAGACTAAATCCATTTGGCATAGGAAAAAGGCTGTCAAATGGCCTAGGAAACACACGCCACAGACAAAAAGACAATATTTCATAATAATGATATCTTTTGTTCCCACGTATGTTAGAGGGTATAACAAATTTTTCTCTTGAGCTATGGTTTAGCCAGAAATAAAAAAGTGTTTATATATTCTATTTGATGCGTTAGGAAACTAAGCGTGAAAAGCCTGGTAGCCAACTTTAAAAGTTAGAACAAGCGTGAGGTAATGTTTTTATACACGATTTATAAAACGAACTAAAGTTATTTAAGGAGAAGAAATATAAAAAAGCTAATAAATTCTAAAGTTTCAGAGAGTAAATGAATTAACGTAGGCTTATCGTTAAGAGGAAAATCTACATATAAATGGTCCCGGGAATAATTTGCCCCGCTGAACCGTTATCCAGTTGGACCCTAATTCAGATATTTAGGGATATTTAGAGATTTAGGTTTTCTCTTATCGTTGTTGCTACGAAAGTTTCAATCAAAATAAATTAAATGAAATTAAATTTACTATCGTTTTTATTATTGGAATTCTGTTGAGGTAGTCACGCTTAAGTGTTAGAACAAACCGCTTACAAGTTTATAGAAATGAATTATACCAAGGAATTTTGCTGAAGGGGTTGAAATCCAATTATTAAAGCCCTGTGAACTTCAATACCTGATGAAAAGTAATCAAACTGCAACGAGTCTCACGTAACATAGACGTGACCTCCGTGGGTTTAGCTTTACGTGACGAATTTGTACGCATCGATCGGAGGGCGAGCAGCGAGCCTCGTGGGTAACAATGTGTTCAGAGTTGTCAGTCAGGCACAACTACCATCGTGATATCGCCTCTGACGCTGAGCTTCATCAGGACACTCCTAAGTCTGCTCGCCGGACGCTTGCGTATAGAAGATATAACAAAATATTACTGTTTTGAAAAAGTCTGATGAGTTAGACAGCTAATTGTACTACAAATATTAATATGTTTGACATTTATATACAGCATTTAAATAGTTTTATAGTTCTTTAATTTTTGTAATTATCTTTTTTTTTTATATTTTTTAAAATGAGAACATGTCGCTTGATAGAAAAACATCTGAGCACACATCTAAGAAAAAACTTTTCGTATTTGTGTATTTCAAATAAGAACTAACGTTTTTGTCTGTTTTGTAGTTTTGTTACAACACTGAGTGTAATTGTCAGTAAAATGTTTTCTATTTAATTTGTTCTCAGAAACTTCTGCTTAAAAAGCCTGAGTACGCTAAATTTTTAAAGGGAACAAAATGAATACCCTGTGAAGCTCTATATTTGACAAACTTGGGGAGCAAGAGTATGATGGAAAAGTGATACATTACTAATACATTTCTACTACTAAGTAAAATACGTTTTCAAATGTAAGGTTCCGTTGGTGAAGAAATAATATACTTAGATGAATTGGCCTAAATTATTTTAAATACAAGTACATTTATATTTAGAAAATGAAAATAATAGAAATAAAAAGGTTCGTCCATATAAGGAAATGTTATAATCCCCTCTAGCCAATTATTTAAATTTATGAATAAGTATACCCTCTTTACTAAATATATCCGCTGTAACCATATAGGCTTCTCTATGAACTAGTTGTAGGATAACTCGGGCCTATAAACTGCACACCCACGTTTCCTTTATATAATGCAGTAAGGGACATACTAAACCTTTTTTCGAAGGGCTATTTCGGAATGTTTCTACCCAATCCTCCCTGTGAATATCTACACCTGAATATTCCTGCCTTATATCTGAATAACTACATCAGATTCTCCCTACCTGATTCTCCCTGTGAATGTCTGCTTAGAATGTCCTTACTTTAAACCTACCTGCATTTATCTACTTCCGAATGTATTAACCTAAATTATAACTGCGAATGTTTCCTTTTGAATGTCCCTATAATATTCCTACCTGTGAATGTTTACTTTTAAATACCCATATATTCATCCTAAATTCTCCTTGTGAATATCTACTTCCGAATGCCCCCACCTAATCATAAATCCTCTCTGTGAATGTCTACTTCTGAATGTCCGTATCCTAATTCCTTCTTGTGAATATCTATTTTGAATGTATCTAGCCGATTCATAAATCCTCCCTGTGTATGTCTACTTCTGAATATCCATATATTAATCCCAAATCCTCTCGGTGAATATCTACTTCCGAATGTCCCTAACCTAATCATATATATTCCTTGTGAATGGCTACTTCTTAATATCCATTTATTAATCTTAAATCCTTCTTGTGAATATCTATTTTGAATGTATCTAGCCGATTCATAAATCCTCCCTGGGTATGTCTACTTCTGAATATCCTTATAATAATAATAAATCCTCTCGGTGAATATCTACTTCCGAATATCCCTAACCTAATCATATATATTCCTTGTGAATGTCTACTTTTTAATATCAATTTATTAATCTTAAATCCTCCTTGTGAATATCTATTTCTGAATGTATCTAATCTAGTTCTCAACTCTCCCTGTGAATGTCCACTTCTGAATGTCTATATATTAATCATTAAACCTCCTTGTGAATATCTATTTCTGAATGTATCTAACCTAGTTCTCAACTCTCCCTGTGAATGTCTACTTCTGAATGTCCATATATTAATCATTAAACCTCCTTGTGAATATCACTTTCTGAATGTATCTAACCTAGTTCTTAACTCTCCCTGTGATTGTCTATTTCTGAATGTCTCGAACCTAAATCCTAATTCCTCCCTTTGAATGTCTACTTTTCAATGTCCCTACAATAATGTTAGTAGTATTAAATTGGGGCCGCTAAAAATTAAAAAATTTAAAATTGTGTGTGATTGCGGGTGCGTAGGTGTGTGTGACGTGAAAGGGTGGTATTAGTGTGAGTGTGTGACGTCATGAGGGGGGTGAGGGGGAGGTAGTTGAGTTAAAAGTGCGTTTAAGTTTTTGTAGTAAAAGTAGTATTTGGATCTGAGTGTATTTAATGGAATACGAATTTAGCGGCCCCAATTAATACTGGAGAATTAGGGAGAAAATGCATTTTATATTTGGGTGATAGTATGCGATTCTTTGTATTAAAATCACTTTATTGAAAAGTGTATTTATTATTAAATGCACTTTAAGAAAAGTGTATTTATAGGTATTGGAGTTAATCTGATATTCAGGATATGATTGTTTTGGAACTATAAAATGCACTTATGAAAGAGTCACTTTTCGGTGATACGTTAATCTTTATTAATACTGTTCATTGTTTCAATTATTGACGAGCGTTCATCAACGCACATGTTACCTTCTCAGCAGACTGTTAACAAATGACTACTTAGCTTCAAGTACTCATATTTATAAATTAATATTTGGTGGGAGGTCTAATACTAAATACTTTAGTGGTGGGGGTTACCTTTCCTATACTAATGTTAGCTTAGAAGAGTGTCTGGAAGAAAACGTACTTTATAAAGATTGTCTTTTTAAATTCATATCTTTAAAATGTTAATGAATCAATTTTTTCGTTATTTATCAACTAAGGACTCGTAAGACATATATTTATTATTATGAAAAGACCATTTACATTTTTTCAAGGTCAAACAAATGGCGTTTTAAAAAATAAATGCGTTTTTACAGTACCGCTCACAACTATTGTAAAAGTTACATTTTTCTGCAACACATAACTGTTCGTTAAATTACAAGTTATAATAATTATATCACTAAACACATGTTGCGGTTCTACAGTAATGAATCCCGTCTGTGGAATGTAGCCATGCTAAAAACCTCATCCGTACATGTGGTCATGAACTTGAATCATGTTTTTATCTAAAAGACTAGACGAGTTTAGTCCTTGAAACTGCAACCGATTTAGACCCTGTTACAAAAACGTTTCATGCACATGTGAATTAATTGGTTATGTTTCTTCACTCTCTCTCTCCAGACAGTAATTAATTCCGTAGCAGGAGTCACATTGTAAATGAAAAGACATTGCTCTTTAAATTATTGCACAGAACCTAACCAATCATATTTTTTAAATAAATATAATACAAACAATTTTATTTATTTTAAATTTTTTTAAAAATCTTTTGAAGCTTGTCATATTTACATTATGCATTATTGGTGTCGGAAATGTAAAATAAGACTGTTTGTTGTTGTATATATATATATATATATATATATATATATATATATATATATATATATATATAGATATCTGGTGTCAATATGTCAATGGAAAAATTAGAGAAAAGTGATTTTCAAACCATGTAAGTATAAAGTGAATTTATTTTTTTTAGTTGGTTTCCTCACCACAGTAAGTTTAAATATATATATGTATTGACCTGTTATACACAATAATACATATATATAAATCTACTAAGCTGTACAACTCAATGGCGCGTTAAGAGTTTTTTTTATGTGGAACTCTTTCCCCAGTAGGCCTATAAACCACAAAAAAAGTAATTGAATTTAAAATTTAGAAAAACAACAAAATATAGTTTATTTATTTTTAGGGTTTCGGAACCAAGTAGGAAGTCCCCTTTTATTTTTTTCATTCTCAAGATACCAGTCTCCATTCGTAATGTCTGGAAACTGGAACCATTGAGGAATAAAGATTTTATTTCTAATTCTTCCTTTAAAAGAAAAAATTCCATAAGATCCCTCTCTATATTCAAATTTATAAGAGATCTTTGGATCCAACCTCGTAAGCCTGACCAGTCTAGGTTCAGTTTTCGATGTTGGATCCTTGAATATTTTTTCTTTTAGAGGAACAATTGTTAGTTTTGAAGGTTTATCATTAAGAATAGCAGTGCAAGTACTTTGTTTCGTTTCTTTAACACTTCCTACTTTAGTTAATTTTGGTTTATGTTTTGCACAAAGTCCAGATTCATGAGATGTTTTTACAATGCACCGTATTTTTTCCCCCCTTTTACCAATGTACTTGCACTGCTTTCTTACTTGAAGATGGTGTGGTGAGGTCATAATTTTAGAAGGAGGTATTATACTGGGAATTTTGTTTTTTAAAGGTTCTGAGGCTAAGTTTGGGTTGTTGGAAAGTTGATTTTTAAAAAGATTGGTATTTATAGGAAAATTCAAAGTAGGTTTATTAGGAAAAAGTTCTCTTATGCAATTAGGTTTTCGAGGGAAGGGAAGGGACGGTTTAGGGGGGAATGTTGGCGAAAGTCCAGCGCTGGGCAGCGAAGGTCCTGACTGCTTTGCCGTCTTGCCAATGGGGAGCGATGGTCTTGTTGGTTTCCTCACCCATGGTCCTAGAGCCACTTCCAGCTGCTCCACCACACACACTGGTTCTCCACTCCTTGATGCCATTTCTTAAAAATGTTACAAAAGAACTGCTCCACGAACAAAGTAGCAATGTAAAGCATATAGTAATCTATCTCAATTTATAGGCAAAAGTTATTCTTTACTCGAACCAATCAACGAGCTGGTTGTCTTAGCCAATCAGAAACACAGTATAAGTTGTGTGTGACTGTGTAAGTATCTGATTTTTTAAGGTTGTCTGAGCGTTTCTTAGTTGAAGGTTGTCTACACATCTGTTGCAGCTGCAAGTTTAGCTGAGGTCGTTTACCGCGACATCAAACGCAGCTATTGCTGTTAAATTAAGAATTCACAGTTTGCGTTATAGACGCGATTCCTATTGGCTAACAGCTTCTGCAATCCTATTGGCTAGGAAAAGAAGCTTATCCTATGCTGTAGGCTTAGAAAACGTATATATACGGCTGCGTTTTGGCTTCACTTCACAGACGACTTCCAGATCTCCGCAGAATGGTTTCTTTCCAGCTGTTGGCCACTTCTAAAGTATTGTGCTTGGAATAAACATTTGAATTGGAAAAAGTCTATCTCCGGCCGGGACAGCTTTATTCGAAAAACTTCAAATGTTTATACAAGTGCAACCTTTGAAGCGGTAACTTTAGCTGCCTAAGAGTCTTCAACACGCCATGAGAAGAACGGAACCAATGGCAAGGCAACTACCCGAGGAGGAGCCCTTGAAGTCCGCCATGGGAAGAATGGAACCAATGGCATATGAACGAGCTTCGAGACCAAGGCAGACAACGCCGACGGAGTCCTGGAGAACATTGATTGTTTCGCTAGAAGTAAGTGAGTCTCAACATATCTTTTAACTATCTTCTGAAAACTCTCTTGCGGTTTAGTTACCAACGTTCTATATATTGGGAAAAGTGTTGAAAACTCTCATTTTTGAGAAGTTCTATACATACTTTTGCCGGTTGAAAACTTGGCTTTACCACCTGGGACGTTCTATACGGAGATAGTTACTTGAGTTGAGGTACGCTCTCTTATTTTAAAGCGTAACAATTGTAGCAGATGATTAAGAAGAAGATGTCATTAAAGAACTAACATTCAATAAAAAGTTTCATTTTGTATTACTTTAATCTTGTCCCCATCCTTTCTTGGTAAGGTAAGAAATACTGTTCTTTTCAGAGCAGTATTTCATTTTGCTCTTTTTAGAGCAACTTACTTTCAAATCTGGGTTACGGCAAAAGATCAACTTCATTGTATATGGTACCATACAATGAAGTGGGTTTTTGAGGTT
Source organism: Prosapia bicincta (assembly GCA_036971475.1). NCBI lineage: Eukaryota > Metazoa > Arthropoda > Insecta > Hemiptera > Cercopidae > Prosapia > Prosapia bicincta. The sequence goes on from JBAIZL010000002.1 coordinate 249,388,700, forward strand.
GTTACACCTCGTCGGGGATAGACGTAAGCATAGTAAGAATTAGTAATGAAAACGTTTTTATTACTAATTTCATTCTATGTTTACATCTATCCCAAAAATTTTTATTAAATTGAATGACCTTGAAACATTTTAGATGTTTCGATTTTTCTCTCACGTGTAACTCAATTGCATACTTTACCCATTGAATAACAATCAATTGCCCTTTAACAACAGCTGTTCATTCTGGTAATAAGACATTTAAAACATATCTCTACAGACAGACTTCCTTTTTTTGCTACTCTCATTAAAAGCGTGTTATGACTCAAGTTCAGTATAAAAAACCTGTATTGGAATGCCAGCCTCGGTCTGCTTTATTCGAACGCAGCGCGAGCGCGTGTGTATGTATGTTTGTGTGTGTGTGTGTGTGTGTGTGTGTGTGTGTGTGTGTGTGTGTGTGTGTGTGTGTGTGTGTGTGTGTGTGTGTGTGTGTGTGTGTGTGTGTGTGTGTGTGTGTGTGTGTGTGTGTGTGTGTGTGTGTGTGTGTGTGTGTGTGTGTGTGTGTGTGTGTGTGTGAGAAGACGTATTTTCATTTTCAGTATTGAGTTTCATATCATCATTACCTTCTTGTGAAAGTGACATTTCGCTATTACACTGTAGCAAAGTTGAGGTAGCGGAACAGCTTATAAATGAGCACTAACCGAAATCGTCAGTCCTTATATAGTCGGAAAATGGTGCAGGGAAGTGTGTTTTTATCCCCCCACTCCTTTTTTAATCGATACATATCCTACACAACCATTCTGACCACCCCTGTTAACGGAGTGTACGTAACAACAGTATCATGCAGTATTAAACAGTAAGCTGAAGTATTATCTGGAATATTCTCTTCAGTTTCAAATTCCAACCGTATATCTACAGTGGAAGACTTTACGGATTCGTTCTGCTTTGAACAATCTATGACAACAATAGGCGCGTGCTCTTTAAACGTGTCAGGCGATATTAAAGGCGTGTCTGACCTGCCATAGTATGATGACTGAAATCTAGCGTACATATCGTAAAGTACGCCATATCTGTTCTTCGAAAACGATACATTTAAATTATCGTAGGGGAAAAACTGAGAATTTAAATAAAGTTTAATATTAGTAAGTTTACAGTGGTCAAACGTCCCGGCGTTGGCTGTTATATTATTCCTTTTGTTTGTCTGCAATGCAAATATGATATATCTAGGCTTTTCTAATTGAGTGGAGGTTTTGATATTCCAAGACTGCCGTTGAGTTTAAGGTAAGATAGGATACTGATGCATTTCCCAGTTCCTAAAAGGTAAAACGATGTCTCTATCCGACTCTAATTGTTTCAACAGTGAAAGCCGGTGTTCGTCGGCAAGTCGTACGTGCGGTACCCTCCACGTTATTTTGTTTATGTTCAATTTCCAATCCATATTTGCTTCTGTAGTGGATGGGGAGGCTATAATCGCGTCATTATCCGTTGAAGACCGAAGCAAGAATAATTCTTGTTTACAATTTATAATGAGTTTCCCATAGTCTTCTGCAAACCCTAATAGTAAACGGAGCGGTATAGAGAATTCAAAATATCCTTCTTTATTTGGTGTGATAGTTGTAGATACTGGAAACACCCAACCCGATGTTCGCAGTTTGTTTATTTCATGTGGTGGTTGAGAAATAAGCGTCTTTAAAGTGCTAGTCACACCAACACGTTTCGTAGAATCTACAGTTATTCCTGAAATCTCGTATCTTATTTCTTCAAACAAAAATGCCATTGGGTTATTGATAAATGGAACTGTGGTTCCCAGTGTTCCATCTTTTTTCGTAACAATCCCTTCGATGTATATATAACTTTCACACGGTAAAGTGTACGCGTCTTGATGTTGTATAGGAATGCGTATTTCGTCGTTATTTCCCAATCTCGATGAAGCGTAGGGGTTGTGAGAATGATACTCCTTCTCCCATATTGTCTCGTCGAATATAGGTCCATTCTTTATGTTCAGAATATCCATTTTTATTAACAGTGAAACCAATTTGTTCTAGAAAACGTATGTTCTCGTTAGTTAACTTTTGAACAGACTGACAACTATTAACGTTTTCGTTACTAAAGATTGATTTAAAAGTTAAACCCATGTGTAGTAGATAAACTAGTTTCCTTTAGCGCTCTTTTATATGAAGTCTTGAAGTAATAGTCTCTCCTCTAAAATCTACAAAATCTCCGTCTTGATCCAATACGTTTAAATTAATGTCTGAAATATGACTAACATTTAAAGGTAAATAAACAAGATTATGAGGTTTTTCAACTATCTTAAAACCCGGTGCTACTGTAGGATAAAATGAATGCAATATATGTCCATTTACACCATCCTTATAAGCACCATGAACTATATTGCAAGTAATGTTTATAACGTTGACTTTGATTATATCGACTGTTTTATCACCTACGTGATTAACATTCGGAGATAGTGGACTATTAAGACTTGAAAAGCCAAGTAACGGACCTAAGCTGTGTTCCTTTGAAAAATCAACAAAATAAGCACAAGAGAGTTCGCTTCTTAATAAACTGTTATTTGCTTTTAATGTAATTTTGTCTTTCCCTAATTTTTCTTGAAGAACCTCAGAAATATCTTCGATTTCATAAGAACCTGTCTGCAGTTGTACTGTTTTGAAATCATTTTGTTCGTCGTTTTCTTTATAATAGAATATATTATTTACTCCTTCAATGACATTAGGAATTGAATTGTATGTTGTAAAATCTAGAAGCGCTACCTCCCATTCTTTATCCTCTCTAAGTTGTATCGGTGGAAACAGGGAACTATGAAGATTAGATGACGTTCCACTAATGGAAACCGTGTAAGACGACATTTCAAAGAATACTAACATCAGAAGCTAGAAACTCTAAACATAAATGTCCACAAATAGAAGTATTCTCACCCTGCCGTCTGTTGTAATTGTACAATATATTACTTGCTGGCTTGAAGTAAACCTTAAGTTCTCTAGGCGGTTGCAAATTTCCTAAACTGTCAAAGTAGTAGACAGTGTTGTCTATTTTCTTATAACAGACCCAGTGCGTTCCTTTACCAAAGGAGTTATCGAGGTTGACAATCCCCGTTTCGTATTTTTTTTACTTTTTCCGGCAACTCATCTCTCATAAATACACCTCTGAAGTACGGTATTTTTAAACAAGAGGCGTAATGTATCAACTGAGTCGTGCTGAGCGGTGTATTAGGTAAAACAAGTTTGTTAAATTTATTTCTTAAACACGATATGGTTTTAGGTACAGACCTCGACCGTGTTTTTGATTTTTTTTTTTTTAAATTCCTTTTTTTATGATTTTGCTTTCCAATTCTTTTTCTTCTTCCAGCTCCTCTTTTCCCACCCGTTCCTCTACGTCGTTTTGAACTACCTCCAATTGCTGTTTTTGCCTTCATTGCAGCAGCGACCGCTAATGCTGCAGCTCTCTCGCCAATACTTGAATCACTTGATTTAAATCTCTGCCACGCTCTCTCTGCTAATGCTCTATCAGCTATAGATCTGTGTTCAGCGTCTGAGTAATTTGAATAAGCAATATCGTGTATTTTACACAATTCGTCCAATTTATTAATTCCAGGATCTCCACGAGCTAGTCGTTCTTTAAGCTTTGTCCCAGGACCGCAATATCTATATCCGCCTGGTAGACGTAGCTCAATGGGTAATGCGTCGATTGTTTTGTTCAGTAACGTTCCTACAGGTACGCTCTTGACAGCTTTACTCAAAACGGATAATGCCCATGTCGCTAAACCACCTCCTCCTTTATCAAATTTTTGATTCCTATTAAATAGTTTATAAGGGCTCATCTTAATTTATTTTATCGTCAATAGTTATTTATCAAGTTCTTCCTCTCCGTCTGAAGAGTCGAATATTTCGCTCCAATTTATAAAGTTGTTTTCGTTTTCTTCATTACTCATCTTTCCTTGTGGATAGTGTAGAGTAAATTTATGAATATAGTAAAACAGTTTATTTCCGAACCTTAGTAATGTCTCCTTTTGCTTGCAACGTGCTAAGTCAAACATCGTTTTTACATCCTTGAGACACACAGCATCATTGTTTTCTTCAGAGCTCGCTACGTTCGTAATTCTAAGATTCCTAGCATTGTAAAATTGTTTTTGATCATTTGAAGTAATTGCTAACTGTTTAAGCACCCTGATATTTATTGCCTCACCTTCGTATAAAGCGTCACCAATATTGCTTAATCGTTTAGCATTGAAATTCCAATTTGAACTTCCCTGCGGTGGTGTTTTCGTATCGACATACATTTTTGTAGCGACATCAGTTTCAGCTTTTGGATTGGCGACATTACGTATAAGTTTATTTTGTACGTCGTAATCACCTTCGTCGGTCAACTTATATCCTTCTCCTCGAGGTCCTATCATAGACTCCCTTAATAAGGAATTTTCATGACGTCCGAACTTGTCGACACTCATAACTAAAGTGACTTGCTAAAGTATAATTTTTTGTCTTTTTAATTCTTCAGTCAAAGCAATCATTTCGTTATCCAGTCCTGTATGGCCTGAGAGTTTAGCATCATGTAATAAACGCTATCGATCCACTAAGGCGTTAATGTTATTGTAGTATAAAACATCTGGTTGATTCACGTTCTTAAGTGGCATTCCAGCTCCTTTTTTTTGTCTTCCTGATGGTAATAACTTTGCTATTACATTTCTATACTTATGAGATTTGTTTCGATATATCGAGTTAGTGTGCGAGTAATTCTTTCTGTGTGTGTTTGTTTCTTTACAAATAACTTTAAATGCTGCTAGATCCTTTTTCGAATAAGACGTTGGATTCTTTGAAAATAACAATTCTAAAAGACCAGGTGTACTTCTAAAAACTTTACTATTGATAATAATATTATCGTGTTTATCAATCATGAGTGTAGTGTCTCCGATCATTATTCTCTTACCTTCAAGCCTCCCTCCATATACATGATTTTTTTTCCTAATTCTTCCATGAAAATCTAATTTTGTTTCATATTTTCTGTCAAGAACTGCATTGTTACGGACGTTTTCTCCCACAGCTCTATTATATTTCTTTTTTCGTTCATCATGTTGTATTAAATGACAGTCTTCAGATAAGTCATCGTTATTACCTTGTGCGTCTTCAACAATGCTATTTGTCTCATTACTTTCTTCCAATTGCATTTCTGGTTTTTGAGTAATAGAAATTTTGTTTATAGTCTGTTGCATAGGCTCCGACGTAGTGTCCGATAAATTATCTCGTTCAATAATACCTAACTTCAACGCTTGGTTTTTTTTCCTTATGGAATCAGTTAGTTTTTTTAAATCGGTAATCAATTTCCCATTTTCCTCCATAATAATAATAAGATGTTTTTAATAACACGATCAATTTACAAATAAGGAAATTGCTGTCTGTATTATTGATGTAATAAAATAAATTCATCGAAACCGATTCTGTAACGTCCATTATTGATTCCCCTCTCTTTATCTATTACTGAAAACCCGTGTCTATCAACCCAAGCCTTGCTGCAGAGTTCTTTAAAAGTCTCAAAAGGCATGTCAGTGTTAACATGATCAGTATATACATGTCTCAAATTTTTTTCATCCTGTTTGAATAAAATTAACAGGTTTGCATTTTCCCTAATTAATTGTTTTGGAATTTTACTATATGTCTGTGTTATATATATAGAGTCAACCAAATTATGACGACCCATACAGAAATAGGTTCTAATTTTGTCCTGTTTTTCACAAGAAACGTCGTCAAATATAAATACGGAATAGGGTTTCGCTTCATTCGGGTGAATGACCTTCTCGTTATCTTTAAATTTGTGATACCCTATACACGATAATTGTGAAAAAATCTTTTCCAATAACTGATACTTTGGTTGATTCAATGACTTCGAAAATATGTAAACATTGTTGAATTTTAGCCCATTGACATCAGTTAACAAATTAAATACAACGTTTGTTTTTCCACAGTTTGAAGGACCGCATATTATACATCGAACTGAATCGGGTAGTAAAGTCCCATGTTTGCTACTTTTGTTACAAACTTCATCAGTAAAAACATCAATATTTGAAACTTTTAGTTTTTCTTTTTGCTTTACAACTTCCATAATTAATTCCTATGTGTGTTTCATTGCTTAGCAAAAAACTTTATGTTTCTTAGCAATTAAATTAAATCTTTTTTAGGTATCCAGGAATCCTGATTACGGTCATATCCTAACCAACGTACTAAAACTTTATCTCCTCTTGTTTTTAATATCTTTTCAACTAAATACACATTACCAGACTTTGACTTCAACATCTCATGACCATAAAAGCCTCCATGTAGTAGTTCTCCATGGTGATCTTTCAATATATACGTCTCTGGCACGGTTGGTTGGACTCTATAAACTGTAAATATCTCTGTCGTCCAATTCGGAATGTAGCTTTTTGAAAAATGCTTTTTTTGTTTACTAATGCGTACTGTTTCTCCTTCTTTAAATTTCCGCGGTGGTCTTGCCTCCATCTTTGGCATTGTGTTCTTGCGTATACGTTTCAACACTAATTTTTCATTCATCTTGCTCACTTGTATTGGTTTCATCCCTATTGTCCTATGATTACTGTTATTGTAATCGTAAATAAGTTTTTGTAGTATGTCATACCATACGTATGATCCTCTTTTTGAGAACGTTTTGTACATAATTCCTTTAATTGTTCTGTTGAAACGTTCTATAATAGTAGCTTTCATTTCACTTTTTGTAGAATAATGGTTTATATTATATTTTTTCATCAAACTTTTAAACAATTTGTTAAAGTATTCTAAGCCATCGTCGGTTTGTAAATGCTTCATTTTGTTTTCTTTTAAAAATTGTTCCATAGCATTGGTTACAGTTTTAGCTTATTTATCTTTTAAAGGTATACCATAAGCAAACTTTGTGAAACAATTTATAATAAACAAAATATATTTGTACCCCTTATTAAAACGATTATAGGGAATCATTTCTACGAGATCTGCTTGATAGTAATGATCTTCAATTCCTTTTACTACAGTGTTTCTCCTGGGGAAATGTTTTCTCACAGGTTTGTGCAATTCTTGCACTATTTTAGATTTCTCATCCATCGCCGTAAAATTCCAATAAGGTAGCTTGAAATATTATCAAATAATTATTATGTTGATTTGGTAATTTAAACGTTTTTCATCTTATCATGTATCAACTAATTTACTTAGTCATAAATTATTTGAAATGTAGTATAATTTTGTATTTAGCTGATTTCCTCACCACAGAAAGTATAAATATATTGTTTAATTTTTATACTAAGCTGTACAACTAAATGGCGCGTTAGAGGAAATTTTTTTTTTACGTGGTCCACCTCTTCCCCAATAGGCCTATTCAGAGACCACACACTTATGTGAAGTATATAGGTTGACATTTGATTATGTTTTTTTAATACACACTTTTTCTTAATACAATTGTGTATTTAAATTATCTATTTTAGCCAAGGAATAATGTCCATAAGGCAAAGTTCTTACACCGTCTTCAAGAATAACCCTTTTATCATCATTAGCAGATAGAGACTTTTTATTTTGGGTTATGCTAAAAATTCTGTGATTGTAACTCCTTATAGTGTTAAATCCAGCCATGAAAGTTTTCTTTTCCAATAAACATTCCTTATAATTTTCGAATGATATGTGTTTTGTAAGGTATGACTTTTTTATGCCTTTCAATTTCTTTATAATTTTCTTATGTTCTCTGTTTGATCCTCTTTCATTGCACGTGAATGCGTACATTTTGGGTCTCAAAGCAACTATTTCACACATTGGTATGGAATTCAACTCGTCTTTGAATTTACCAATGACTTTTTTATTTATTCCTTGATCGTACGTCATGTGATTTGTAGGATAATCAGAAAAATCAAAATCGTTCCTGTGTGGAAATGTTTTTAAATCTAAATATAAATCATTTGTTTTGATCCAATAGATAAAAGCGTCAGTATCTAAGTAACAGGAACCAATATTATCCCTGCCATAGTATTGCACCATTTTCTCATAGTGGAACTCGTACATATGTATTTTCGAGATGTCGAGTATGGACATCCCGACATATAATGGTTTGTCCATAACCACACTTGTTTTACCCATAGACACTGCGACTAAGTTATCATCAATGATTACAGTAGTTTTAAAATTAGTTTTTTGTGTTAATTTTTTTAATTTGGTAGCATTCGAAACAAGTTGAATATTTTTATGCTTTCTTTTATTCTCTAAAGTTTTTCCGAATACAGCATTATTCATTAATTTAAAAAAGTCCTTTTGAAACGCTGTTTGCGCAACGGCTCTTCTTGCAGTATTAGATTTAATATACGGCTCCATCCAACGGGACTGTGAAAATTCCAACACTCTATGGACTTTTGTAACTTTGAGACCCAATTGAATAGCTTGTTGTATGGTCCTGAAATGTGCAACATAATAGCGTTTGTCCAACAATGTGGTCAATAGCTTTTTTGTCTTACTGTTGGGGGTGCTTCTGTTGATGGTAAAAGCGGTAAGTCGTAATGGAAGTCGTGCAAAGTTTCTGGGTACATAATATCACATTCCAAAATGTATCCTTTCTCACCATCTTTAGGAATAGATGTAATGTCACCAATTGCTTCTGGATCAACCCATTTAAAATCACCATATGGGAGGTGCTCTAAACTAGGTTTTGAGTACAAATTATTTGCGTCAAAATAGGCTAAATAGACACTTTCTTTCCGTGGGTTGTAATCGGGAAGGTATTTGTTGTTCGCTTTGACATGTCTTGGCACACACTGAGTTATTCCGCCTCTGATAGCTGATTCCACCATAAGTACCATGTAAATGTCTGTTAGTAATTCTAGCTTGCAGCGAGTTTCTTTAAGCATTGCTTGCCATGCTAATCCAGGAGCTGTATAAGAATGTAAAGGGTCTAAACCATATGCGGACATGCAGGAAGCTCTAAACTGTTCCATTATATCGCAAAGTAGTGTTACTTCCAGCTTTACATAAAAATCGCTGTATTCTCCCAACGTCCTTATACCAAGTTCCTTCCATGTACGCAGAGCATGATTGTAATCTTCATCTGATATATCTGCTTGGTCTAAACGGTTATAGAAACATGCTTTAGGTGGAAGAGATGTATCTTCAAACTTTTTTAAAGAATCGACGTAGTCATAAGGAAATACTGATTTGCGTAGAACAAGGTCGATTTTATTAGGAGGTACAATTTTCTGTGTTTCTATTAAATCACTCCTTTGGAGGTTTTCTGTTAGTTTCTTCAAACTTGAAGGCATAAATCTGAATGAGTCTAGAAATCGCAACTTCATTTTCCCGATTGTCTTTGAAAAACTTATAAACTTTTCCATACTTGTAGCAAGAACGTCTATAGGAGCTTTATCACGCCCCAATTGTGGCACAATCAAATGAGCATCGTAACCTGTTAAGTTATGCATGACAACTGGTATAAAAGACGGTAGTTTGTAGTTAATATTACATCGATTACACGCTGCTCCTCTATATTTACCTGTTAGGTGATCGTGGTCGCGTACTTTATGATTGATTGAAGTGAAACACTCTTTACATAGGTAACATTGTGCTGTGTGGTTGAAGTCTCCAGATTCTTTTTGACTAAGTTTAAACATAGGTACTTTGCTCTTGTACATATTTTCAACTCTCTTTGTTATGTCGTATAGTGCGTCAATAAAATGTTTTGCCGCATTTTCTCCTCTGTATAACTGTGGAGTTGATGTCAGCCCGTATACTTTCAAATAGTCTTCCGATAGGGTAGACTTAATCATTAGACAGTAGCTGTTTGGTTCGTGCCTTTGGTAACGATCTGTGAATGAATCATCAACATTTATATTAGTGACTGATTGAACAGGGACAAGAGATGATTCGAAATCCGCATATATTACTATGGGAATGGGATACTGATGTTCTGTTTTGTTAAAAGAAATTTCCGCCTTATCAGGTTTTGGCAATTTTATAGAGGTGGGGTCATGTTGCCAACATTGTCGTTTATGGGTTTCCAGCCAACTTGAATTGCAGTTAGAGTTATTCTTGAAAGAAAGACATCTTTTGCAGGCAGTTATGGACTATCTGTGCTTGGTTAACTGTCTTTTAACTAACCTGTTGAAATCGTGTATATGGACGTAGTGTGAAATTTCGCCTCTTGTAATCAAAAGCAGGTCTGTGTGATCTTGCAGCTCATTCTCAACTACCTTCAGTGGAAATACACTTTGAGTTTCATCTAATCCGTAGACATTAACTGAAACACCTGAATTTCGTTTTTCAAACTTTTTTATGTCTGATAAAGAAACAGGGTACTTGATACAACTGAAATCATAACGGTTTGATACCGCGTCGAATCCACCATTATACAACTTTTCATGAACATTACCAGTAATAAATTTTGTAAGAATAGCATAACGAAAACATTGATTGTCCATGTTACGGACGTTTGTACAGGATCTTGTTGTTGAGATTTTTTTCGCAAGCGGTAAAAAACTACTACCACGACAACCATACCCTTGCTTATGAACACGAACATTCATTTTTTCAATAGAGAGTAAGGACCATCCTGACCCACGACCTTCATGTTCGGTAATTTTCAGAATCAATTCCTGAATACACTCTGTAATAATTTCGCTGATATTATCAGAAGTCATACATGGTCTGCTTTTAGTTATAAAACATCGGGGAGAAATTTCATTTTCTACGTTAGTGAATAATGTTTCTAACACAAAATTAAATTTAATAAGGTGCAGCCTTTTCATTTCTTGTAATAATAACTTCTCTAACATGGGTTTTAACAAGAAGAAAAAATTGTCCATATTTTCTTTGTTTTTATTGACAATATAAAAATGACGTACAATAGAATTTCTAAATGCTCGTTTAAATTCTTCAACAACCAAAGAGTCTTTAATTACATCTTGATCATTTTTTGTTGTAGACTGAGCATATCTAATAACGCTTGGTGTTACTTGGTGTACTTCTTCCGAAACCAGCGGATTATCTGATGTGCACTCTCTTCTTTTTTTAGCTGGTGCGGCGTAATGAATTACGCTTGGCCTTGTTTGTTGGATGCGTTTTCGATTCTCTTGGTTACTTCTTAAATGTTTTTCCAGATTTCCATTAGACACGTAGGAACTTGTTTGGGCTGCAGGAGATTGATGTTGTAGGTTACTCTCTTCATTTGTGTATTTATAATGTACACTATTGTTGTCACTTCTTGATTGGTGTGGGATTGACATATTGGGCATTGTTTGCATTATAGAAGGCTGATGATCGGTGTCACTTCTTGCAGGCTGTTCACTGTCTTCTGTTGAAATGTTGGCATTAATCTTAATTGTACGGTGTGTTATTTGATGGATACGATATATTAGCCAATGATCAAATGTCAACCCACAAACATCACACAAGTGTTGTTCAATCATATTCCTATCTGTTGTTGTAGCTCACCACTTGGAAACTTTTAGCAGAAGAATAAATTTGTACTAGAATTAAACTCGTTATATACATAACACTTTCAGCTCTTCTTTCCTATTGGTGTAATGTTTAGTCCAATAAGAAAAATCCTACTTTCCTATTGGTCTACGTATAAAACCAATCATAAGCTGAGGTGAAACAAATATGGTTATAAATATAAACAATTTGCTATATAGCCGTACACTTAGAAAATGATTGCCGACATACCCAGACGTCTACAAGAAACGGAGAAGATTGACGAGGATTCGGATTCTGACTCCCAACAGTGGGACGAAGAAGAAATGGATGTAGATGATATATTACACTTTTTGGAGGACAACTCGCTAACTCCATCTTCTTCTTCTTCCAACACTCCTGTACCATCGGTATTTACTCCATTTTCGTCACCGATGTCTTCAGGCTTAAACACCACGCCTAGAAGGTCCGATGGAGGTGACGCAAGGAGACGATTGGTTTTTGAAAGCGACAATGAAGACAGCGAATCAAATTAAATCTCTTAGTACGATTTTATATATATATATATATATATATATATATATATATATATATATATATATATATGTATGTATACTCATTCGTAGAGAGGCTCGATTGTGAGCAAAGCTAAATTTAAAATAAAAAGAAACAATATTATTGTAAACAGTTAAAGTTTACATAATATTTACATATATTTATTTTAAATAGAGCTTTAGATTCCTCGTGACCTTGACCGACATTTAACACACACACACACACACACACACGCATATATATATATATATATATATATATATATTACAAGAAATCGTCTATTGTATGAGGTATTTTTTTGGTGGAAACAGTGCTGCTATAATATGTCTGTATTTCAACGAGTTATTCCTATTTATTGTTTCAGTAGGTGCATAAGAACGTTTGTGAGCGCTTGTTTGCAAACAGATGTTTTTGTATGCCATCAAGTCAGATTCAGTAAAAAGTTCCTCGTCTGGTAGCCTTTTGAAAATTAATTCATAAAGTCCAGGCGTTGCTTTATAGTTTATTCCGTCAATGACGATTTCTCCCTCAGACCCAAATTGAATCATTTTGTTACCGATCATGATGGAGTGGTTTTCAATTCTGGGTCCAAATGTATGATCTATCGATTTATTTCTTACAGTATCTTTAATCATTTTTAACATATACTTCTGTGTTAGAGGATTATGGCATGTTTCCTTTATCCATTGTTCAGATTCTGTTTGACCTTTTGGTGTTGCTACTAACTCACTAACACTTGGTAATTTAGGATCTGGAGTCTCTGCGATAACATTTGTATCGACAAAGTCAACTTTATTGAGTGGAGAAGTATCTGCTATACTAATGGGAATTAAATCTGTACTACGTAAGTTTTCAAACCTAGTATTATTCACATTTAAATGGTTTAATTCGTTCTTCACTTCAGGCGAAATTTTCTGAGCTGGTTTCATAAGAGATTTCATTAAATGAGAATATTGTTTGTCTAACAGCCGTTGAGTTTCTGTAGAGCCGCGACGTAAACGAAAATGTTTATTTTTTATTCGTTGGCGAAGTCTCGCTATTTTCAACACTAAATCCGTGTGTTTTGATGACATTGTAACAAATAACTTTAGAGTATTGTGTCAAAAGATTTTATTATATTACACACACACACACACACACACACACACACACACACACACACACACACACACACACACACACACACACACACACACACACACACACACACACACACACACACACACACACACACACACACACACACACACACACACACACACACACACACACACACACACACACACACACACACACACACACACACACACACATACACACACACACACACACACACACACACACACACACACACACACACACAAACATACATACACACGCGCTCGCGCTGCGTTCGAATAAAGCAGACCGAGGCTGGCATTCCAATACATTTTTTTTATACTGAACTTGAGTCATAACACGCTTTTAATGAGAGTAGCAAAAAAAGGAAGTCTGTCTGTAGAGATATGTTTTAAATGTCTTATTACCAGAATGAACAGCTGTTGTTAAAGGGCAATTGATTGTTATTCAATGGGTAAAGTATGCAATTGAGTTACACGTGAGAGAAAAATCGAAACATCTAAAATGTTTCAAGGTCATTCAATTTAATAAAAATTTTTGGGATAGATGTAAACATAGTATGAAATTAGTAATAAAAACGTTTTCATTACTAATTCTTACTATGCTTACGTCTATCCCCGACGAGGTGTAACAACCTCAAAAACCCACTTCATTGTATGGTACCATATACAATGAAGTTGATCTTTTGCCGTAACCCAGATTTGAAAGTAAGTTGCTCTAAAAAGAGCAAAATGAAATACTGCTCTGAAAAGAACAGTATTTCTTACCTTACCAAGAAAGGATGGGGACAAGATTAAAGTAATACAAAATGAAACTTTTTATTGAATGTTAGTTCTTTAATGACATCTTCTTCTTAATCATCTGCTACAATTGTTACGCTTTAAAATAAGAGAGCGTACCTCAACTCAAGTAACTATCTCCGTATAGAACGTCCCAGGTGGTAAAGCCAAGTTTTCAACCGGCAAAAGTATGTATAGAACTTCTCAAAAATGAGAGTTTTCAACACTTTTCCCAATATATAGAACGTTGGTAACTAAACCGCAAGAGAGTTTTCAGAAGATAGTTAAAAGATATGTTGAGACTCACTTACTTCTAGCGAAACAATCAATGTTCTCCAGGACTCCGTCGGCGTTGTCTGCCTTGGTCTCGAAGCTCGTTCATATGCCATTGGTTCCATTCTTCCCATGGCGGACTTCAAGGGCTCCTCCTCGGGTAGTTGCCTTGCCATTGGTTCCGTTCTTCTCATGGCGTGTTGAAGACTCTTAGGCAGCTAAAGTTACCGCTTCAAAGGTTGCACTTGTATAAACATTTGAAGTTTTTCGAATAAAGCTGTCCCGGCCGGAGATAGACTTTTTCCAATTCAAATGTTTATTCCAAGCACAATACTTTAGAAGTGGCCAACAGCTGGAAAGAAACCATTCTGCGGAGATCTGGAAGTCGTCTGTGAAGTGAAGCCAAAACGCAGCCGTATATATACGTTTTCTAAGCCTACAGCATAGGATAAGCTTCTTTTCCTAGCCAATAGGATTGCAGAAGCTGTTAGCCAATAGGAATCGCGTCTATAACGCAAACTGTGAATTCTTAATTTAACAGCAATAGCTGCGTTTGATGTCGCGGTAAACGACCTCAGCTAAACTTGCAGCTGCAACAGATGTGTAGACAACCTTCAACTAAGAAACGCTCAGACAACCTTAAAAAATCAGATACTTACACAGTCACACACAACTTATACTGTGTTTCTGATTGGCTAAGACAACCAGCTCGTTGATTGGTTCGAGTAAAGAATAACTTTTGCCTATAAATTGAGATAGATTACTATATGCTTTACATTGCTACTTTGTTCGTGGAGCAGTTCTTTTGTAACATTTTTAAGAAATGGCATCAAGGAGTGGAGAACCAGTGTGTGTGGTGGAGCAGCTGGAAGTGGCTCTAGGACCATGGGTGAGGAAACCAACAAGACCATCGCTCCCCATTGGCAAGACGGCAAAGCAGTCAGGACCTTCGCTGCCCAGCGCTGGACTTTCGCCAACATTCCCCCCTAAACCGTCCCTTCCCTTCCCTCGAAAACCTAATTGCATAAGAGAACTTTTTCCTAATAAACCTACTTTGAATTTTCCTATAAATACCAATCTTTTTAAAAATCAACTTTCCAACAACCCAAACTTAGCCTCAGAACCTTTAAAAAACAAAATTCCCAGTATAATACCTCCTTCTAAAATTATGACCTCACCACACCATCTTCAAGTAAGAAAGCAGTGCAAGTACATTGGTAAAAGGGGGGAAAAAATACGGTGCATTGTAAAAACATCTCATGAATCTGGACTTTGTGCAAAACATAAACCAAAATTAACTAAAGTAGGAAGTGTTAAAGAAACGAAACAAAGTACTTGCACTGCTATTCTTAATGATAAACCTTCAAAACTAACAATTGTTCCTCTAAAAGAAAAAATATTCAAGGATCCAACATCGAAAACTGAACCTAGACTGGTCAGGCTTACGAGGTTGGATCCAAAGATCTCTTATAAATTTGAATATAGAGAGGGATCTTATGGAATTTTTTCTTTTAAAGGAAGAATTAGAAATAAAATCTTTATTCCTCAATGGTTCCAGTTTCCAGACATTACGAATGGAGACTGGTATCTTGAGAATGAAAAAAATAAAAGGGGACTTCCTACTTGGTTCCGAAACCCTAAAAATAAATAAACTATATTTTGTTGTTTTTCTAAATTTTAAATTCAATTACTTTTTTTGTGGTTTATAGGCCTACTGGGGAAAGAGTTCCACATAAAAAAAACTCTTAACGCGCCATTGAGTTGTACAGCTTAGTAGATTTATATATATGTATTATTGTGTATAACAGGTCAATACATATATATATTTAAACTTACTGTGGTGAGGAAACCAACTAAAAAAAATAAATTCACTTTATACTTACATGGTTTGAAAATCACTTTTCTCTAATTTTTCCATTGACATATTGACACCAGATATCTATATATATATATATATATATATATATATATATATATATATATATATATATATATATACAACAACAAACAGTCTTATTTTACATTTCCGACACCAATAATGCATAATGTAAATATGACAAGCTTCAAAAGATTTTTAAAAAAATTTAAAATAAATAAAATTGTTTGTATTATATTTATTTAAAAAATATGATTGGTTAGGTTCTGTGCAATAATTTAAAGAGCAATGTCTTTTCATTTACAATGTGACTCCTGCTACGGAATTAATTACTGTCTGGAGAGAGAGAGTGAAGAAACATAACCAATTAATTCACATGTGCATGAAACGTTTTTGTAACAGGGTCTAAATCGGTTGCAGTTTCAAGGACTAAACTCGTCTAGTCTTTTAGATAAAAACATGATTCAAGTTCATGACCACATGTACGGATGAGGTTTTTAGCATGGCTACATTCCACAGACGGGATTCATTACTGTAGAACCGCAACATGTGTTTAGTGATATAATTATTATAACTTGTAATTTAACGAACAGTTATGTGTTGCAGAAAAATGTAACTTTTACAATAGTTGTGAGCGGTACTGTAAAAACGCATTTATTTTTTAAAACGCCATTTGTTTGACCTTGAAAAAATGTAAATGGTCTTTTCATAATAATAAATATATGTCTTACGAGTCCTTAGTTGATAAATAACGAAAAAATTGATTCATTAACATTTTAAAGATATGAATTTAAAAAGACAATCTTTATAAAGTACGTTTTCTTCCAGACACTCTTCTAAGCTAACATTAGTATAGGAAAGGTAACCCCCACCACTAAAGTATTTAGTATTAGACCTCCCACCAAATATTAATTTATAAATATGGGTACTTGAAGCTAAGTAGTCATTTGTTAACAGTCTGCTGAGAAGGTAACATGTGCGTTGATGAACGCTCGTCAATAATTGAAACAATGAACAGTATTAATAAAGATTAACGTATCACCGAAAAGTGACTTTTTCATAAGTGCATTTTATAGTTTCAAAACAATCATATCCTGAATATCAGATTAACTCCAATACCTATAAATACACTTTTCTTAAAGTGCATTTAATAATAAATACACTTTTCAATAAAGTGATTTTAATACAAAGAATCGCATACTATCACCCAAATATAAAATGCATTTTCTCCCTAATTCTCCAGTATTAATTGGGGCCGCTAAATTCGTATTCCATTAAATACACTCAGATCCAAATACTACTTTTACTACAAAAACTTAAACGCACTTTTAACTCAACTACCTCCCCCTCACCCCCCTCATGACGTCACACATTCACACTAATACCACCCTTTCACGTCACACACACCTACGCACCCGCAATCACACACAATTTTAAATTTTTTAATTTTTAGCGGCCCCAATTTAATACTACTAATGTTACCAGTGAATATCTAATTCTAAAAGTGCCAACCGTAATTCTACATTCACGACAATGATCTACCCTTTGTAAAAGGTTGCCTTAAATTAACAAACAGAGAACTAACCGACTAAAGGTTTTCTAGCAAATAACAAAAATAAGGATATGAGGAATATTTTCCCCTTCCATCATATAAACCTCATTACTTAAAACAAATGTAAATCTACCGTTAAATTACATCTAAAACAAAAGGTTACTCTCTCCTGTTTTAAAACAAAATTGCGTTTGTTTTCTCCCGAATATATCCAAAACTACGTCATACAGTGATTTTAATGAATACATTTTTCTACGTTAGCGTTAACAAATGGCGGAGGGTTCCAAACCGGACACAATGTTTCGTCGAGTCTACCATGCGTGACGACATGGGGCAGCACCAAACACTACTGTTCTGAAACACATCTGCCATTTCTTTTTTAATACAAACAAAACTCGATACGCGGTATACGCAATACGGGTTACAAAATTAATTACGAATTTCATTTAACCTTGCTGTGTGTACAAAAGGAAGGTTGGCGGGTATAAATTTGAGTACTTCAGATGATCAGATAGTACGACTATTGTTGCTTAGAGGAATAGGATAGGAATGCGTTTATAGGTAAGTACAAGCATCATTTTAAACCCGGATAATTCGGTGTCTACGTGATGCATAATGTTGTAAGAAGGTTAATAAAGGAGATATGGAAGTAAGTAGGAATTCTTTAAGTTTTCCTTTTTACCTTCCTAAGTCCAAATCCATTACATTATAGGAAGTAACAACCACTAATTTAAACTTTTTTGACCCTAATTAACAAATTAGTTTTAATATTTCTTTACCAACTTGACTATTCTATTAATATTGTTTGCCATTCGTTTAGCTAATTTAGAATTAATTTTATTAAAATTGTATAATTTGGTGGTACTTACATAATTAAAATGCAAAGAACAATTTTTTTTCATTTCTTTTTTTTTGTTTATATATTTTTCTGCTATCATCGACTTACACTAATTTTAAACAAAATCTCATTTTCTTATGACTACCTAAATATGGTTTTACGTTTTAAATTTTCTCTTAACTTTCTTCCTTACAGAAAAGTATTTACCTCTCTTTTATAATTGTACACACACACACACAGTCACACACACAGTCACACACACACAGACACACACACACACACAGACACACACACACACACACATGCATCTAAATTAATACCAAGTATAAGGATAGAAGATGGTAGCCAAGGCATGGTGGTGTTGTTTTTGGAGAGTTTTACTCTTATAACAACAATTGAAAAAAAACTGATTTTAACGTATTGAATTGGCTTGTGTTTTTCCTACCTAAAACTGTTCTGCCCGTTGGAACTGTTATTTTATTGAGAAAATGTGAAATGAGAGGCAAGCGCCATGACGGAAAAGAAACCAAAACATCAGCTAAGGAAGATTGAAAACATATTTCAACGAAACACTGCCGTCTCAGGAAATTAGGTTTAGCTCTCGCTCGAGATTAGGCAACTTTCTTTGCGTGGGAAACAAGGGACATTTAAATTTCCCATTGAAAAATAATATTGTCAACTACTTTCAGATTGTGAAAATGTACAAAATGTATAAAGTTGAGTGGTTAAAACTGCTTCCAGCACAAGGCTGTTATTTATTTCCATTAGGCTGATTTTGACGTTTGCCTCCATTGTTTATCAGTGGTATAAAAATAAAACAACCTATTTCCGCAAGTACAAACAAAAGCTTTCCTCCTAATCCACTGCTAAGAAAAAAGATATCCTAGATATGGTGGTTATTTTTGTATTTGATTTGTAATAATTTATTAAAATTATTACTAAAATTATTAAAATAATTTATTAAAATTATTACTGGAATTGTGTTCTATTACAATATAGTGGTATTGTAGGAAACGAGTAATTGTAAAGTAAAAACTCTTTAATAA
>JBAIZL010000002.1:249413154-249443154 GCA_036971475.1 Prosapia bicincta
GCGTTGAGAATGTCTGTCAACATAAACGCAATTAAAGAGCTACGACTGTACAAAGAAACAAACAACTTCGTCCATCCTCTTTGGTCATGTTAAAGTTTCTAAAACTTCTCACTTAAATCTTTCCTTTACTACATTCCAATCCTTGGCCTTATTTTCTCCTTTATTTTAGGCATTTACTTCTCGTTCACTGAAACTATATTTTTACTATTTTTTTTAAATAGCTGTTCTCATTAGAAGGCAGTGAAGCGTACTTTCTTTGCCATATGATAATGTAAAAGTCTCCACTGATGCTTATGTATGTATGGCATAATGTATAATGTATATGTTTATATATATATATATATATATATATATATATATTTATATATATATATATATATATATATATATGTATATACATATATATATATATATATATATATATATATATATATATATATATTTGAATTCCATTAAGTTAGGATAACTGTTTATAACATATTTAAACTAGTGAGGTCGTAGAACACTGTCGTTACCTAACAAAGGCTCGTCTATTGTAAACCTTTTGGCCAAAAGCGGTTACTGCACACACCTGTAAACCATACATATTATTATACGTCGAAAAGTTTTACTGTAGGTAAACCAAGACGTGACTCGATCACTGGAGAGGCACTTTACTTGAACATCGAGGGAAAGTAAACACCTTGGAAAAGTTCGATAAGTTCCCAACCAAGCCAAGGGGAAGCAGTAAAGAATGACGTATTGATAGGATGAAAATGTTTGGGCGCCATAAGGGAGCCAATTAAATTTGAAGGGGGGATGAACTCGTATGGAATCCATCCAAAAGAAAACACGAAAGTCAGTCAATTTTGAAGGTTCGAAGGGGTCAAGTTCTAGGATACGAAGGGAGCCGAATTGCAGGACTCGAGGAAGAATTACGTTAAGGGTGGTAAGAAATATTAAACTCAAATAATGTAAAGTCGCAATGTAAAGTATTAGTTAATAATAACAAGGTAGTATTTAAATAGAAAATGATGTTAAACGAAGGAGATAATCGGGTAATAAGTGAGATTAAATAAATGAAATAATTAAGTAAGGGAAATATAAAGATAGGTAAGAGAGAGGGGTTAGAGTAAGGGAAATAATTGAATAGTAAGTGGAATCAATAAAGAAGCGATTTAATAAAGTCAGTTACGGCATAGAAACTTTTCGAGTAAAAAGAAAGACTGAAATCGAAGAGATCTGTGAATGAGTTAATTTGTGAAAGAAGAAGAGAAAAGAAACCACGCAAGTATTAAGTAATAATTTATCTGAAATTTAAAGGAAACTCTTTAAAGTAAAGAATATTGAGAACATTTTAAACTTTTTATTAAATCTTTAAATAGTATTAATTCATTTAAATATAAAATTTATCAACCAGATGCAGTAGCCTATACACGCATAAGATAATTATGGACAGTTTAATGGAATTGTTAATTTAATAATAAACATAAGAGTTTTGATGCCTACCGGCAAAATTAGAGTTAATTAAAAACTAATTATTTGTAATTACCTAAAAAACGGTACCATTTGAACTTAGGAGGAAAATAAATCTGTTATTGTAAATACAAGTAGCTGCGTATTAATCTGATTTTCTAAGAGTCAATATATCCTTAAGGCCAAAAAGGAAAGTACATATAATATATATATATATATATAGGCCTATATATATATATATATATATATATATATATATATATATATATATATATATATATATATATATGTATATATATATATATGTGTGTGTGTGTGTGTGTGTGTGATTTATTATAATATACGTTGAAACTCAAAATAAACAAAAATAGTTATAAAACACAAACATAAAAACAGCCTTTATTACTAGCAACTCAATTATTATTAAAATAAACATCAGTAACCAACAAAACAAAATCGAATGTATTTAATTATATTCACAAAATATGAAAATTAAATATAATAGTCAAAAGTAAACATAAACAAATTAAAGATAAATGATCACTTTATTACATATGAAAAAGGAAATATAAATTGAGAGACTGAATGGTCTAATGGGGGGGGGGCGGTTGATGCATAGTGCTGGCTAAAGTTCTTGAATGGATACAGATTGCCTCAAGTTAAGACCGACCACGGCCATGTCTCTTTCAAACCATTTAACTGTATAAAAATAAGTAATTACTGTTACTTACCTTTAGCATGCTTATTACAAAATATTCACTGTATGAGGCAGATGTTTGGCAAACGTGTATGACTCACAGCTTCCTATATCAGTATTATCCTGGAGTTCGAGAGGTCTAGGATAAAGTTGGCATGGTATAGGGGACATCTAACCTGCATTTGCCGTATTCTACCGCTTGCTTCGTCAGCTATGTGTTGTCATAGCAACGAAGGGACTTGTGGTGACTGTAGGTACAGGTTTGTCGTACTTAAATACTCTCATAAGTAAGCCATGGCTTTGTTTTGCATTCTGTATCTATTTAATTTGTGGATTTCTTACGATTTCAAAACCTCCTAATCTAATCTAATGTTACAACGAGACAAATCCTTACAAATTTATCATAGTAAAAATTATTTTGTATCATTTTAAATTGTAAAATAACAATCGATAAACAACTGTAATAATTGGTGTTTTTTTTATCAACCTTACACACTCAGAAAGACTTCACCTAACTCTGCCGTTTTCATGCCCTCCTCCGACTAATTCATCTATTTTCCTCCACTCACCTCCCCTCGATAACTTCTCCTTGTCCGCAAGAAAGTAATGGTTTACCCCCTTGACTCCGAACCCTATTTCGAAACCGGTAACTCAAGGAATAACCCTCTCGGGGAAACGAACCCCTGAATTGGTTACAAAAATCAATTATCCTCCTATATACCTTTTAAGCTCCTTTCAGAGCAGTGGAATTTTTAAGAGACACTTTTACCTTAAATACTATAACTGAATAACCGGTGAATTTATTTTATCCTAAGTGAAAAACAAAGCTAAATATAAACTTTTTATTTTTGGAAAATATAATTTCTTTTTACCACTTGTATTTGTTATTAACAAGTTTAAGTACTTTTACAGGATGTTGCATCTTTTTTATATACCCTGAAATTATAGTTAACATACCTATCTTGAGCCAGGTTGATAATGTAGAAAATATCTCCTTATAAAGTCTAAATTAATATTAACACACACACATACAAACATATATATATATATATATATATATATATATATATATATATATATAAAATACGTTTTCTTGTTTAATAATTTAAAACAACACAGGTTATTCAAATACAAGAACATTTATTGTTTTATATCCAAAGCTTTTCGTTGGCAAACAGTACCAACATCATCAGGAATGAAAATTTTCATTCCTGAAGACGTTGGTACTGTTTGCCAACGAAAAGCTTTGGATATAAAATAATAAACATTCTTGTATTTGAATAACCTGTGTTATTTTAATATATATATATATATATATATATATATATATATATATATATATATATATATATATATATATATAGTATATATACCCACTTCTTTCCCCATAATATCAAACAGCCAAAAGGTCCTAGCATCTCAAAAAATACCAATATCATAATCAATTTTTCATATAATTTTTTTATCAAAGTAAAAATTTCAAATGTATTACCCACTTCTTTCCCCATAATATCAAAAAGCCAAAAGATCCTAGCATCTCAAAAAATACCAATATCATAATCAATTTTTCATATAATTTTTTTATCAAAGTAAAAATTTCAAATGTATCAGTCTTGTTAATATTATTTAACCATTTTAAGGTTATCCTATCTAGTACTAATAGGCTGTACCTTTTAACACATACTTCATTTGATTCACTCATTATAAGAATTTCCTGCTATGGTCAATAGAAGATTTCTATCAGTTATTTAAGAATAAAGCTATATTGGATTTGTCATCTAAACGTAAAACGTTACTACCCATTTTAGACAAACGGTTTCATTAAAAGGCAATTTAGATTATTTAGAAGTTAATTTAAGTAACCTAAGGGAGGTTTAATTCCCTTAGGCTATTCAACTATTAATTAATTTGACTTGAAATTAATATATTTTGCAATAAAGATTTATTAACAAAAAAGTAGATTGTTTATATAACCTAGTTCTGCAAAATGGTGTAGTGTTTTTCAAAAGTGGTTGCTTCTTGGGCTTTCTTTCCTAGTTCTTTCTTGAAGTTGCTATGTCTTCTCACTGCATGATGTCTGTGATAATCTCTAAGTCTAGCGTTTAGGTTGAGCGTATTTCTAAGTCTAAGTCTAGCGTATTTCTTGGTTGAAATGATGTCATTTGGATATTTGGGAATTTGCTACCAAAGTTTGAAACGAATTCAATGAAATCTTCTAATATAAGAAATAAATTAAGATAAGACAATAGAAAGTAATATTTTTGCTATTTTGGGAATAAACGTTACTTGTTGGGAAGATTGTTATGTCGTCAGAAACCTCACCAGGAGGTATTCAACAATTTCCCATAGTTTCATGGCGGTCAGATCAGTGGTTTAGAAATGAAAAAGGCTCATATATATATTTATAAAAAAATTAATATAAATAAAGTAACATATTCTGTATGTAAAACACACCTGATCTACCACATTGCCTAATAACCAAAATGGTTTGAAATAACCATATTTCCTTGGCCATACCTGGACCCTTTGTGAAAGGGTTTTATGGCGTATAAATAATATTTTGTCCTTAAATTTAATTATTGAATACTTATTTGAAAAAAATGTATTAGCATTAAGTATCATGCACTAGAAGTTTTAAAAAAGGATTTGAACTTTAGTGGATGAATACAAACCATTTGTTTAACGGTTGGAACCGGAACAACAGCTGATTCTATGACGTAACCAACACTTTCCTTGTAACAGTTGCTTTACTTCAGTTATCTCATAACTAGAACCACTCACGTATAATAATTAACAGATGATTTTCTCTTTAGTTACGTTCTGTGAGGTTCAAATTAACTCGCTTCTCTCTGTATATTTTGTGTGTCTATGTCTCTGTCTTGCCTTTGGCAAGCGTTATCCAGTAAGCGAAGTTTGTTTAACCGACGTTAGGTAGCGACCGTGTCTAAGGATAATCTAAGGCATCCTAGCCCCCAGTGTTCCCACATGATCCGTGGCATAATTTCATTCCTGACAGGTATTTCCATCCCACTCTTAGCGTTATAAATTGCGCACTGTTTTATTATACTATCTCCTGAAGAGGCTAATAGCCTGGTACACAATCTTCCTACAAGCGTGTTAACCAAATGCGCATGTGAGACGGAGGCCGTTGGCCAGATGTTGGCATGAGGGCGGGACAGGTTCTGGGGGTTTAGACCAAGCTAGAATTTAAAAAAACAAATTGATTTGACGGCGGTTGGTTACAGGGAACAGGTACATATTTTCCGACCAGCTAATTATTGTCAAACAGAGAGTGAGATATTTTCTGACCTTTGCTGAAGAGGTCACATGATAACACACAAGGAAGTCACGGAATATATTTCCACTTGGTTTCCCTGTATTTGAATTTAATAAAAAATTTAATATTGTTCTAAAAGATTTTCCAAACTTCGTAAAGAATAGCCCTTGCTTAAACAATATTGATTTTTCTGACCATTTTCCCGTAAACAAATGAAAACAATCAATTTAGCTCTACAATTGAGTTTTTAGGTTTCCTCTTTTTCAGTATTGTTAATTTTATTTTTTTTACGTTTTTCCATAGAAACCGTTGAGTAATTTTTTCTGTTGTTAAGCAATGGTCGGATAAATATTTTTATGTTACTAATGAGGAATAAAAATAGTCCAAACTTAAACTTAACTGAATGTGAAATCTTACGAATCGTCTAATGCACTAACTTTTATTAAACTCACAGCATCTATATATTATATATATATATATATATATATATATATATATATATATATATATTTATATATATATATTTAAAGTGAACAAAATTGGTTTTTTAACCTTGAAAATGTTTTAATGAAATATCTATATTGATATATAAGTATTTCATTGTTATTATACTCATTTTAAAGCAAATATTATGTAAAATATTCTTTAAAAACGGTAAAGTATTGTAATTTTTCCAGCACGTCACTGGATAGCGCGAAGACAATTTCCTTAAGCCTGGTTGAGAATAGGCCTATTTCAGCTAAGCATTCTTCATTCCCAATGCCAGAGTTTCAGTTCTTCAGTTATTTTCTAATAAGATCCAAAGTACCTTATTCTTCTCACAAGAAGGTGTAAATAAGTGACGCCTCTCAGCCCGTTATAGAGTTGGTCGAGTCTATCTGACCTTGTGCTATTTATTGCAATGATTTTTGACAGTGGCTTTGCCAAGAATTTGATTTATAAAGGCTGTCATTCATATTCGTCTTGCAATGTTCGTTTTGCTTTTAATAAAAACACAATGTCGTCCCAAAAAGCATACGACTTATCCATTCTGTACGTTCGGAATCGGAACTGTCACCCCCGTAATTTGCTCAATATCACATTAAAATCAACCCTACATCACCACATTCACGTATTAACACAGAATTAATTTAGTTATTTATATAATTTCTTTCAAAATGTGAAGCTTATTTTAGAGAAAAGAATCCTTAACCCCCTTAGATAATCATACATAAAATAAAATAAATTGTAGAAAACTATCTTATCTGTGATGTGTAAATTTGTAAATATAAGATTACAAATAAAACTGTGAATATCTGTGATATTGCAATGGTAAATAGGAGTTTATCGTTTGTAACTTGTTCCTTTGCTGTGATAGTTTATAGGGGGTTACCTTAACATTTTTCGATCAGGATGCGGGGTTTTTGGACAGTCTAATTCGTTTGAGATACGTGGACGTCGAGAAAACGTTTGTCTCGTAGTATTCCAGAATATTTTTTATTTGTATTTTTGAGAACATAATAATTGTATTTTTTAAAATACAGTAAATTGAATTTTTGAGAACACAGTAAATTGTATTTCTTAATATAGACTATATTGTATATCAGAGACTAGAGTTAATTGTATTACTTGAAACATAGTATATTGCAACTCTTACAATAGAGTGAATTGTGTGTCTGAAATTACAGTAAATTGTATTTTTGCAAAAGAAGTAAATTGTATTACTAAGATTAAAGTAAAATGTATTTCATAATATACTGTAAATTGTTTCTCTAAGAATACAGTAAATTGGATATCTTAAAATAAAGTAAACTATATTGCAGAGAATACAGTAATTGGGTTTTCTGAAAATTCAATAAATTGTACTTCTGAGTATTCAGTAATTTGTATTTCTAATGAATACAAATTGTAAAATGTATTTCAAAATTATTTTAAATAAATCAAACTAATCAGAATTTCCATCTGAATCAATAAAGTTTCAATTAATTATTTTCAGTAACTAGTAACTAAATTGGAATGGGGGCAACGTAACGCAATAATTTACAATACTGGAAGTTACTTATTGTTTAAAAAAAACTTTGAATGCAAGGATTAGAATTAATTCGTTTTATACTTTAACAAATGATATACACTCCACTCAAATTTTATTTCTTGAATTTGTAATGTTCTCTGATGAGTTTGTTTCGTTTATATTGTTTCGTTTGTAAGAAACTGTTACCCACAGTTGTATCTCCTGGCATGATATCACATCAACCTTTTTCAAATTACTTTCGTCGTGTTGGGAAAATGTTTATTATCGCGCGCCCAAGATCCTCTGTAAGATATCGGTATATATATTATTGTTAAAAAGTAATTAAAATAAAACATTTCGTTGTTGACCCAAGTAGTAATCGACTTAAAAAATTGTGTTGTTTAATAAAACTTGTTGCTTTCTTGGATTAATCTAGCCATCAATCTTGGCCACGTAAAGAAATAGGTCAATAATCCTATCTTTGGCCTAAAGTCATCAGAAATCGACACAGATCACAGGTTTTCTTACATCCTTTGAATATAACATACCCTATGGTACCCTACAGTCACAGTGTAGTATATATTGCTAAATTGTTTTATCTCCTAATAATGTATCGCCTTAATTACATACTATTGCTCTTGTTAATATATTCTAAATTCATGTCATTGTTGTCATAACCTGTTTTATAAAAAACAAGCATTGCTTAAAAGTTGGTGAAAATGTTTTTTCCCTTAACATGTTAACATTTTTACCAATCAGAACAAAGGTTAACAGCATGTACACTGAATAAAATAGATTAGTTATCGGTGTAGCAATTTAATAAAACTAGCCGGAAGTCAGAACTATTCTTTTTCTTGATTGATACGTTTTTAGCTGAGATGACAGTATCATAATATCATATTTAGCTGTTGTAAGTAATTAGATGAGTTTAATTTCAAGGGTTGTGTTTATTTCTGAGGGAAGATAACTTTTCAACTTAGATAAAGTGTAAAATTTTAACAGTAATTTTCCGTATAATTGTTTATCTACAGACTTTAATTAAGTGGTGTTTAACAAATTGGGAAAGATTTAGAATATACTTCTTTACTACATATTGCGCTGGATTGCTTCTATCCTTTTCCTTTTTCAACTTAAACATATGAATAATTGATTTTAACATTTACAAAACGCAATTTGCAACATCTTTGTGTCATTTAAATAAAGGAAAATTTAATGCCCCTTCCAGTAATATAACTCGGATGTAGTATGGACTAACGAGAAACTTTCGCATGCATGCATAATAATCGTCTAGACTACCCTACCTAGAAAATCCGATTAACTCTATAACTAACGTGGTTGTGCGTGGATTTGCAGACGTAAATATAGCCTAGGAGTCGTTTAGGCCAGGGTTTAATACTCGGATTTTAGGCTACGGTTAAATTATGTTACATTTAAATACTCTGAATCGACTCAGTGACAATTTTATTCATGAAAAACATTTAGTGTTTAAAATAAACACAAAGATTGTGTGGAATATGTGCTTAAAGTGCCACATCTTTATGAAGTAGCATATAAAACAACTTTGCATGGGAGTTCTCAAGTGCAGTGTGGGGACCAAGTAACCGTGTTCTTAGCCTTGAGAGGTAGAGAGTCAGTATAAATACTTTCCCAAAAACATGATTAAGACTGTCAAAATATTGTCTCGCATGAGATAAGTTAATTTCGGTATGAAAAACAAACTTTCGTGGAATATGTATAGACATATCGGATGTAAAATCTGTTAATGTATCGAGCATACTTAATATGTTTTTAGAAATGTTATTGCACGAAGTGTTTTCATTGAATTTATCTAATATCGGCCGTCTCATATAAGTCAGTGTATTACCAGTCCTTATCATGTTTGTAGGAAAGTATTTATACTAATCCTCTACCTGCCACCTCGCATACTGCGAACATTCAAGGACAGGTAAACGGTTACGCATTATAATGTGAGGTAAAGAGTTAGTAATTAACACGAAAGTTATGCAAAAAAGCGAAGATCAATGAGTTTTCTCCGGAAGATATTGACATGTAGTTAATATGATAACAGAAGTTATCTTTTCACTTAGAGATTGTTGGAGATTATGTTTAAATGATTATAAAATGTAACTCCTCATATATTCAGAAATTTAGAATATGTGAATAGACCAATTTATATCGTATGATTTCATTGAGGTTCTGTCGAAATTACTCCTGGATTATTTTACCCTCTGTTAGCTTATATTGGGAATAATTTAAAATAAACGAAGTAAATTATACTATACGTAATGAAATATATATTATAATATCATAATCTGTTGTTTGCTTAGGCTATAATTATTAAAAAAAATCACGTTTGTAGATTTTACAATTCCTACTATTAGTTTAGACTATCAAGAATGGATCTAGATAAGAAGTGGAGATATTAAAAAATATATATATATATATATATATATATAAACACAAAAAACATTACAGATTGTAGGATTGATTTTATTTTCGCAAGATAAAACCCACCTTGCAGCTGTATTAAGAAATGTTTGTACAGCAGTTAACCCACATCTGGTAGCAAAACAATAATGCCGGGCACTATAAGTTGTGAAGAGGTTGCTAATACTAGTGTAATTTCGTAGAGCAACGATCCGTATAGTTTGATCGTCTAACAATACCGATGACAAGCAGACGAAAATAAAATAACTGACAAATGTTAGTGCAATACCTTCATGATCAAATTTATTTATTTTTAGCAGTTTATGTTTTCAAAATTATATTTTACGATTTTCATTTAAATTATTTTAAAACAATCGTTAATACACCTTCCAATATAATTCTGTTAAATGTTTCTTAACTTTACATGTTATAAGGTTTACATGTTATATAACTAAGTTATACTTTTGTTTATATTGGTAGTACCGTTGTCTTCCGTTGATGATGTTTTCCTTGAGTTATTTGTTGTTATATCTATGCATGTTTCAAACTGCCAGGTTAGTTTCGATATCGCTGTAGTGGTAGTGAATCATAACTGCTCCACTTTTTATTTGCACCTAGGAAGAGCAAAGTTCAGTGATCCGTTTCTTGTGGTTGGAAGGTATATCAGAGTCTGAAATTCATCGAAGTAGTAGATAGAAATAAGAAAAGCTGAAGACGATGACGATGAAGAAGAATAAGGTGATGATTAAAGATGATTGAAGATGAGTATTTGGCGAGGAGTAACTGACTTCTGCCTTTACCTCCTCGCCTCAAACTCTATTTACATAGATTCTTAAACAGAGTCTACGCTACCCTTCCGGAAACATTTCCTCAATTTATGTGCCCGTTGGACAGAACCTCCGTGGGCTGAGTACATGACCCGTGGTACCCTATTGGGAAACTAACCCCCGAGGACTGGAATGGTCGCTGGTAACAGTATTTTACCACAACGGAATGTGTACGAATGGATTGAAGAATTCAAAATTGGTCGAACAATGAAGAAGCCAGACAGTGCTTACATCCGCAAATGAGGAAAGAATTAAGCGTTCGCTTGAAATGGTTCTCTTAGACAGAGGAATAAATATTGACAAAAAATGTCACATCGTCTGCTAATTAGTCATGATTCTGCCTACGAAAACATCCACAACAGACTCGGGTTTCATAAAGTCCCCCCTCTACATCACACATTTCAAGACCCTCAAATATACCTCCTCCACCAATGTTTAATGCCACCTTTTCATGATATAAGCTTGGTATAAACAATATACAATATTTTTTAAAGTCAATTCCTACCTAGCTTAACATAGAAAAAATTCGTTTTAGTTAATTTTTAATAAATAACTAGAATTCGTATAGTTAAAATAACAACACATGAGTTAAAATAGCTGTTATACCACATAATCTCTAATATGAAATCATATGTTACCACTTTTTTAATGACAAATGAGACGGAGTAACTATATTGCAAACCTTGCTCCTTTTGTGAAATGTTTTTCCCCTATATAAAACTAATATTACTTCATTCTATTTAATGAAGGAGTTATTAATTGAAAAAAACTGTATTACCACCAATTGTCGTCCATTTCAAGTTAAAAAAAATTTGAAGTTGAGTGGATGAATGAAACGTATCGTTTTTTAATGGTTGAACATTTGAAACATATTTATGTATATGTATGGAGAGTGTGAACTATTAGAAAGATTTCAAAAAAATAGCTCAGGCCTAGTATTAACAATAACAATAATCCTTATTAGCAATCAGGTATTAACAGATGCATAACAGATTAAAAGATGGTAGTAACAATAAACACAACATATCTACCACATGTGACTGACATAATCACTCAGAGGTGATAACTACATACTCTGGATGGCGTAGGGGAGAGGAAACTTGCAAACCTAACTAACCGCAACGAAAGTGCTCGCCTATGTTTGGAGGAACTGTAGGACGAGCAGTGAGCGCCAGAGCAATCTTTTACTTTTAAATCAAGTATAATAGCGACTGTGTATGTGTCAAAATAGTTTGAATAGCCAATGGCTAGTTCAAAGTTAAAGGAATCTACTAACAATATGCTTATATAGAATTATTATTAGAATAGTATTTTGTCAGCAAAGTCCGTAAACGCTTTAGGAGGTAGTAATTTTAAAATATTAATTAGAAACGAGCAGCTTCAATGACAAGTATTTAGTTTTTATCAGTCACGCTTTTATCACATTCCTGTGTGAGTTTCATCAGGCCCAATAAGTCGCACCACGCGGCACCCGTACTTTAAATACGTCTCCAATTTTATTTAGAAAGTAATATTTTAATTTTTATTGTAAATATAAACTAAACATTTCCCGACCCCGTGAAAGACCCAAACACTGGAATTTAAAAAGAATTTGCTACCTTTAACTGAAACAAAATTAAAACCTTGACAGCTGCATTTACTACAAGTTTTACAAGCAAAAGTTTCAGGAGTAACGAATAGTGCTTAGATTTATAGGTACCTATTTCGTCTTTTGTCAGCTTGTTGTACACTACACAATATATCCCTTAAAGCAATGGAATAGGCTGACCGCGGACCCGTCGGATATTTACTTCATTTCTCTCTCGCGACTCTTTCTTGAAGTTTGTCAGGAAATTATTAAACGCAAGATTCAAAAAGATTTGTAGGCCTACTTTCTTTCCAAAGTTATTTAGCGTATTACAAAGGCTTTTATTTGACTTACAACGATTTACATGTGAACCGCATTTAGATTTATGCTCTAGTCTGATTTGCGTCTTGTGTCTCAGGGAAACCATTAAGAAACATTTTACTTGTTTCTATTCAGTCTTTGCTATGCTTTCAAGTGCTTCACACGTGGGGATGCTAAGGCAATGGCTGAGAAGTCGGAAAAACATTTACTTTCATCCATATCGGAACCCAAAACTATGTCCTGAATAAGGCTATTATGAAGGCTGAAACAGAAATAATACTATTATGCAATTGTGGAAAGAGCTGGGTTCTTCAGTCCTAAGGGTAAACATTTCTCTAGATGGGTTTTAAACTGGCTGCATAAATGGTTCAAGGAAGATAAATCAGTAAACGGTTTAAAGAACTAATGCCAGCTGTGGAATCAGTTCTAACTTGTTGCTGTGTGGAACTGGTTTATCTAAGACAAGATACAAGTTTTTGAAACTATTTTAATATGAATGGTTGATGAGAGCTGCATCAAGAAATATAAGTTCAAGATAAATAGGATAAAAAATTGCAGTATGACACACACACACAAACACACACACACACACACACACACACACACACACACACACACACACACATATATATATATATTTACAATGAATTGCTATATTATTTTTACAATAATAACAAAAGAATTGTTGTATTGTATTAATTGGAAAAATGATGCACTTTCCTATAAAGGATTTGACAGGTGTACCTTTCCCTATCTAGGCGCAATACTATATATTTTTACTGAATATAAAGCCTTAGAGTAAGGTCATCGAGGTTCATATATATGCAAACATTAAGTTAGACATTACATTCAGAGGGGGCTAATTCATGCTGACAAAATATCTCATAATTAGGTTATGTTGAGGTTAACTCGAATATGACATTCGCTCTTGTATTCTCTGCTCTGCAAGTGAAAAACAAAACAGTTATGATACTTTCAGTTATTATAAGAGCCATTCCCGGTAACTTGGGATGTGGTCATAGCATTTGACCAATGAGGGGTTATGGAGACCATGTCAGACATAGTTCAGGATTTCGCAAGTCA
Source organism: Prosapia bicincta (assembly GCA_036971475.1). Taxonomy (NCBI): domain Eukaryota; kingdom Metazoa; phylum Arthropoda; class Insecta; order Hemiptera; family Cercopidae; genus Prosapia; species Prosapia bicincta. Next base: position 249,426,799 of record JBAIZL010000002.1, read on the forward strand.
ATAATTCCGTGAAGCTATAGAACCAAACGCTATCAACATCGTTAGATTATATTTCCCTTGAAGCCAAGGGCATTCCACTGATGGATTCGTTTACACATGTTTAAGAACAGGGAGGAAATTATTTGGATATTTTTAACAAATTATAGGTCACTGATTGAAGACAGTTTTTTATATTTTACATATATTTTAAACAAGTTTCCAATGATAAAATAACACCATAAAATATTTCTACGTTGGGATGAATTATTAACTTGAACGTCGCTGGGCTCCCTCAATCAATATTACGACGTTGATTTGTTTTTAATCCGTTCTTTCATTTGCAAAAAATGTAATAATTTCCGAACTCAGAGAATCAGAATTGTTAGTCAGTTATGAGCAAATGAAAGTATCTAATTTCATTTCCATAATATAAGAAAAATAAAACTAACTTTTTTGGTTTTTGGGAAAATAAAAATTATATATTTTTTTATTAAGGTACAATCAAAAGCCAGTTTATTTGGAGCGGTTTGAACGTAGTTTTTTAGCATGAATTCTGAATTATTGTAAGGTATATAACTGGACGTAATTAGGTAATAAATGACTAACAAAACAAAGGAATATCTCTGCTTTACGATTGATAATTTAGCGAGGCAATGCAAGCGTTAAGATCTGCCTTCAGTGAACAGCACAAAGAATTCATTATGTCTTTCTCAATCAAACTACTTAAACATTATTGGGCCTCTGCTTTTTACGGATTGCTTTTACGTCTGTGTTCTCCACCTTCTTTTCTTAAAACATAAAGAACATAAGGAGGTATTTGTTTGTTTTTTATTTTTGTTTCACACAAATTTACTTCGGTGGTAAATGAATTTATTTGGAATGACAAATACATTATTTAAAAAGGTGTTTTTCCCTTATGGGTCATCATTCCCAAAATCCCATATAGTTTTAATTATTTCCTCCCTAGTATTTTATTTATATACATTATTTTATTAACCGTGACCCTTTTAATTATACTATTATAGTACTTTATGTAGGTTGCTTTAAACAACAATGTTCAATAGAAAAGTTTCAGGCTAAAATAAATAGTCTCTATGGTAACACAATTCTTAATAAAGAATAAAATTATTTAACAATATAAAAAAAATTAATTCAATTTATACTAAGGTCAAACAGAAAAAAAATTGTTTTACCTAATATCATATATTTACAAATAATATAAAATAACATAATCTGTGCTTCCTACCAAACAACCTACAACATAACATCAGCTATTTACGAAATCATATGTTATCACTTATTTTAAAGCCAAGTAGGATCGAGTAGCTATATTGCAATACCTTGCCCCCTTGTAAACTTTTTTCTCACATGTAACTGTTTATAAACTAGACTATATATATATCTAGAATGAGTTAATTTAATTTAATTAATGAATTATTATTTGAAAAAACTATATTACCATCAAATATCATTCGCTACAAGTTTACCAAAAGTATTTTATTAAGGATTGAAAATTTGTAGATGATAAAAATAAGGGAAGTGTGGTCTCGTAGATAGATTTAAAAAGTGAAATTAAAAACATAGTTGCGTAATATCTTGAAAAGGGTTTTGAATCGTATTGAATTTAAACGTCAAGTTACCGAATAATTGTAAATTTATCAGTAAAATTGTAGTTGATCTGAATTTGTGTTCTTGGCTGGTTTGGAGCTTTCCCATGACTGTACACCATGACTGAAGTGCTGCGAAAATTGCATCCTCTAAGCAACCTTTAATTAGTTCCTTAATACCAATGTCATTAGGTAACCTTAAATTTCACCAGAAATTTAATTAAGGATACCTTGTTTACGTGTTTTTGGGTAGTGTGTTAGTATGTTTTGGTAACAGTATCAAATACTTAATCCAGATATACCTAGACAACAGTCAGTATAATTCTCTAACCACCGAATTGAAAACAGTGTGTCTAAGGAAAAAGCCATTTAAATGTGTTGGGAAGTAGACTTTGGAAAATATTTTGAGATAATGAAACCAATTCGTCACTAGCTTCAGACTAACTTTCCTCCATAAAGTCGAAGCTCAATGAGAATATAGTCAGTGAAAAAAAGGGGCAAGGTATGTAATACCAATTAGGACACAGTTGGCTTAAACTACGTGATAATATTTGATTTCGTAAAACAGGTGATTTTACGTTACAGGTTATGTGGTAAAGCTATAACACCTCATGGTAAGATTATTTAAAATAATCTTTACTCGAAGAAGTTATTCGATTTTCATCACCACTATATCCTCCCTAACTCCTCAAAGAAACGTCGATAGATCTTTATTCTATAAACACAAGTCGGTTTTCCCATTCTAACAAAGTCAACTTTCTCGTTTCTAATGAAGAAAAATTTGAAAATAATTCAATTAGCTAATTGGGTTAAACGGTCTAAAGAGGTTACAAGAGAAGGGTTAACTCAAGATATTACGGCTGATGTTAAAAAAGCTTAACCTGAAAATCTGAGAGATTAAATACATTTGGCAAGGAGGGTTAACACAAACCTCACTTCAGTGGATAAAGCATACATAAATAAATACTTGTATACAAAAGGAGTAAATATCTTTATTTTATACCATTAAATACAATTTATTTGATAATCTAACTCCAATAAGAGTCTAAATACTTCAGTAACGGTTGGCATACTGTGTGGTATTACTGTAGTATTAATTTGCTACTTCATTATTAGTCACTTACTTCTCGTTCATTGTAAGACACTTAAAACCTAACAATGTAGCTTGAAATTATTAGAAACTTACCTAAATATTTTCCCAAAGTAATTTCTTTTATGATGAAAAATGACAAAAACTTCCAAATCTAAAGATCATATAGAATAGCAGTAGTATATTTTGGGGTAAATACGTTCTTACTTGTTTCTCTTTAAGGTTTAAGGATGACTGAGGTGATATTACCTAATACTGGTGAGATATAGAATGAGCTCTATTGCAATCAATAATTGTGTATTTTTTACTGGCAAAAATGAAAGTTGGTTATTTTTGCCAAACAAAATAACATATTAAAAACTAATTTTATATAACAATGAATAAAGTTATTAACAAATAAATATGTTTACACGAACAAAAGTTTAATCTAAAACAAAAATATAACAATAAATAAAAAAAAATAACGAGCAATGTAACAGTAAACAAATAATAACAATAAATAGAAATATAACAACAGCTAACAGTTTAACAATAAATAAATGTATTCCTCTAACATTATTTTATAACTATACGAACTTTAAATTTTGTAAAATTGTAAAAAACTTACAGAGACGTAACGTTTTTAATCACTATGTGACGATCTTCATTAGTGTCTTCTGCTTGGGGTTGTTAGGATAAGCGGTGACGGTTTTAAAGGCAGGTTTTTGATAGTATTAAATAGTATGTGTGATTTGCATCGGGTTTGTTTTTTTAATAAGTTTGTACTTTCAGTTTTTGTGTTTTTGTAAATTTCATATTGTTCTAGTGTGTTGGGATACGGTCCTTTTCTGTTGATGTGTAAGATATCTAGTTTACGGTAAATGTCTGTGTATTTGTGTCCTGTTCGTTTATGTGATTGTAGGATACTGAGTTGGTGTTCTGTTTACGGTTCTTTGTTTGGAGTTGCGACCTGTTTGCCCAATGCAGATTTTGTTGCAGTTGTTGCAGTGTGTTTTGTGTACGCCTGGTGCTTGTAGTTTATCTTTGTTGTTGGTGCTGTATTGTACGTATTTCGTATTGTATTTGTTATTAGTTTTGTATGATATTATGTATCCGTTGTATGAAATTCGTGGGCTATTTTATTCTATGTTCTGATTATGTATGGTATTGTGATGTATTAGTTTTCCCTCATGGATATCGAAAATGTTTTGTCTCAGTAAGGTTTTACAAATTTACATAATTTAAAGTTCGCATTGTCATAAAGTGAATAATTAAGTTTCACCGAACGTAATGGACTACAAAATTCAAAAATAAATAAATATTATTAACAATATAATAATATCAGATAATTTTAGAAGATAAAAAATAAACAATTATACACAAAATAAACATACGCTGCAACGCCCCCTCCCCCGGTCTCTTTCCCACTACTTATTCTGCGTTCGCTTTTTGTAACGTATGCTAGTGGTGTTGGTGGTTTGCAAAAATATTATGTTAGTTGTTTTGGTAAAATATGTTTTCTGCCGTTTCCAAAACCCATGCCTAAATCCCCGGCATTCAAACGTCGGTGCGGCGCCTAAGCACAACCCACGACCCACCGACTCCTGCCTTACTGTTGTATGACCCCCTAAAATTGATTTTTTGTCGGGTCTTTACAGTCATATTTGTCAGTAATGTAGTCAGCTGAAAAGAATACAAGATTAACGTGAACACTCAGAAACCCCAGATGCTCTTACCATGTTCCTAAATCTGCAGACACGGCAAGGGGGCCGTGCAAAATATAATCATGCTTAATTTACCTGTTTAAAGGCTCCTGTGTTTTTTAAACATGATCTGCCAGTAGACCTCGTCTCTGGACTTTAACGTAAAAACCAACTATTTTTCAGAATAGCTCAATATATTTAAATAAATTTGTCTCATTTATGGTCGAAACCACTCTGTGAATTTAAATTTAATACTCTTTCAATAATATTTTCATGGTCAAGCCAGTGTATAGCGGTTAACATATTAATTGAGCAATAGACAAGCAAGAATTTGACCCTCTTGCTACACTGACTTGTTCATGATATCTTATTTCTTAAGCATTTTTAATATACTTATACAAATTATTTTGATCTTACTTAACAATAATTAAAAACTTTTGATTAGAGTGAAGCCATTGTTTATTTTTATTTTATTGAAAATTTTGTATTTTATAAATTTAACTACTAAATTTGATGTTGTTTTTAAAAAAATTACTTGCCAAGAGTTTCGGTGTCCAATCGTCGGTTCCTTTCGTCTTGAGTCCGGATCCCTGGAGCGCTGGAAGCAGCCAACCCTGGCAAGTCAGTGTGAGTGCTACATTCTTTGATGCTCTTAACGTACCGTATGCTGAGTCTGGAGCCCGCGTTCGTGATTTCAGTTAGACGACAGAAACATGGTTGTACGGATCCATCTGGCCCTTGGTGCTCTTCTAGGCGCAAACCGACATTACGGCCGACGGCATTTCGTATTAAAATTTTTTTCAGACTCCCCACAAGCCGTTGTCTTTCTGTTTTTATCACGGCGATCCAATGTCCCTCCCCCACGCTTAGTTCTTGGCTATCTCAGTGCATTTTCCTGTATTTGCGGGTTGAACAACGCATTTGAATAAACCTGCAAGCTACTGTTATCGTTCTTTGAAACACTCAAAACTGTGTATTTCTTTAGATTCGCCGTAACGTTTTTAATATTTACCTTTTTTGATTCGGTTTTCATTATCGTTGCTGTTGGATGCTGCTGGTCATTTTAAAATGTCCTAGTTCTCAAATTAGCATTCTTTTGATGTTTTTCGGCACTTAAGAATTTTCAATGCACTCCCGTTTGTCAAATTTAATTAGTTAATTACAATTATTTTTTTTATTTATAGTTATACAAAAATTTATATCGTCTTCGCTCTTTAGTACGTTTCTTTATTAGAAAATTTGAATCTTTATTACATAAGTTTTGAATCAATTATTCAAATTCTAGAAATTGTTAATTTCTTAACTTGGGCGGTCATTTTAACCGTCTCAACGCACGAAGAAATATATATATATATATATATATATATATATATATATATATATATATATATATATATATTAATAATTATTCTTGTATCTGAATAACATATGTTGTTTTAATATAAATAATATAATATAATTTATAAGTGCATTCTTAACGGATAGTGTTATACATACGAGGTTAGTAAAAATAGATGGATGTGAGTGTAGGAGGAGCAAATCAGAGACTAGAGCCAAGTTACTTTATTGTATGCTAAGCCTAGCAGCGTCTCCAAGAAAGGGTTTAGTGCTTCATCTGTACAAGGCTTATATTGACGTCTTGGCTCTAACTACAGTTAGTCACTTCCGCTCAAAGTTCTATGAAACCATCGCCTACGAGTAAATGTTTTTAGTTTTATTGAGCGTTTGACCCCATTTCATCTGTTCGCAAGCCAGTCTAACAGCTATACAACACGCTATCTAATATACTGTGCTATTTTAGAAGTCGCAGAAAAATGTGACATTGAAATGAACGTGTCAACATAAAATCTACTTTTAATACAAACGCGCGCGCGCGCACACACACACACACACACACACACATACACACACACACACACACACACACACACACACACACACACACACACTTACACACACACACACACACATACACTGTGACATTTAAGCGTTACAATAGAAAAAATAAATTAAAAAAATTAAAATAACTTAAATTCATAGAACTGAGGCAAAAGGCTGAGGTATAATATCTTAAGCATAAGTATGAATAATTTTAGCAGTTATAATTAATATAGATAAAGCCATTAGCGGGGTAAATGGGTTTTATAAATTCGAAAGAGACAGAAAAAGTCAAAATGAAGGTAGAGATAAAATCGACATTCGAGAAGACGCAGGAAAATGAAGAAAAGAAAAACATCAATGGAATTAGGAAGTTATAGACAAATCAAAGAATTTGAAGAAATTTCGACCACGGTATGATTGAGAAGTTAGAAGTTCGAGAGGATATGACGAACAACAGGTGTATAGATCACGTCACATAGACAAGCTTTGCGATTGGCTAAGGATTGACTAAATGTAGATGAATTATGCGTTGGAAGGGCCTATGGCGTTAGCGTGGCTTCAGAGTTCGAACAGAACAGACTTGTAATTTCGTTTCGCTTTGTAAAAGTGTTGAATTTTTTAAAGTTTACATGAACAACAAAATGCAGGGCTAAGAAGTTCGAGTGTGGTGCCAAGATGTAGTTTTGTGCGTTTCAGAAATCCTTTTAGAGGTGAAACTCCCCAAAAGCGGGTTTTCACAAACTTACCATCAGGTCCTGACGTTCGAAAACAAAGAAAATTTAATAAATTATAGGCGTTTTAAAAATAGATTCTGTTAGAAGTGGAGAAATTGAAAAGTGAAAAAAGTAAAATTTTTAAAGGGGTAAATTGTAAAATAAAGAAATCCATTGTTTATATTACCGTTGAAAAGAATGAGTTCGTAAGAAGATTGAACTTAAATTGAAATTCAATTGTGAATGAAATAAGAGTATAAATAGAGTTAGTGTTTAGATGAATTCCTATAGAACTAAATGCAAAATTTTACAAAATTAGATATTGAAATTGAAGCGCCTAAATAGCGCTACGTTTTTGTTAGGTCCAAAAGGCATCGTTTAAAGAAGAGTTGCAGAGATGCTACGCTGGGTCGGAACATGCAATGTCCTATCGTAAGGGGGAGAAGGCCTAGCAAGATGACATCTTTGAAATCATTAAATGTCAGGACCCGTATGAGTGACGATTCTAAAAGGTAAGAACTTAGCTTCTCTATTTTTCAAATTTTATTTAAGAAAATAAAATATTGGGGAAATTTTAAATATTAAAATTTGATTTTTAGTTAATTTTCAAAAATGTGAATGAAATAATGTAGTGGCTTTGTTAAGAAGGAAGATGGTGGGGATGTCATTTATGATGTAGTCAGCTACTCAAAATGGTAGACAATACCTAAAAAGTAAAAAGGTCTTAGTAAGAATTATTTTAAATAAATTTTAAAGGTAAACGAAATGTTTTGAAATAAATTAAAGACAGATTAGGAAATTAAAATTTAAAATAAAACTACAACTGAAAATTGCAGTTCAGAGTTAAAATAAATTAGAAAAAACTTTTTTAATATAAAAAATTAAACTGAAAAAGTTTGATTTGAATTAAATGATAGAATAAGAAATAGCATTTTACGTAAGATTGCTTTAAATATGTGTCAACTCTGTAAGGAGGGTAAATAACCTGAAAAATGTTTTTCTCAAAATTAGATAAACAGTTTTAATTAGGTTATAAAATGTGAGGTAATTTGTTAGACAAATAATAATGATTTTTTCTTAACTAATTGATGTTATAAAATATATTAGGTTCGGCAGAAGGTCTATGATATAAAATACAATTTTGAAAATCAAGTATGTGGGATTTCTGAATAAATTTAAGTTAGAAATTATATTAAACAAATTTTAATGGATAGTAATAGGTTCATTTTCTGAGATAATTATATAACTTGTGTTTGTTTTCAATTTGATTTTAAATTGTTTGTTCAGAATTTTAGGATCATACATACATATATATATATATATATATATATATATATATATATATATATATATTTGTAGATTATGCAACACTGTTTTCTTGTATACCTTGTTTATCGTATACCGTGTAAGATTCTTGTTTAAGTACATAAGTGAAAGTGATATATATATATATATATATATATATATATATATATATATATATATATATATATATATATATAGATTTTGATAATGTTTGTTGGAAATAGCCATTGTGTTTAAATGTTGTGTTTGTTTGGTTTCAAATACCAATTATGAAGTAAGGGATTTCATGTTGCAATGAAAGGGTTGTTTTTACAAATTGCTTTAAAGGATGTTGTTTCAGAACTACCAGAGATATTGTGAGGTTAAATTAATGTAAATTTGTAGGAAATGTAGAAGCTCTGAATTGTAGAAAAATTTAATTGGTAAAGTTTATGTTTTTTAAAGATAAGAAGTTGTAGGTGGATTTTAACCTTTTTTTCTTCGTTCAAGTATTTAAAAACCCCTTATCATTGCTACTAGCTTTGTTTATACGCCTTATACTCGCTAAACTCAAGTTGCCTTATGCCTAAGGCATTTGATTCTATTATGATTTAGCTTCGCAACTCCGACTATACATAATTTCTAAATTAATAAATTTAAAATTTATTTTGGCATGGTAGAATGTGACATTTTAACCCTTTAGAAAACACACACAAACTCACACACATTCACACACACACACACACGAGCGTGTGTATATATATATATATATATAATTATTATATATATATATATATATATATATATTTATAAATATACAAAATAAATAAATATAAATATATATATTTATAAATATGTATAATAAATATATATATATATATATATATATATATATATATATATATATATTTATATATATACCTAAACTACGCTGTATAATGTACATAAACAAGAATCTTACTTCGTATATATCCGAGTCAAAAATTCACTCTCGGATGTACTGCCATATTTACTGTAAGTATCAACACTTGATTACTTCCCATTACTCATTACACATTAATAAATTCAAATGTTATTATTTATTACCATTTAATAAATACATGAATTTATTGTATATTTTCATTCCAACTTTTTAAATTCAAATCCTCAAGGATTTGTCAGTAAACTGACAACTTTAAGGACTGAATTTAATAAATGTTTTTTTTTGTAACTATATAGATTATATTAAAACACCTACTGACCACTTGCCCAAATATTCACTTCTATCGGCCAATCCCGATTAATAACACTAAGTAAATTTTGCTATAGTTTTAAAGAAGAATTTATAGGATTTAACAGAGTCATTACCAGCACATCATTGTTATAACATGATCTTATCAATACAACTCTCTTGTACAACTTCCTATAATTAAGCTCAACCAGCCACTGAATCGAGATTGTTGAGTTTTTAGCCTTCAAGATTACAAAACGTCACTGTTTTAAAAATCTCACGTATTTAAACGCTTTACATTTTTCATCTACTTAATTTATTATCCACCTTTATTTATATGAATACGCAAATGTCATTTATTTGCAACAGTAAAAAGGCTGGACAAGTCACAGAATTTGTCTCGGGCGGATTTACGGCAGCTGTTAGCTTCATCGTATTCAGATTCTCCTTCCGCAGCCTAATTGGAAACTTGTTCCTTTTCAATTGTTTGTATGGAGAGTTGAATAAAGAGAAGTGAAGCATTTTCGCCAGACGAACTTTGTTTCACCAAACATGGACCAAACATGTACTGCTTGTTACTGACCCGATTCTAGTATTTGATTTTTGCGGTTTAGTCAAGCTGTCACGATACGGCACTATGTTGTTTTTTTTTTTAATACGATGTCTAAAGTCTTAATATATTGTTGAAGGTTTCTTTCCGCTTTTGCGTCATTTCAAAAGGAAATTATAAGTTAATATAAAAGAAGTTGACTTTGGTAGAGAATATAGGACAATTAGGTAATGATTTCTAAAAAAATGAGAGGATATTTGTGTAAAATAATCCTCTGAAGATGACTCCTTCCTGATAAAAATGCACATTAGTGTTTAACTAAAGATAATAATTTATTTGTGGTGAAGAGGCTTTATATATTTATTAATTATTGCGCCACGCTTAATACAAGTACCTTATGCGAAAGAAAATAGACAGCACTGAAACTGTATCAGATGTAGTTGATTTTTCTCCGATACACAATGATTCCTGCTAGAACGCGCAACAGCTAGATTACAGGCGAAGATTATCCGAGATGACTCATCAACCATCTTCGTCCAACTGCAGGAAAAAATATCCGTGTGTATAACGAGACTGAAACAAACCATCTGCACCAAAATATTGCTAAACTATCAAGAACTGTACGAGGGTTGCCTCAAATTTAACGTCAAATTGAGGTCATATTGAAAATTTTCATACCCGAGTGTAACCGATTTAGCTTCTTTTTACTTGTATGTGTTTGTAAAACTAAGTAAATAAAATCAAATGATATCAATTATACTACTGTTTCAGTACTGTTTATTTAGGTGCATAGAGTATATTTTATAAAAATAACTAAAAACTACTAGAAGTGATACAAGTCCACATGATGCAATATGATGTCATACTGACTGTATAGGATGTCGTAATTTCAGTCCAGTGTCACTACTAAAGTGTGAGTAATACACAACTACTTCTTCTCGACACCTTTTTGTGTAAAATTATTTACTGACTATTTTGTACTATGAAGAATAGATATAGACTCCACCTCTTCTAGAAACTAAGAATGTCTTTCTTAAATATAAGGAACTACAATAAATAATGCAGACTAAAATATTTTGGAAAGTACAGAACTACCAGTAGAACTAAAATGTTACTTTGGTTGTCCAATATAGGATTCATCTACTTACTGTAAGTAGTTAAATCTTTACAGCTCTCCCAGTTTTATCATTTCGGCAAAAATATTCTGATTATAGGAAACGAGACGGATCAGCTTGTAGCTCGCAGCATGCTGCAAATTCAATTAAATTGGACAATGATATTAGTTTATTGAAATGTCAAAAGGAAATTCCAGCATTTCGGTGAAGAATGTGTCCCCTGTCTTTATGGAAATGAGATATGCATGCCATCTGTACTCCCTGACCTGTCTGTCCTACGTGGAATTAATGTCCGCCATCTGTCAAGCTTTTGCACTTATTCATGTACAAATGCTCTATACACTTTGTTTTATTTCATATATATATATTGTTACGTACTTTTCTTTAAATTAAATATTATATAAAAACAGTGTAAATGCTTCAGAGAGGGACTCCTTATCGGCCAACCTTTGTCCCTTACAAGGTTCGGTACGGCCCAGTTCCTTTCGAAACGTCGGTTAAACGACATCTCTCCCGTCACTCTCGACGTGACGTAGTTTCTTGTGTGTTCTAAACAAGGCTCGGTTTAGACCATTTTTCTCTCTTTGTTTCTCCCGTCGTTTGGCGAAGGTACTCTTAGCATTAATAGTGACATTTTGAATATAAGTGATTTCTTTTAAGTTCAACAGGTAAATAATAAGTGCGGGAAAGGGTGCACCCGAATAGCTGTCCGACAAGTGGTGGTACTTCGCCCAGTGAGGTATGTGCAAAAATGTCAATTTCATTCATTTAATTATTTAAGGTTCTCCGGAATCAATGTTGCCGTTACATGGCAAAATATTTAACATTTTTGGTCCTACGCTCAGGATATTTTGAAAAGGTCCTATGTTAAAACATGTCCACATGAATGACGTACATATTTCCAACCGCACGCAATATCTTGTCCTTGTTACAAGGCTTACCTCACTCAATTTCCTATCTATCAGCAGTGCAAATAGAGTAGACTATCACAATCCCTCTCTGAAAGCATATCTTTATAATTAACTACACTTGTCTATTTGTAAACAAATCGTATGATTCAAAGTGTATGTTTCTGACTCATACTAATGTTAATAGGCTAATATATTTATAAATATTTTCTGCTATTTAGTATGGTAAAAGAAGTCACCTATGATTTCACTGCTTGTAAATTGCAAATTTATATTTATTAATGCTTATTGTTTTGAAGCAGTTCATTCAGTTAAATGCTGTCCAATGTAATTGTAATTATGTCTTTTTAAAATATTCACATTTTTCATAATTTGTATTGAACGTTTTTCTTATTGCAGTTATTTGAAGATATCTTGTTATAGTAACATTGAATAGGAGACATTTGTTTACTTCAACTGTTTACGTCCGTTCATAAGTTCAAACATTCAATATTTACATTTCTTTGTGAGAGACTAGTTTATGCTTTCTCTATCGCTCTTGCTATTAGTATAGCATATTTTGTTAGTGTATTTAAAGAGCCTTATTGTTATTGTAGATATAATTCAATTCTACAAAATGGCCAAATCACTAAGGGTAATCACTGCTAAGAAGGAAGCTCTATTTTCCCAGATCCAATCTATTTATGATCTCACGCAAAAGATTTCTGATAAAGCGATCATGCAGGAATTAATGATCCTCTGTCGCTAGCATTAAACAAGAATTTTTAGACACATTGGAGTTATTCAATGAACTCTCGTTGGAAAAAGATAACGATTTTATTCCCAATTTCTCAAATTCGGTGTGGTTAATGATCTTGTTTTTCGCATAAATTACACTGTTGCTTCAATAGAAGCGGAACAAGCTGCTAGGCAAAAAACCGAAGCTAGCTCTTCACTCTCGTCGCAAATCCCACTGCGACTCCCAAAATTGGAACTCAAACATTTCACGGGTGATCCATTTGTATGGACTTCGTTCAAAAATCTCTTTGACTCTACCATACATAAAAATACAACTCTCAATGCTGTCACCAAACTACAGTATTTGCTCAGTGTACTCTCAGGTGAACCATTAAAATTAATTAACTCTTTACCGATTTCGGAAGTTAATTATCAAGTCGCGTATGACCTTCTTATGGCAAGATATCATTCTCCAAGACGGTTAATGTCAATTCATCTTAATAGAATTCTCGATCTGCCGAATATCAATTACACTTCTATCCAAATGCGTAATTTTGTTACAAGTTATACAGAGAACACCCAAGCCTTGAAGGGGCTACAAATTGATATCACTAGTAACAATCCCTTTTTGTCAGCGATGATTTTACGCAAGCTGGATTCTACTATACTGAAGAAGCTTGAACAATCACGGGATAACACATCGACCCTGGCAACACCTGCGGAAATTATCAACTTCCTCTCACAAAAATGTAGTGAGCTTGAACACCCGACACTACATTCCTCTTCATCTCTCAACCCTAACTCATTACCTTCAAACTCACCTCAAATTTCAAAGGGAAAACAGTTAATGTATAAGACTCAGGTTATCCGAAAGGTGACTTCGCTGGTGACTTATAACTCTGTCAATGACACAGCGTCTGAAACAAAGCATCCTTTATGTTTTCTGTGTAAAGGAACAGACCATAAAATCTATTCATGCCTTAAGTTTAAGGCCAAATCTCCAACAGAGCGTTTGAAGATCGCGAAGTCGTATAGTAGATGTATTTTTATGTTTGGGCGCTCACAGTGTGAAGTATTGTAAATCCAAATCGACTTGTTTTCAATGTAAAAGGAAACATCACACTCTTCTCCATTTCGACAACGATCACCTGCCTCAGCATACACCATTAAAGTCCTCTCTTTCCCAGGTCCAAGGTGTAACAGAAGTTGTTCAGTCACCTATTAGTACGACTTCTCAGGCTACCTCCTCTCCTGCCTCTCAAAGTACAACTGTGCTCCTGGGCACACTTTTAGTAAAACTCTCCTCTCCTACCGGGACGACTTATGTTTTCCGGGCTCTGGTGGATTCAGGAAGCCAATCCTCATTTATTTCAGAGCAAGTAGCTCAACTAATGTGTGTAACTCGAACGAGAAGTAATCACAAAATTGTTGGACTTTCTCAAACTCTTACTCGCTCAAGGGGCATGACCTCTTTAGGCGTGCACACTCTCGATGGGACAGTAATAGCTGCCAAACATAATTTTCTCATTCTCGACAAAATTTGCGTCGATTTACCTCGTACTCACATTGACGTTAAAGTACTAAATAAGGTACAATCTTATACGCTTGCCGACCCCATTTTTCATTTGCCAAGTCGCAATAATATTCTTCTGGGCGGCGCTCTTTTTCCTTTAATTTTGACTCCAACTACGCATTCTCTCGGCTCTAATATGCCGTGCCTAATATGCACTCACTTTGGATTCATGGTTATGGGAGAAGCTCCATGTCTGCCTACCTGTGAAAGGGAATCTAGTGCTAATATGTCCACCACATTACTCACGGTGAATGACTTGGAACTGCACAATTCTCTGCAAAATTTCTGGCAACATGAAGAAGTGCCCTTCACCTCAAAACCCTCACCACATGATCAAGCATGTGAAGCTCATTATGTCGCTACTCATACACGCGACAGTTCAGGTCGTTACTGTGTCCGACTTCCTTTCAAACAAGATAAACCTCCTCTCGGAATTTCTCGCGGGAACGCGGAAGTACGATTAAAGTCTCTCGAACAAAGGTTCAACTCTAAGCCTCGCTTTAAGCAACTTTATGCAGAATTCATGTCTGACTATTTGACTTCTGGACACATGATACTTGCCCAAAGCACTCAGCTCAGTTCACGTCACTACTTTTTACCTCATCATGGGGTTTTAAAGGAATCCAGCACCACTACTCGCCTTCGAACAGTCTTTGATGAAAGTGCAAAAACATCCAACGGTTTCTCTCTCAACGACACCTTGTGGACAGGACAGAAAATGCAGACCAACATTTGTGATCTGTTACTCATGTTTCGCTATCATAATGTGGTTTTTACTTGCGATATACGCCAGATGTATCGTTAGATCAAAGTCCACCCTGATGATCAACCTTATCAGCTGATCCTATGGAGGGACCATGTCGATCAACCTGTTTCCACTTATCAATTGACCACAGTAACCTATGGATTTAGTTGTTCACCTTACCTGGCGATAAGAACTCTTCATCAGCTCGCCTCCGATGAAGGTGCTTCATTCCCTCAGGCTGCCGAAGTACTCCGCACACAAACGTTTGTCGACGACATTATTGCGGGTGGTGATTCCATTGATGAGGCCTCTCATTTGAAACCTCAGCTCATTTCTCTTTTACTTCGAGGTGGCTTCGAATTGTGGAAATGGACTACTAACGCTTATCAACTATTACAGGATCTTCCAGACGAACACTTAGAGACAGCCACGTTTCTTCAGGATACCGCACAACCTCATTATAATATTCTCGGAATTCATTGGTCATCCTCTTCGGACACTTTTACTTACCATTTGAATTTTCCTCGAAACTCTAAAACTAAACGCCAAGTGCTCAGCGTTATCGCTCAAATTTATGACCCTTGTGGTTTCCTTTCGCCAGTTGTCATGTGGGCGAAATGTTTTATGCAGCTCCTCTGGACAAAAGGGTAGGACTGAGACCAATCCCTACCACCTGAACTTCTAACTCAGTGGCAAACATTTGCAAAGACTTCTTATTGTTTAAAAAATATTGTAATTCCGCGGGCTTTACGCTTGAGTCACTCACCTAACATTGATTTACACGGTTTCTCAGATGCTTCTGAGAGTGGATTCGCTGCTGTCATTTACTTAAGATGTCAGATTAGTGACAACTCGGTGGTAATTTGGCAGTTATTATCGAAGACTCGGGTAGCCCCACTGAAAAAAACTCACTGTACCTCGCTTGGATCTGAGTGCTGCTCATTTACGCGCTCAATTAATGGCGTATATTATATCTCTTTATAAAAAAAAAAATGGAATTTTCCTCTGTTTTTCTATGGTGCGATTCGACAGTAACACTGACATGGATACAAACGCCTCCTTATCGACTCAAAACCTTTGTCGCCAATCGGGTAGCGCAGGTTCAAGATTTATTGCCTTCTCATTATTGGAGGCACGTATCGAGTGAACAAAATCCCGCTGACTGCGCGTCTCGTGGAGTACTTCCTTCAGACCTACCTCAACATAAATTATGGTGGCGAGGGCCCCTCTTGGTTACAACAGTCTCATGATAACTGGCCTATATCTCATTTTGAGCCTGCACAACTCATTGACACAGGAGAA
>JBAIZL010000002.1:249448154-249468154 GCA_036971475.1 Prosapia bicincta
TTTCGGTTAACATATGCTTCAAATTTGGTCTTCAGTAACCGTATTGAAACTATCCCTCATCATTAATCATTAATTTAGCCTGGCCCATAGATCCGGTTCCACACATACACACACACACACACACACACACAGAAACACTATATGTGTTTGTTTATGCATACACATATATATGTGTGTGTATGTATTTATATATAAAGAAATAAGTCAAAATACAAATACAAGAATTATAATTGAATTTAAAATTATAATTCTAGTATTTGTATTTTGACTTAGTCCTTTATTAATACACAAGCATATATGTTGTGATATATATATATATATATATAATATAATTAATAAACTAAAAATATTTCAAAAACAAGAATACTTTTAATGAATATATTTATTCAAAGCTTTTCGCCGATAAAATAGTACCAGCATCTTCAGGAAAATAATTATCTAATATTAGATAAATGTGTATATATATATATATATATATATATATATATATATAACAGATAGATGCTGACACTTGTACAAAATAACCATTTCTCTATGCTTTTCTTCACTACTAGGTTCATATATTAAACCACCTATTGATATTAGGGAATAAACGTATAAAACAGTGTAAGAACAGCACACAAGGCGAAAGAAACCTTTGAGAAAGGTTTACACAAAAGTATGGACTCAGCAAGTGGTTTCTATTTATTCCATTTTACGTTTTCCCTTTACTTTATTAACTAATTATACCTTTATACGCCCAACAATACGGCACTAAAGTCAACAGGGTGTGAAGACAAAGCTTGTTCTGGTATAATACCGTTGCGTTGTGCAACTGGTGAAAGACGGTTCATTTCATTCGAATCCAATCGCTTAAACAAACCGGGTAGTTACTTGAAACGAACTAAGAACTTTACAAGGAAAATGGACCCTAGTCTGCGCCTTTATGTTCGTTGACATTATTTTGTGTTATTTTATTTTTAAGCCTTTATGTGTCAATCTATCAGCTGTGTTAAGCCATAGACGTATATTCATGATTTTCGTTTTGGGGGGCGGGGTACACTGACGACGTATATAACCTGTGTGAGCTACAAGTAACGTCAAAATTATTACCAATGTCTTTGATTAAATCTTTCGATTGTTTCTTTTTTGTATACTTATAGAGGCTTTTATTTTGGATGAATGTCAAGACTATTATGTCTGTAAGAGTCTAAAAAAATATAAATAATATTTTTAAAATTTCTACCACTAAGCCTTTATTTTTATCGTCTGCTCTCTTTTACTTTCATATCATTATTAAAATCGTAAAAATCCAAACCTTCACTATTTCCTTGACGTTCGTTCGGTTACGGGGAAGTTCCTTTTAGTTCTTTGTTACGATGGCGATAGCTTACTATAACACGTGTCTATAGAGGTAATGCTTCTTCCCCATTGCTTTACTGCTTTCCCCATTGTTTATGGGGCAACTTCCAAGTCGTTGGTGACCAACATGAGCTGCACAAATTTACATTTACGACTAATATATAAACTTCCTTTCGCTACCCCCAGTCCCCTCATATTTATTCCTATGACTTTAATATCATCTTTCTATTATTGAATATTGAGGGGATGCAAAAATCACCCTGAACCACCATTAAGTTACTCCTATGACTAATGTATTAACTTTTCATTTACAATATTGTGGGGAGCACAAGCCATCCTCAGCCAACACCGATTTACTCCGATGAAAAGAAATAAACCTTCTACGGGTAAATATTGGAGGGATGAAAAAGCCACCCTGAGCCATTACCGTTTTACTTCTATGTCTAAAATTTAACTTTCTTAATTATCCTCAAGTAAATATTTTGATTTATACATTTGGTATTTATTTTCTAAATGTATTCAAGATGTCCCATTTATCGGGGACTCTATTGTTAGCCTAACAAAATAGTGATCGCTCTTCTGAATACAGAACTGTGGCTGACTAAACGAGCCTCATCTAAACTCTATAAACCTAAATCTGAGCATAAAGTGGAAAATTAAAACCAAAATAATTTATTTAGTAATAGTTCTTTAAATATTTGTGTGCGTTGTGATGAAGAGTTAAAAACAATTTTTAAAATAAAATCTATTACAAGACGTTTTCTAATAGAAATTTACAGCAAAATGAGTTGTGCACAGATTTCAATTTAACTTTGTTCAATATGATGGCGAGATAACAAAAGATAGGAGTTTTACTAAAGCCGCATTCTTTAAGCGCTGGAAATATTCAGTAGTAAAAATTCCTTACATAGCCAACGTCCCGA
The DNA here is from genome assembly GCA_036971475.1 of Prosapia bicincta. Taxonomy (NCBI): domain Eukaryota; kingdom Metazoa; phylum Arthropoda; class Insecta; order Hemiptera; family Cercopidae; genus Prosapia; species Prosapia bicincta. The sequence continues at coordinate 249,450,419 of JBAIZL010000002.1, forward strand.
ACCTCACAACGCTCTTATCATGGAAGAAAGGCATTCCAGACGTTCTATGACAAATGATTAGAGGAGCGATTTGTGTGTGATTATTGCAGTGGATTTATTTATTTCGCACAGAAACCAAAGAAAACTGGAGCAAACACACTTTCTGTGATATAAAAACACTAGTTTTTGGAATATTATCATGAGCTGTTCTAAGATGATTGTTGAGATATAACCGGGGTCAATAAATATTGCCAAACTGGAATTATCAAGCAATTATTTGATATAAACGATGGAAACAAGAAGAAATTATTAAAAATATATAAAATAATGACGGTCAATGGGATTAATTTCAAGAATGTAGTTAATAGGGGTTTTATTAAAATATAGTTATTAATTAAATACCATAGCTTATAAAACCTTCATTAGATGTACAAAAATTTACTGAATAAAATATTTACTGAACGAATGCATTGAAATTGTTTCCTAAAATATTTCAGATGCGCCTAATAAAGTTTGAATTACAAAAACTAGAAAAAAAGCTTACCAATATTATATTGATTTATTTAAAAAAATTTTTTAAATATAATTTATTTTATATATTACCTGTAAAAAATATTGAATAATAACATTTCAATGCAATAATGTACAATAAGTAAACTAACATAAATTACTTGTTAAAACAAAGATTTTATAACTTTACCTATAATGAAAAATCAGCTCTTATTTGAAATAACGTGTTATGTATTAAATTAAAATGAAACTACTTGTGTAAAGCACATATTTACAAATTTATAGGCATTTTAAAACGAGACGGTTTTAGTGATGCTAACTCTAAGAATTTTCCTTGAACGCAATTTTGAACGCGAAATGAAGTAAGAACTTTTTTTAAGCTGTCTATATTACGCTAACAAGTATGTGAATTTTTTTTATTGTTTTGTTTTAGTTATTAAATTTTCTAATTAAATTTTTTAATAAAATGTTATTGTATACACTCATACACTCTCGTGAGTGCGCATATATAGGTATATGGGGGAACGTATGGGCTTGAAAGCCATTAATCCCTGAAGAAGGTTTACAACGTAACTGAACGACAAATAATCCAAACAGTGCATTATTACCTACGTTATGATCCCCACCTAAATAAATTCTCACATAAAATATTCACTGACTGCTTCACACCTCAACTTGGCAAGCATCAAAGTATACACTTTTTTCTTGTAATAAATTAAGTTGTTTTTTCCATTTTAAAGTTTTAATGTCGAGATCTCATTTATATTGAAAACATATGCGGTCATTTGTTTGCAACAGTGAATAGTTGGACCGACACTTTGAGTAACACAGTGTCTCTGCTGATTTAATGTGACTGTCGACTGGGGACGCTTTAATTCACTGCTCGAGACGGAACTGAGTACTTGTATGGAAAATATATTTATTGAAAACTATTTATAAAGTAAAATAAACAAAAACGAAATTAAAAGTTTACTGAGTAAAACTATATAATTACTCAGTTTCAGTTGTTGTGGTAGTTAACTCCTGCTTTTACTGGTTCCCATGTTGGAGTTTGGACTTTCTGCTTCTATGTGGTTATCTTACTATTGCTGCTCTGTTTCATTTATATTGTTTATAGGCGGCTTTTTAAATAGTATGTGTTATTATTATTAATATTTTTTATCTATCTCCCAAGTTTGTATTAAAATTTTAAGTTTATGCTGATATATGTAGAATAGGGGATGTTAAATACTTAAAACATGTCACTTAGACTTACATGGTTGACCACTTATCAAATATTGCCCGGGTACGTTAAAGCGGAATCCATACAAGTGGAAAAGCATGTACTTAGTCTCTGAGTGTATTTTTGTGCATTTCGATTCACGAAATAAAAAGAAACTTTTTGTCGCCCCCCCCCCCAGATCAGAAACCTAATAGCGTATCGTTTGACATGCTTTGTCAATTTCTATACCTTTGGTAGAAGATTAGAAAGAAGTTGAGAATTTCTATTTGTGGTTTTTACGAAACGTTTATAGCTTGTTATTAAAAATCATACTTTCTTTGAAACATGCAGTTTTTGTGTTGTTCATATTGAGGTGTTCAATTTACTACTGCTGGTATATTTTGCAGAAAAACCACTACCTACTGATATTTTTCAGCAGACGCGTTTCAGACTAGATCAGTACATTGTGCAATGCCGTGAGTCTTGTCCTTGTTTCACAGCATTGAACATTGTACTGATCTATGTTTAACGCGTCTACTGAAAATATCAGTAGGTAGTGGTTTTTCGCCAAGTGATAACAATATCAGCAAATATTTTTTTATTTTGTATTATAAATAGCTTCACAGGGATCTAAATCTAATGAGAAATGTTAACTGATGAGGGATTTTTCATCGTGTATCAGACTAAACTCAGAAGTAGTTTAGATTTTACAAAGTTATTTTAAAGCTTTCATGTGAAGAATGAAATGTCATAATTTATCTATATATCAACAGGAATGTTTCGCTTTTGCACGTTAATTAGAAAATTTAATGTTAGCTGGTGAAGTGAGTAATTTGTTACAAAAAAGCTTTACAGGTAATGTGTCTCTCGTATGGTCACTCATTTAATCCGTAATGGTGTAAATTTCTTAAAAACACAATAAAAAGAAACTAATTAATTTGAAATTTAATAATTTGAATTTTGAAAATAGACTTTTCGAAATACCAGGAAGCTGAATCAGGTTAAAGAGAAATTCTAATGTAATTAATCATAGACTTTATGAGGGGATTAGGTTAGTGCATTACTTGACAGAGAATAATTGGTGCACTTATAGTATTAAAGTAAATTCAATGCACGAATTATGTACGAGTGGGAAAACTTATTTCTTTAGGCGGAAGCTTTGAGCTTGAAAAGCTTTAGTAAAACCTTTTTTAGAATCTTCATGCACATAGAATAAATGACAATCCATTGTTTTATTGTGTTTATTTATTAGTTTATACTGTTACACTATTTATGGTAGTAAATTACGTTAATGAAAATACGACGTACACTATTTTTTTAACGCAATTAATTTAGCACCAGCTTTCTTTTTTTTGATTTATTCTGATTCATTTTTAGCATAATATTATTACATATTAATAAAAATATAATAATAGAAATATTATTGAGATATATTATAATAGTAGTTTAAAAATCCATTGGGATTAAACAGATCCGAACGAAACATACCAAACTGGATACCTACTGTACATATTACAAATTTCAGAATATGTTACTTTATATTATTGTCCAAGCAAAATGTAGAATGGGCTTGAATGTAAGAAAAAATTGTATCGGAGCTTGTAAAGACAGAAATAATTCTATTTTAAAATTAAAGTTTTTGAAGAAAGGTCGTAATATTCAAACCAATAGGGATGCATCATGGAGAAAGGGATGGAGGGGGATAAAACTGTTATCTTCTCGCAGGCTAGTCTCTACATTCAATTCGCTGCGATCACTTACAACGAATCAGGCATGGGGACAAAATTTTGCTTTTGGCAGTATTCACTGTCCAACACAATCATTACCGTAAAAATACTACTAACACATTTTAGGTGATGTAATTTAATAATTTTCAGTTTAAAATTCAAATGGAAATCGGAAGCTAAATGCAAATACAAGAGACAATATCAAAGTGAAACTAAACTGGTTTTCCAGTCCTACCGGATGTCAGAGTCTTCTTGTGATGAATTGCTTTTTCTGATTTGCGATAGTTTGAAGAGCCAGGATACGAACATAAAGAGAATCATAGGTGTTGCTAAGAAGATCGTTATAACCCTAACGTACGTTCTATTACAGTGACATACATAATGTTATTCGTTGCTCCAGGACCGCTTCCCAAAGGTCCTGGTACATACACTGTATGAGAAGAATCTCCTTCAAATGCTTTTTCTCTAAACAACTGAGATATTATCGTTCTAGCATATGCAGCAGCATTACGGGGTAGGTTGTCCCTCGTCGGAAAAAACGATTTTAAAAAGGCTTTGTTTCCATATTTATCGGATGCCATTTTTTCTTTTCTAAGATTGATACTTTGTATTAGTATATCAGTCAAACTAAGTGAGTAACGCGTGTGTAGTGACGCAGGGTTAATCCTGTTGAGGGCATGAGTTGGATAGTTTAAATTAAAGTTTATTTTCTATATTATAACAAAACAATTATTCCATTAACACACAAATGGTAAATATTTCCTTTCAGCTGCATCAGACAACAAATTTGCCTTTTCTAAAACAAATTTGTGTAAGGAGTTTTAGTTTATTTTATATTATATATTTTTATAAGACCAAATCCTTTGTTGAATTCCCAAGAGTCTTTTCGTTTATTTCTGCCCTTTTCCCCCCTTTAATGCGCAAGAACGAACAGGACGAACAGGTCGTCCCTCTTTTTGCAGTATTTACAAAGTTCAATGTTTATATAAAGGTATTACTAAGAAGTTATTTCAATAAGGCCAATCCATTGTGAAAGTTTCGCTCCTTCAATGTTTTTGGAGATTAAATTCGTCAAGAATAAAAACAGATTTTGCAGCGAGAAACTTGCAAATCCAGGAGAACTTTGAAAGACAAGATTTAGAAATATTTGCCAAAGTCAGATTTCAAACTTCAATTTTCCCAACTTGGTTTTAATTAAGAGGATTTTGACGCAAATCTCTAGAAAATAACTTTCTTACAAAACCCTTACGGAATCCTATTATTTCCATTTTACAAGAAGACTTTATTATTTTTAATATTATTTAATGCAATTTCTGGAGATAAAATAAGTAATATATGATATTCAAGCAAACTTTTACGTCATTCCTACTGCAATATTTTTTTTTCTTGACGCGTTGCGGAATGACTCCATTAAACGGAAATAATACTCTCTCTCTCCCTCTCTCGGAGATAAAGAGACAGAGAAAGTAATAATTCAGTTTTTAAATGGAGTCATTCCGAAACGCGTAAACAAATAAAAATATTCTAATGTTAGGAAAGCCAGAAAAATGTACTCGAATATATATACACATGATCCTAACAGAAGTGAAGTTGAGTATAATAAAAACTTCAACAGTGAGTAATTTATTATATAAAGGTGTTATGGGTGAAATTGTTACTAGTGTTCCTCTGCAATCTCTTTTTACGTAATTTTTAATGCATTTACCGAATTGTTAATAAATAATGAAAGATTAGGTTTACAAACTTCTGAATTATTTGTAACTTTGTTTATTACGTTTCTGTATTCAAGTTAATACAAACATAGGCGTAACATAGTTTAGTATCTCAGCTTGACTAACAGCGTTTCCACCGAAATAAAGCCGACGTTGAGACTTCCGACCGTATTAGCCTGGCAAACTGTCAGAGAGTAGTTTGGCAATGGACTACATACTTTACAAGAGGAATCGCCTTCATAAGACATGCATTATTCATGACGCAAAGTCCAACTGGGATGAGTTCATGCAATAACAAGTCAAGCAAGTGGCGGAAACGATTAGATGCTTCCCCAATGTGTAACAGAGGAAAATTGGGTCGTGTAGAAGATTGGGTAGTAAATACCAAATGAAAATTAAAGCAAATGTTTTTCTTGGGGTGTATTTTGCGGATTAATTTGACTATATATAATTATTATATGAGTATTACATCCTCAACTACGTACGTTGCTTTGGAAAAGCCACGTCTAAAGGGAAATAAGGAAATGTGACCAACTGGGCTACTCAGACATGATACATGGGGAAGGAAGGGGGATGATAGGGGTTGAGAAAAGAACAGTTATGCTATATGATACAGAATCATAACTTTAAAATGCTTTTACTGTTGTGCTTGGAAAGTTTTGTTTTTTTCTTCACAACATATTTATCGCGAACTACTCTTAGCGTATATAGGCCTGTTAATCTTTGATACAACCTCATTTTTACCTATTTGCTTATACTTTATAAAGAGCACTTAACTGCTGTGAACGTTTTATTGCACTTAACCAAATATTGGACATGTAGGAACACGTCAGTCCTACTGGACTATGTAGTCATGAAAAACTTTATTCCGGTATATTGTAATATAGTTTATACTAATACGTTTCAAAATATAGGTACATTTATGGTATTTTTTCATACTTTTAACCTAATCCTGCAATCATCTGTATTTAAGACAGTAAAAACGCAACTGTTGAAAATATAATAAGGTTAGGTTAAGTCGTCTCCCAGAGTAACAATCTCAGTGACTGTGTAAAACTGTGAATTTATTTTGCGTTTAGTTGTGACTGAAAATAGAGCCATATATACAATTCCTGAACGTTTGATTGCTGATCCTAAAATTGTATAGACTTTCAAAGAAAGTGCTGGATCGAAACTTTTTTTTAGAGTATGCGTTTTTGCTGATTTTTATGTCAATTATAGTTAGTATTTGCTTCTACTATGTTCCTCTGATCGTGCAATCGCTCTTTGAAAACCTCTGCACATTTCCTTTATAGCTCCTGGTGTAGCACTTTTAGAGCTTTAGCACATATCCTCAGCAGCACCTTATGTAGCACTTTAAAACGCCTCGAAATTTCCTTTATAGCTCTAAGTGTACTTTTAGAATTCCTGCACATTTCCTCTGTAGCTCCTGGTGTACTTTCAAAACTCATTCACATTTCCTCTGTAGCTCCTGGTGTACTTTTAAAACTCCTGCACATTTCCTTTGTAGCTCCTGGTGTACTTTTAAAACTCCTGCACATTTCCTTTATAGCCTCTGGTATATCACTGTACCAATGCATATTTAAACTGTATGACAGTGATACAAATAATAATTAATTATTAGACTAAATCCATTTGGCATAGGAAGAAGGCTGTCAAATGGCCTAGGAAACACACGCCACAGACAAAAAGACAATATTTCATAATAATGATATCTTTTGTTCCCACGTATGTTAGAGAGTATAACAAACCTTTCTCTTGAGCTATGGTTTAGCCAGAAATAAAAAAGTGTTTATATATTCTATTTGATGCGTTAGGAAACTAAGCGTGAAAAGCCTGGTAGCCAACTTTAAAAGTTAGAACAAGCGTGAGGTAATGTTTTTATACACGATTTATAAAAAGAACTAAAGTTATTTAAGGAGAAGAAATATAAAAAAGCTAATAAATTCTAAAGTTTCAGAGAGTAAATGAATTAACGTAGGCTTATCGTTAAGAGGAAAATCTACATATAAATGGTCCCGGGAATAATTTGCCCCGCTGAACCGTTATCCAACTGGACCCTAATTCAGATATTTAGGGATATTTAGAGATTTAAGTTTTCTCTTATCGTTGTTGCTACGAAAGTTTCAATCAAAATAAATTCGTTTCTTAATTAAATGAAATTAAATTTACTATCGTTTTTATTATTGGAATTCTGTTGAGGTAGTCACGCTTAAGTGTTAGAACAAACCGCTTACAAGTTTATAGAAATGAATTGTACCAAGGAATTTTGCTGAAGGGGTTGAAATCCAATTATTAAAGCCCTGTGAACTTCAATACCTGATGAAAAGTAATCAAACTGCAACGAGTCTCACGTAACATAGACGTGACCTCCGTGGGTTTAGCTTTACGTGACGAATTTGTACGCATCGATCGGAGGGCAAGCAGCGAGCCTCGTGGGTAACAATGTGTTCAGAGTTGTCAGTCAGGCACAACTACCATCGTGATATCGCCTCTGACGCTGAGGTTCATCAGGGCACTCCTAAGTCTGCTCGCCTGACGCTTGCGTATAGGAGATATAACAAAATATTACTGTTTTGAAAAAGTCTGATGAGTTAGTACAAATAATTGTACTACAATTATTAATATGTTTGACATTTATATACAGCATTTAAATAGTTTTATAGTTCTTTAATTTTTGTAATTATCTATTTTTCTATATTTTTGAAAATGAGAACATGTCGCTTGATAGAAAAACATCTGAGCACGCATCTAAGAAAAAACTTTTCGTATTTGTGTATTTCAAATAAGAACTAACGTTTTTGTCTCTGTTTTTGTAGTTTTGTTACAACACTGAGTGTAATTGTGAGTAAAATGTTTTCTATTTAATTTGTTCTCAGAAACTTCTGCTTAAAAAACCTGAGTACGCTAAATTTTTAAAGGGAACAAAATGAATACCCTGTGAAGCTCTATATTTGACAAACTTGGGGAACAATAGTATGATGGAAAAGTAATACATTACTAATACATTTCTACTACTAAGTAAAATACGTTTTCAAATGTAAGGTTCCGTTGGTGAAGAAATAATATACTTAGATGAATTGGCCTAAATCATTTTAAATACAAGTACTTTCATATTTAGAAAATGAAAATAATAGAAATAAAAAGGTTCGTCCATATAAGGAAATGTTATAATCCCCTCTAGCCAATTATTTAAGTTTATGAAAAAGTATACCCTCTTTACTAAATATATCCGCTGTAACCAAATAAGCTTCTCTATGAACTAGTTGTAGGATAACTCGGGCCAATAAACTGCACACCCACGTTTCCTTTATATAATGCAGTAAGGGACATACTAAACCTTTTTTCGAAGGGCTATTTCGGAATGTTTCTACCCAATCCTCCCTGTGGATATCTACATCTGAATATTCCTGCCTTATATCTGAATAACTACATCAGATTATCCCTACCTGATTCTCCCTGTGAATGTCTGCTTAGAATGTCCTTACTTTAAACCTACCTGCATTTATCTACTTCCGAATGTATTAACCTAAATTATAACTGCGAATGTTTCCTTTTGAATGTCCCTATAATATTCCTACCTGTGAATGTTTACTTTTGAATACCCATATATTCATCCTAAATTCTCCTTGTGAATATCTACTTCCGAATGCCCCCACCTAATCATAAATCCTCTCTGTGAATGTCTACTTCTGTTCCGTATATTAATCCTAATTCCTTCTTGTGAATATCTATTTTGAATGTATCTAGCCGATTCATAAATCCTCCCTGTGTATGTCTACTTCTGAATATCCATATAATAATCCTAAATCCTCTCGGTGAATATCTACTTTCGAATGTCCCTAACCTAATCATATATATTCCTTGTGAATGTCTACTTCTTAATATCCATTTATTAATCTTAAATCCTTCTTGTGAATATCTATTTTGAATGTATCTAGCCGATTCATAAATCCTCCCTGTGTATGTCTACTTCTGAATATCCATATAATAATCCTAAATTCTCTCGGTGAATATCTACTTCCGAATATCCTTAACCTAATCATATATATTCCTTGTGAATGTCTACTTCTTAAAATCAATTTATTAATCTGAATGTATCTAGCCTAGTTCTCAACTCTCCCTGTGAATGTCCACTTCTGAATGTCTATATATTAATCATTAAACCTCCTTGTGAATATCTATTTCTGAATGTATCTAACCTAGTTCTAAACTCTCCCTGTGAATGTCTACTTCTGAATGTCCATATATTAATCAATAAACCTCCTTGTGAATATCACTTTCTGAATGTATCTAATCTAGTTCTCAACTCTCCCTGTGAATGTCTATTTCTGAATGTCTCGAACCTAAATCCTAATTCCTCCCTTTGAATGTCTACTTTTCAATGTCCCTACATTAATGTTACCAGTGAATATCTAATTCTAAAAGTCTCAACCGTAATTCTACATTCACGACAATGTTGTACCCTTTGTAACAGGTTGCCTTAAATTAACAAACCGAGAACTAACCGACTAAAGGTTTTCTAGCAAATAACAAAAATAAGGATATGAGGGATATTTTTCCCTTCCATCATATAAACCTCATTACTTAAAACAAATGTAAATCTACCGTTAAATTACATCTAAAACAAAAGGTTACTCTTTCCTGCTGTAAAACAAAATTGCGTTTGTTTCCTCCCGAATATATCCAAAACTACGTCATACAGTGATTTTAATGAATACATTTTTCCACGTTAGCGTTAACAAATGGCGGAGGGTTCCAAACCGGGCACAATGTTACGTCGAGTCTACCATGCGTGAAGACATGGGGCAGCACCAAACACTACTGTTCTGAAACACATCTGCCATTTCTTTTTTAATACAAACAAAACTCGATACGCGGTATACGCAATACGGGTTACAAAATTAATTACGAGTTTCATTTAACCTTGAAGTGTGTACAAAAGGAAAGTTGCCGAGTATAAATTTGAGTACTTCAGACTATCAGATAGTACGACTAGGGTTGCTTAGAGGAATAGGATAGGAATGCGTTTATAGGTAAGTACAAGCATCATTTTAAACCCGGATAATGCGGTGTCTACGTGATGCATAATGTTGTAAGAAGGTTAATAAAGGAGATATGGAAGTAAGTAGGAATTCTTTAAGTTTTCCTTTTTACCTTCCTAAGTCCAAATCCATTACATTATAGGAAGTAACAACCACTAATTTAAACTTTTTTGACCCTAATTAACAAATTAGTTTTAATATTTCTTTACCAACTTGACTATTCTATTAATATTGTTTGCCATTCGTTTAGCTAATTGGCCAGCTTTATAGAATTAATTTTATTAAAATTGTATAATTTGGTGGTACTTACATAATTAAAATTCAAAGAACAATTTTTTTTCATTTCTTTTTTTTGTTTATATATTTTTCTGCTATCATCGACTTACACTAATTTTAAACAAAATCTCATTTTCTTATGACTACCTCAATATGGTTTTACGTTTTAAATTTTCTCTTAACTTTCTTCCTTACAGAAAAGTATTTACCTCTCTTTTATAATTGTACACACACACACACACACACACACACACACACACACACACACACACACACAAACACACACACACACACACACACACACACACACACACACACACACACACACACACACACACACACACACATGCATCTAAATTAATACCAAGTATAAGGATAGAAGATGGTAGCCAAAGCATGGCGGTGTTGTTTTTGGAGAGTTTTACTCTTATAACAACAATTGAATAAAAACTGATTTTAACGTATTGAATTCGCTTGTGTTTTTCCTACCCAAAACTGTTCTGCCCGTTGGAACTGTTATTTTATTGAGAAAATGTGAAATGAGAGGCAAGCGCCATGACAGAAAAGAAACCAAAACATCAGCTAAGGAAGATTGAAAACATATGTCAACGAAACACTGCCGTCTCAGGAAATTAGGTTTAGCTCTCGCTCGAGATTAGGCAACTTTCTTTGCGTGGGAAACAAGGGACATTTAAATTTCCCATTGAAAAATAATATTGTCAACTACTTTCAGATTGTGAAAATGTACAAAATGTATAAAGTTGAGTGGTTAAAACTGCTTCCAGCACATGGCTGTTATTTATTTCCATTAGGCTGATTTTGACGTTTCCCTCCATTGTTTATCAGTGGTATAAAAATAAAACAACCTATTTCCGCAAGTACAAACAAAAGCTTTCCTCTTAACCCACTGCTAAGAAAAAAGATATGCTAGATATGGTGGTTATTTTTGTATTTGATTTGTAATAATTTATTATAATTATTACTAAAATTATTAAAATAATTTATTAAAATTATTACTGGAATTGTCTTCTATTACAATATAGTGGTATTGTATGCGACGGGTAGTATTCTCTTGGAATACATATCACAAAAAGATAAAATTTAAAACATAAAGAGTTCAAATTTCTTTTATATAAAACAAACCAAGCCACCGTAAGAGGGGTTAGAAACTTTAATTTAAGGCCGTTTGCAAGGGGAAGATTGTCAAAATTGACCTAGAACTACCATCAACATTTCCAGAGATAAAGCGAGGCGAGAAAAATCAATAACAAAGAATAAGAAAACTTCATTAAAGGCACCCATAAAGAGTTATACGGCTAGAACGAAAAAGTGGATAGAATCGATCCAATGTATTGAATTTTGCGAGCCGTGAGTTTAGTACAAAGGCGATGCGCGCGCCGATCATGACGAAATCGATAAGGATCCTTATTGGTTGAGAGGCTCGTGGGAACAGACTGTAAGGAGGGGGCTTTCTCTGTGGGAAAGTAAGTTAGCGTCCTTTTACACCCCAGCGAAACCAGGACTTCTGAAGCGTACGGACGTGTTAGGGATTAGCTCCGGTAAAGAATGAACAGTAGTATTTTACCGTTAACTGCTTAAAAACGATGAGTGGCTGAGGCAATTTCGTTTCGGTGGAATGTCGTGACGTTGTGTTTCCGAAAATGGGGCCCTTTCGGACTCAAGATCGCGCCGAAAGAGGTTTCCCCATAAAATTCCATCAATAATGTGCGAGCGTCTTAAAATGTGTGTGTTACAGCCTTACTACAAAGGCAAGGCGAAGTGAACAGTGATAACCTAGCAAACAGTTTTAAAAAAGTGATACTAAATTTCAAACTAAATTAAACATAATTCAACTAACTTGGTAAACGATTTAAAAAATTTTTTATTCTTTCCTGTGTTATAAAATGCCCAGTTAAGAACAGTGTTAAAAAAGGGCTTAAAGCTAAAAATTTTATTAGTAACAGTCTAAAATTTAAAAGAGGTGCTAAAGGCATCGAAGAAAGAAGATGGGAGAGTTTCAAACAAAGGGTGGAGCAAGCAGATCTACATGAGGCGTACCAGAAGCACAAAGGGAAGGTGGCTTCCAAAGATGGCGGAAACTCGTGGGAAATCATCCAAGTATACCTGCGTGGGAAAGATACAACATCCAAGCCGGACCTCCCCACCCCTCTTGAGAACAAAGGGAGAGACGAAGAAAAGAGGGAGAAATGGGCAAGCCGTGCTTTGTGGAGGATTTCAGGTTAGGTCTACTTTAACTTCCCTTTGCAAATTAGAAATTTTTAATTTGAAAAATGTTTCTTTATGGGAGAATGTTATAAAATTTAAATAAATTTTAAGACCAATAACAGTAAACTTTGAAATTCAGAAGTAAATACTGGTGGCTTTGTTTTAAAGAGGGGGTTTCAAGATGGCGATGCCATAAAAGCAGAAAATATGTTGCATTTCATGAATGTAAGGGAAATAAATATTTAGGTTAGAAATATTGTAAAGGGTTAAGGTTTTTAGGTAAACAACTCAAATAAGGGATTTAAATTATTTAAAGGGTTAGAATCTTATGAAGGTGTAAGGAAATTAAATAAGAGAAGGGTTGTAATTAATTAAATATGATATGCTAAAAGTAAATATCCAAGATGGCGGACAAAGGCAATTGTTTACCACAGCTGACTTGAAGGTCATGCTTTAGTTTCAAATACTCCTATAAACAGGAGTGTTATTTCATATAATTAAATAAAACTGAATTGTTATTTTATTTAGAAGGAGTCATTATGAAATTTTTAGATATGAAACAAATTGACATAAATTGTTCTCGTTTGAAATACACAAGGGTTATATCATTAATTGAAGCTATTTAATTTAAACTGTTGATTTTATTTAGAAAAGGGTGAAATTATATATGTGTATTAAATAAATTGAATCAAACCAAGGTTTGAGTAAAAATAAAGGGTTATGATTTTGATATGTGTAGATTTTAAATATTTTAAAAGTGCAACAAAATGGTTAAGTTAAACCAGAGATTTTGAAATTGTGAGTGGGGCTAGCTAATATATTAAAATAAGTTTTTTCTTTTATGACTTATAAGTGTATTTTGTTTATTTCATGATTTATATGTATGTAAAATAATATGTTGGTGATAGGGAAACTTAGAAGGAAAAATGAAATTTTTGCAAATTGGTTTAAATACAAGTTATATAATTTAGGCAAAGAGGTTAGTAACCATTTAGCAAAGGTTACTCAAAATTTATTAAATATCAAATTCCTTCAGAAATTGCATTGATAAATTTTAAATAAATTTAAATAAATTTCTGTATTTATGATTCTCATGCAAAAGGGTTAAATTAATAGTAACCAAAGGGTTAAATATTTTCTAGTAAAAGGGTTAAATAAATTTTAGTAAATTTGTAAATTTCTTTGTAAATGATCAAGGTTCAGTTTAAAAGGGTTTAACTATGTTTCAATAAATATTAATAAATTTCATTATGTGGATTTTCATGCCGAAAGGGTTAATCAAATAGTAACCAAAGGGTTAAATATTTTCTATAAAAGGGTTAAATAAATTTTAATAGATTTGTAGATTTTGTAAATGATTGAGGATATGTTTAAAAAGGTTTTAACTATGTTTCAGTAAACGTTTTAATTAAAATATGTATTTAAGTATTGTAATTTCAATTGGGAAGGTGTTTGAATTTATTCAGCAGATGTTTTAACAATTTTTATTAATTATGATTTGTTGTTCAGTAAATATTTTGATAATCTTGTGGGAGATATGGCTATATGTTTTATATGTAATTTTTGTTTCAGTATGTGCTTGATAATTGGTTTTTATATAATCTGATATAATTTATGAAATTGTTTTTAGGTTGTTTGGTAAAATTGAGTAAAACTTTACCTGCTAAAGCAAATAGAAATTAAACTTTAAAAGGTCATTTAAAATTGATAGAGATATAGGAAAGATTTTAGCACTTACATGGCTATGTAGAATGTTGCATAAAAAAGTAGTGTGTTTAGAAATTTTAACTAGCTGAACAAAATGTAAAGGTTAGGGAGCTTTCGGAGTGTACTGAAGAGTAAGGCTTTGCTTGAATCAAAAAGGTTAAAACGAAAATTTGTAAACTGTAACAATTAAATTTTAAGTAAAAATTTAAGTAAACAAAACCAAATATTGACAATTAAAATTTCAAGGTTAATAACCTGGGATACTAAAATATAATTAGGACAAGCAATCAAGGGTTGTTAAAATAGTCACTTAAGGGAAAAGAGAATTTTTAATTAGAAGAAAAGAACAAGAACTTCAGGTAGGAAAGGGTTATATTTTGACAATTAAGATGGAACGTTAAGTAGAGCAAAGTTTTACGTTTTGGTATATTCCGATTGTAAGCAAACTAAAATCGTAAAATCTTAATTAAAACTTTAATGTAAAATAGAATAAGCAGAGTATGGTTTCTTAACGGTGTGAGAACCAACACAAAAGATATTTTAAGTCAAAGAAGTTACAGACTGTGGTTTTAAATTTAAATTTTAAATTTTAAAATTAAAAAATAAATATTTTTTAACTAACTTGCAAACAAACTGAGTATTCTTTTAAGCAAGTTTCTTACACTCTCCTACAGCTGATATGGTCATTTCGCCGTTTAGATGTCTTTCAAAAGAACCCCTCCCCCGGGATGACTTACCCGTTAAGGGTAAAATCCGCAGCAAGTTAGGTTTTTTCTTTTTTAAGTCCAGTGACATGTTCTCTGGCAGATTTTGGCGAGCACTGCACAGCGTCCGTGGCTTTTGCTGCGAGCGGCTCGTTTCAAAATTCTTGCTCTGCAATGGGCGTTTGGTGGTCGGCCTTGCGCTCGCGTGCTGGTCAACGGTAGGGTTGACGGCGGGGCGTTGAGGTGGGCCGGTCCGTTGCATGTAGGAAACGAGTAATTGTAAAGTAAAAATTCTTTAGTAATACTTTAAGCTCCTAACAAAATATACAAGCCTTAAATTCCTTTACAATATTACTATTCGGTGGCGTTTCGGTCAAACTAATGTTATGCTTCTGCTGTTGGACCCTATAGAATGTTGCAAATGGGTCACGTAGGAGTTGCAACACAAAGAGAGAATAGGTTACACACATGATATTTGAAAAAAAAATGAATGAGAAAAAGTAAAAGGAAAACAGTTAAAAATAAAGAATTAACTATTAAATAGAACAAACAAAGAGGAGGGAAAAACCATGTATACACACACACACACACACACACACACACAGACACAGCCACACACTCACACACACACACACACACACACATATATATATATATATATATATATTTATTTATTTATTATAGCCTACGTTGAAACTCAAAATTAACACAACAAAAAGTAATTCGAAAACACTAACATAAAAACACAAGTAATAAAAATTAGAAAAAATATAATAGTAAAAAGTAAACATAAACAAATTTAAGTTAAAATGATCACTCTATTACATATGAAAAAGGAAATAGAAATTGAGAGACTGAGTGGTTTAGTGGGGGGGGCGTGTATAACGCGCTGATTCCTATATCTCTATCGTCATAAGGTTCGAGAGGTCCAGGATAAGGTTGACATGGTATAAGGTGATACCTTAAACTGCATCCTCCGGATTCTGCCACTTGCTTCGTCAGCTATGTGCTCATTGCAACGAAGGGACCTTATGGGTCTGTAGTTTGACGTGACTTAGATACATTCGTATGTATCACATGGCTTTGTTTTGCAATCCGTATCTATTCATTTTTGTGGAATCCTTTCTATTTTGAAACCTTCTAATCACTTACACTATAATGTACCTAAACAAGAATCTTACTTTGTACATATCCGAGTCGATTTTCGAGGACTAATTAAGTGTCCTCAGTTTATGATCGAAAATAAGGAAAGGTAATTTTTCCTCGAAAATCGCCTCATATTTACAAACTAAGAATTTTAATTAAGCCTATTATAGTGTAAGTGATAAGTGAATGCAAGAACAGATTATTGCAAATTTAAATACACACACAAACACACACACTCACACACTCACACACACACACACACACACACACACACATATATATATATATATAAATTTGAATATAAGTAGAGCTATAAACAAATATAAATTAATTTCCAGTCATTACTTCCCCCGGAAGTTGTTACCGCACAGACGTCTAAAGCATTGGAGCTATCGTTATAAAGTGTCATTATTTACACGTCACAATCGAGGAGTAATTACAGTCTAATCGTTCCGCCTTTGTTTAGCACAAGACGACAATCCAAGTCCAAACAGAACTTGGTAGGAGAGGAAATAATAACTGCGATAGTAAATAAGGACGTCGTTACACTGAGAACGCTTCAAAGAGGAACGGTTACTTGTTACTTATACTCTAATCTCCGTGGGAACGTCATTAGGCGGAGAACGGGTGCGTTGTTATTTTGTAGTGGCGGCGAGAGGTTTCGATTGCTTTCGATACCTTTCGAGACGCACTCTTTGCAATCAGAAATATTGTGATTGCAAAACATCGACCATTTACCAGTTTTATTACGGTTCCTAACTGTTGCTTCGTGATGAGAATGTTTGCAGTATCATTAACAAATGCTTCTACATGATTCATTTTTGGTAAGGCACAGATTAGGGGAGTCGTGACCCCCGAAAGGGGGATGGGTAGTGCTCTCCTTTAGAAATTGTTTAAAATTAAAATAGCGTGTGTTGAGGGAATTTGTACTCCTAAAGCAAATATATATATATATATATACTAACAGAAGAGATACAATTTGCTACTTTATTGTTGCTTTATGCATTCTAAATTTCGATGTAATATTTTGAGCATATGTTTGATCTTAGATGTAGAACACTTATCTATTTATATTTGATCTTAGATATATTTTAAAGGAAAACGTATAACATGCTAAAGATAAATTGCCAATTTAATGTTGTACGTATGAAGACATTTTTTTAAGGTTATTCATACAAAGTATAATTAATATTGAATAGCAATTATCCACCCTCACGCGTGCGCGTGCGCGCACACACACACACACACACACACATACACACTCTAACGGGCTTAAATTGACAATTTCTGCGTTACAATGGAAATTTTAAATTTAAAAAATATAAAAGATAAACATATATATAGTTATAAATACAATGCTATAAGCAGCTATTTCAAAGAATCTTTATAAGATAAAGCCCATCCAAAGGGCAAAGGGAACGGCTAAAAGAGTATAAAACAAGGGCAGAGGGGACCGGAAAGTGTTGAAAGGGAAGAGCAAGAGGTAAACTAAAATAAGGACAG
>JBAIZL010000002.1:249470654-249515654 GCA_036971475.1 Prosapia bicincta
AAATCACGAGGGGTAGTTACGAAGAAATCTGTAATAAAATATATATATTTGAATTCCATTAAGTTAGGATAACTGTTTATAACATATTTAAACTAGTGAGGTCGTATAACACTGTCGTTACCTAACAAAGGCTCGTCTATTGTAAACCTTTCGGCCAAAAGCGGTTACTGCACACACCTGTAAACCATACATATTATTATACGTCGAAAAGTTTTACTGTAGGTAAACCAAGACGTGACTCGATCACTGGAGAGGCTCTTTACTTGAACATCGAGGGACCATGCAGATTTATGGTGAATAATATCTAAACACCTTGGAAAAGCTCGATAAGTTCCCAACCAAGCCAAGGGGAAGCAGTAAATAATGACGTATTGATAGGATGAAAATGTTTGGGCGCCATAAGGGAGCCAATTAAATTTTAAGAGGGGATTAACTCGTATGGAATCCATCCAAAATAAAACACGAAAGTCAGTCAATTTTGAATGTTCGAAGGGGTCAAGTTCTAGGATACGAAGGGAGTCGAATTGCAGGACTCGAGGGAGAATTACGTTAAGGTTGGTAAGAAATATTAAACTCAAATAATGTAAAGTCGCAATGTAAAGTATTAGTTAATAATAACAAGGGAGTATTTAAATAGAAAATGATGTTAAACAAAGGAGATAATCGGGTAATAAGTGATATTAAATAAATGAAATAATTAAGTAAGGGAAATATAAAGATAAGTTAGAGAGAGGGGTTAGAGTAAGGGAAATAATTGAATAGTAAGTGGAGTCAATAAAGAAGCGATTTAATAAAGTCAGTTACGGCATAGAAACTTTTCGAGTAAAAAGAAAGACTGAAATCGAAGAGATCTATGAATGAGTTAATTTGTGAAAGGAGAAGAGAAAAGAAACCACGCAAGTATTAAGTAATACTTTTTCTGAAATTTAAAGGAAACTCTTTAAAGTAAAGAATATTGAGAACATTTTAAACTTTTTATTGAATCTTTAAATAGTATTAATTCATTTAAATATAAAATTTACTAACCAGATGCAGTAGACTATACACGCATAAGATAATTAGGGACAGTTTAATGGAATTGTTAATTTAATAATAACCATAAGAGTTTTGATGCCTACCGGCAAAATTAGAGTTAATTAAAAACTAATTATTTGTAATTACCTCAAAAACGGTACCATTTGAACTTAGGAGTAAAATAAATCAGTTATTGTAAATACAAGTAGCTGCGTATTAATCTGATTTTCTAAGAGTCAATATATCCTTAAGGCCAAAAAGGAAAGTACATATAATATATATATATATATATATATATATATATATATATATATATATATATATATATGTGTGTGTGTGTGTGTGTGTGTGTGTGTGTGTGTGTGTGTGTGTGTGTGTGTGTGTGTGTGAGTGTGTGTGTTTTATTATAATATACGTTGAAACTCAAAATAAACAAAAATAGTTATAAAACACAAACATAAAAACAGCCTTTATTACTAGCAACTCAATTATTATTAAAATAAACATCATAAAACACAGTAACCAACAAAACAAAATCGAATGTATTTAATTATATCCACAAATTATGAAAATTAATTATAATAGTCAAAAGTAAACATAAACAAATTAAAGATAAATGATCACTTTATTACATATGAAAAAGGAAATATAAATTGAGAGACTGAGTGGTCTAATGGGGGAGGGGGCGGTTGATGCATAGTGCTGGCTAAAGTTCTTGCATGAATACAGATTGCCTCAAGTTAAGACCGACCATGGCCATGTCTCTTTCAAACCATTTAACTGTATAAAAATAAGTAATTACTGTTACTTACCTTTAGCATGCTTATTACAAAATATTCACTGTATGAGGCAGATTTTTGGCAAACGTGTATGACGCACAGCTTCCTATATCAGTATTATCCTGGAGTTCGAGAGGTCTAGGATAAAGTTGGCATGGTATAGGGGACATCTAACCTGCATTCGCCGTATTCTACCGCTTGCTTCGTCAGCTATGTGTTGTCATAGCAACGAAGGGACTTTGTGGTGATTGTAGGTACAGGTTTGTCGTACTTAAATACTATCATAAGTAAGCCATGGCTTTGTTTTGCATTCTGTATCTATTTAATTTGTGGATTTCTTACGATTTCAAAACCTCCTAATCTAATCCAATGTTACAACGAGACAAATCCTTACAAATTTATCATAGTAAAAATTATTTTGTATCATTTTAAATTGTAAAATAACAATCGATAAACAACTGTAATAATTGGTGTTTTTTTTATCAACCTTACACACTCAGAAGGACTTCACCTAACTCTGCCGTTTTCATGCCCTCCTCCGACTAATTCATCTATTTTCCTCCACTCACCTCCCCTCGATAACTTCTCCTTGTCCGCAAGAAAGTAATGGTTTACCCCCTTGACTCCGAACCCTATTTCGAAACCGGTAACTCAAGGAATAACCCTCTCGGGGAAACGAACCCCTGAATTGGTTACAAAAATCAATTATCCTCCTATATACCTTTTAAGCTCCTTTCGGGGCAGTGGAATTTTTAAGAGACACTTTTACCTTAAATACTATAACTGAATAACCGGTGAATTTATTTTATCCTAAGTGAAAAACAAAGCTAAATATAAACTTTTTATTTTTGGAAAATATAATTAGTTAACATACCTATCTTGAGCCAGGTTGATAATGTAGAAAATATCTCCTTATAAAGTCTAAATTAATATTAACACACACACATACAAACATATATATATATATATATAATAATTTAAAACAACACAGGTTATTCAAATACAAGAACATTTGTTGTTTTATATCCAAAGCTTTTCGTTGGCAAACAGTACCAACATCATCAGGAATGAAAATTTTCATTCCTGATGACGTTGGTACTGTTTGCCAACGAAAAGCTTTGGATATAAAATAATAAACATTCTTGTATTTGAATAACCTGTGTTATTTTAATATATATATATATATATATATATATATATACAGTATATATACCCACTTCTTTCCCCATAATATCAAACAGCCAAAAGGTCCTAGCATCTCAAAAAATACCAATATCATAATCAATTTTTCATATAAATTTTTTATCAAAGTAAAAATTTCAAATGTATTACCCACTTCTTTCCCCATAATATCAAAAAGCCAAAAGGTCCTAGCATCTCAAAAAATACCAATATCATAATCAATTTTTCATATAATTTTTTTATCAAAGTAAAAATTTCAAATGTATCAGTCTTGTTAATATTATTTAACCATTTTAAGGTTATCCTATCTAGTACTAATAGGCTGTACCTTTTAACACATACTTCATTTGATTCACTCATTATAAGAATTTCCTGCTATGGTCAATAGAAGATTTCTATCAGTTATTTAAGAATAAAGCTATATTGGATTTGTCATCTAAACGTAAAAAGTTACTACCCATTTCAGACAAACGGTTTCATTAAAAGGCAATTTAGATTATTTAGAAGTTAATTTAAGTAACCTAAGGGAGGTTTAATTCCCTTAGGCTATTCAATTATTAATTAATTTGACTTGAAATTAATATATTTTGCAATAAAGATTTATTAACAAAAAAGTAGATTGTTTATATAACCTAGTTCTGCAAAATGGTGTAGTGTTTTTCAAAAGTGGTTGCTTCTTGGGCTTTCTTTCCTAGTTCTTTCTTGAAGTTGCTATGTCTTCTCACTGCATGATGTCTGTGATAATCTCTATGTCTAGCGTTTAGGTTGAGCGTATTTCTAAGTCTAAGTCTACCGTATTTCTTGGTTGAGATGATGTCATTTGGATATTTGGGAATTTGCTACCAAAGTTTGAAACGAATTCAATGAAATCTTCTAATATAAGAAATAAATTAAGATAAGACAATAGAAAGTAATATTTTTGCTATTTTGGGAATAAACGTTACTTGTTGGGAAGATTGTTATGTCGTCAGAAACCTCACCAGGAGGTATTCAACAATTTCCCATAGTTTCATGGCGGTCAGATCAGTGGTTTAGAAATGAAAAAGGCTCATATATATATATATATATATATATATATATATATATATATATATATAAATTAATATAAATAAAGTAACATATTCTGTATGTAAAACACACCTGATCTACCACATTGCCTAATAACCAAAATGGGTTGAAATAACCATATTTCCTTGGCCATACCTGGACCCTTTGTGAAAGGGTTTTATGGTATATAAATAATATTTTGTCCTTAAATTTAATTATTGAATACTTATTTGAAAAAAATGTATTAGCATTAAGTATCATGCACTAGAAGTTTTAAAAAAGGATTTGAACTTTAGTGGATGAGTACAAACCATTTGTTTAACGGTTGGAACCGGAACAACAGCTGATTCTATGACGTAACCAACACTTTCCTTGTAACAGTTGCTTTACTTCAGTTATCTCATAACTAGAACCACTCACGTATAATAATTAACAGATGATTTTCTCTTTAGTTACGTTCTGTGAGGTTCAAATTAACTTGCTTCTTTCTGTATATTTTGTGTGTCTATGTCTCTGTCTTGCCTTTGGCAAGCGTTATCCAGTAAGCGAAGTTTGTTTAACCGACGTTAGGTAGCGACCGCGTCTAAGGATAATCTAAGGCATCCTAGCCCCCAGTGTTCCCACATGATCCGTGGCATAATTTCATTCCTGACAGGTATTTCCATCCCACTCTTAGCGTTATAAATTGCGCACTGTTTTATTATACTATCTCCTGAAGAGGCTAATAGCCTGGTACACAATCTTCCTACAAGCGTGTTAACCAAATGCGCATGTGAGACGGAGGCCGTTGGCCAGATGTTGGCATGAGGGCGGGACAGGTTCTGGGGGTTTAGACCAAGCTAGAATTAAAAAAAAACAAATTGATTTGACGGCGGTTGGTTACAGGGAACAGGTACATATTTTCCGACCAGGTAATTATTGTCAAACAGAGAGTGAGATATTTTCTGACTTTTGCTGAAGAGGTCACATGATAACACACAAGGAAGTCACGGAATATATTTCCACTTGGTTTCCCTGTATTTGAATTTAATAAAAAATTTAATATTGTTCTAAAAGATTTTCCAAACTTCGTAAAGAATAGCCCTTGCTTAAACAATATTGATTTTTCTGACAATTTTCCCGTAAACAAATGAAAACAATCAATTTAGCTCTACAATTGAGTTTTTAGGTTTCCTCTTTTTCAGTATTGTTAATTTTATTTTTTTTACGTTTTTCCATAGAAACCGTTGAGTAATTTTGTCTGTTGTTGAGCAATGGTCGGATAAATATTTTTATGTTACTAATGAGGAATAAAAATAGTCCAAACTTAACTGAATGTGAAATCTTACGAATCGTCTAATGCACTAACTTTTATTAAACTCACAGCATCTATATATTATATATATATATATATATATATATATATATATATATATATATATTTAAAGTGAACAAAATTGGTTTTAACCTTGAAAATGTTTTAATGAAATATCAATATTGATATATAAGTATTTCATTGTTATTATACTCATTTTAAAGCAAATATTATGTAAAAAACGGTTCTTTAAATATTCTTTAAAAACGGTTAAGTAATTTAATTTTTCCAGCACGTCACTGGATAGCGCGAAGACAATTTCCTTAAGCCTGGTTGAGAATAGGCCTATTTCAGCTAAGCATTCTTCATTCCCAATGCCAGAGTTTCAGTTCTTCAGTTATTTTCTAATAAGATCCAAAGTACCTTATTCTTCTCACAAGAAGGTGTAAATAAGTGACGCCTCTCAGCCCGTTATAGAGTTGGTCGAGTCTATCTGACCTTGTGCTATTTATTGCAATGATTTTTGACAGTGGCTTTGCCAAGAATTTGATTTATAAAGGCTGTCATTCATATTCGTCTTGCAATGTTCGTTTTGCTTTTAATAAAAACACAATGTCGTCCCAAAAAGCATACGACTTATCCATTCTGTACGTTCGGAATCGGAACTGTCACCCCCGTAATTTGCTCAATATCACATTAAAATCAACCCTACATCACCACATTCACGTATTAACACAGAATTAATTTAGTTATTTATATAATTTCTTTCAAAATGTGAAGCTCATTTTAGAGAAAAGAATCCTTAATCCCCTTAGATAATCATACATAAAATAAAATAAATTGTAGAAAACTATCTTATCTGTGATGTGTAAATTTGTAAATATAAGATTACAAATAAAACTGTGAATATCTGTGATATTGCAATGGTAAATAGGAGTTTATCGTTTGTAACTTGTTCCTTTGCTGTGATAGTTTATAGGGGGTTACCTTAACATTTTTCGATCAGGATGCGGGGTTTTTGGGCAGTCTAATTCGTTTGAGATACGTGGACGTCGAGAAAACGTTTGTCTCGTAGTATTCCAGAATATTTTTTATTTGTATTTTTGAGAACATAATAATTGTATTTTTTAAAATACAGTAAATTGAATTTTTGAGAACACAGTAAATTGTATTTCTTAAAATAGACTATATTGTATTTCAGAGACTAGAGTTAATTGTATTACTTGAAACGTAGTATATTGCAAATCTTAGAATAGAGTAAATTGTGTGTCTGAAATTACAGTAAATTGTATTTTTGCAAAAGAAGTAAATTGTATTACTAAGATTAAAGTAAAATGTATTTCATAATATACTGTAAATTGTTTCTCTAAGAATACAGTAAATTGGATATCTTAAAATAAAGTAAACTATATTGCAGAGAATACAGTAACTGGGTTTTCTGAAAATTCAATAAATTGTACTTCTGAGTATTCAGTAATTTGTATTTCTAATGAATACAAATTGTAAAATGTATTTCAAAATTATTTTAAATAAATCAAACTAATCAGAATTTCCATCTGAATCAATAAAGTTTCAATTAATTATTTTCAGTAACTAGTAACTAAATTGGAATGGGGGCAACGTAACGCAATAATTTACAATACTGGAAGTTACTTATTGTTTAAAAAAAAACTTTGAATGCAAGGATTAGAATTAATTCGTTTTATACTTTAACAAATGATATACACTCCACTCAAATTTTATTTCTTGAATTTGTAATGTTCTCTGATGAGTTTGTTTCGTTTATATTGTTTCGTTTGTAAGAAACTGTTACCCACAGTTGTATCTCCTGGCATGATATCACATCAACCTTTTTCAAATTACTTTCGTCGTGTTGGGAAAATGTTTATTATCGCGCGCCCAAGATCCTCTGTAAGATATCGATATATATATTATTGTTAAAAAGTAATTAAAATAAAACATTTCGTTGTTGACCCAAGTAGTAATCGACTTAAAAAATTGTGTTGTTTAATAAAACTTGTTGCTTTCTTGGATTAATCTAGCCATCAGTCTTGGCCACGTAAAGAAATAGGTCAATAATCCTATCTTTGGCCTAAAGTCATCAGAAATCGACACAGATCACAGGTTTTCTCACATCCTTTGAATATAACATACCCTATGGTACCCTACAGTCACAGTGTAGTATATATTGCTAAATGGTTTTATCTCCAAATAATGTATCGCCTTAATTACATACTATTGCTCTTGTTAATATATTCTAAATTCATGTCATTGTTGTCATAACCTGTTTTATAAAAAACAAGCATTGCTTGAAAGTTGGTGAAAATGTTTTTCCCTTAACATGTTAATATTTTTACCAATCATAACAAAGGTTAACAGCATGTACACTGAATAAAATAGATTAGTTATCGGTGTAGCAATTTAATAAAACTAGCCGGAAGTCAGAACTATTCTTTTTCTTGATTGATACGTTTTTAGCTCAGATGACAGTATCATAATATCATATTTAGCTGTTGTAAGTAATTAGATGAGTTTAATTTCAAGGGTTGTGTTTATTTCTGAGGGAAGATAATTTTTCAACTTAAAGTGTAAAATTTTAACAGTAATTTTCCGTATAATTCTTTATCTACAGACTTTAATTAAGTGGTGTTTAACAAATTGGGAAAGATTTAGAATATACTTCTTTACTACATATTGCGCTGGATTGCTTCTATCCTTTTCCTTTTTCAACTTAAACATATGAATAATTGATTTTAACATTTACAAAACGCAATTTGCAACATCTTTGTGTCATTTAAATAAAGGAAAATTTAATGCCCCTTCCAGTAATATAACTCGCATGTAGTATGGACTAACGAGAAACTTTCGCATGCATGCATAATAATCGTCTAGACTACCCTACCTAGGAAATCCGATTAACTCTATAACTAACGTGGTTGTGCGTGGATTTGCAGACGTAAATATAGCCTAGGAGTCGTTTAGGCCAGGGTTTAATACTCGGATTTTAGGCTACGGTTAAATTATGTTACATTTAAATACTCTGAATCGACTCAGTGACAATTTTATTCATGAAAAACATTTAGTGTTTAAAATAAACACAAAGATTGTGTGGAATATGTACTTAAAGTGCAACATCTTTATGAAGTAGCATATAAAACAACTTTGCATGGGAGTTCTCAAGTGCAGTGTGGGGACCACGTAACCGTGTTCTTAGCCTTGAGAGGTAGAGAGTCAGTATAAATACTTTCCCAAAAACATGATTAAGACTGTCAAAATATTGTCTCGCATGAGATAAGTTAATTTCGGTATGAAAAACAAACTTTCGTGGAATATGTGTAGACATATCGGATGTAAAATCTGTTAATATATCGAGCATACTTAATATGTTTTTAAAAATGTTATTGCACGAAGTGTTTTCATTGAATTTATCTAATATCGGCCGTCTCATATAAGTCAGTGTATTACCAGTCCTTATCATGTTTGTAGGAAAGTATTTATACTAATCCTCTACCTGCCACCTCGCATACTGCGAACATTCAAGGACAGGTAAACGGTTACGCATTATAATGTGAGGTAAAGAGTTAGTAATTAGCACGAAAGTTATGCAAACAAGCGAAGATCAATGAGTTTTCTCCGACAGATATTGACATGTAGTTAATATGATAACAGAAGTTATCTTTTCACTTAGAGATTGTTGGAGATTATGTTTAAATGATTATAAAATGTAACTCCTCATATATTCAGAAATTTAGAATATGTGAATAGACCAATATATATCGTATGATTTCATTGAGATTCTGTCGAAATTACTCCTGGATTATTTTACCCTCTGTTAGCTTATATTGGCAATAATTTAAAATAAACGAAGTAAATTATACTATACGTAATGAAATATATATTATAATATCATAATCTGTTGTTTGCTTAGGCTATAATTATTAATAAAGATCACGTTTGTAGATTTTACAATTCCTACTATTAGTTTAGACTATCAAGAATGGATCTAGATAAGAAGTGGAGATATTAAAAAATATATATATATAAACACAAAAAACATTACAGATTGTAGGATTGATTTTATTTTCGCAAGATAAAACCAACCTTGCAGCTGTATTAAGAAATGTTTGTACAGCAGTTAACCCACATCTGGTAGTAAAACAATAATGCCGGGCACTATAAGTTGTGAAGAGGTTGCTAATACTAGTGTAATTTCGTAGAGCAACGATCCGTATAGTTTGATCGTCTAACAATACCGACGACAAGCAGAGGAAAATAAAATAACTGACAAATGTTAGTGCAATACCTTCATGATCAAATTTATTTATTTTTAGCAGTTTATGTTTTCAAAATTATATTTATATTTTAAAACAATCGTTAATACACCTGTTAATATAATTCTGTGAAATGTTTCTTAACTTTACATGTTATAAGGTTTACATGTTATATAACTAAGTTATACTTTTGTTTATATTGGTAGTACCGTTGTCTTCCGTTGATGATGTTTTCCTTGATTTATTTGTTGTTATATCTATGCATGTTTCAAACTGCCAGGTTAGTTTCGATATCGCTGTAGTGGTAGTGAATCATAACTGCTCCACTTTTTATTTGCACCTAGGAAGAGCAAAGTTCAGTGATCCGTTTCTTGTGGTTGGAAGGTATATCAGAGTCTGAAATTCATCGAAGTAGTAGATAGAAATAAGAAAAGCTGAAGACGATGACGATGAAGAAGAATAAGGTGATGATTGAAGATGAGTATTTGGCGAGGAGTAACTGACTTCTGCCTTTACCTCCTCGCCTCAAACTCTATTTACATAGATCCTTAAACAGAGTCTACGCTACCTTTCCGGAAACATTTCAATTTATGTGCCCGTTGGACAGAACCTCCGTGGGCTGAGTACATGACCCGTGGTACCCTATTGGGAAACTAACCCCCGAGGACTGGAATGGTCGCTGGTAACAGTATTTTACCACAACGGAATGTGTACGAATGGATTGAAGAATTCAAAA
This sequence comes from Prosapia bicincta, assembly GCA_036971475.1. Lineage (NCBI taxonomy): Eukaryota > Metazoa > Arthropoda > Insecta > Hemiptera > Cercopidae > Prosapia > Prosapia bicincta. The sequence continues at coordinate 249,480,978 of JBAIZL010000002.1, forward strand.
TTGGTCGAACAATGAAGAAGCCAGACAGTGCTTACCTCCGCAAATGAGGAAAGAATTGAGCGTTCGCTTGAAATGGTTCTCTTAGACAGAGGAATAAATATTGACAAAAAATGTCACATCGTCTGCTAATTAGTCATGATTCTGCCTACGAAAACATCCACAACAGACTTGGGTTTCATAAAGTCCCCCCTCTACATCACACATTTCAAGACCCTCAAATATACCTCCTCCACCAATGTTTAATGCCACATTTTCATGATATAAGCTTGGTATAAACAATATACAATATTTTTTAAAGTCAATTCCTACCTAGCTTAACATAGAAAAAATTCGTTTTAGTTAATTTTTAATAAATAACTAGAATTCGTATAGTTAAAATAACAACACATGAGTTAAAATAGCTGTTATACCACATAATCTCTAATATGAAATCATATGTTACCACTTTTTTAAAGACAAATGAAACGGAGTAACTATATTGCAAACCTTGCTCCTTTTGTGAAATGTTTTTCCCCTATATAAAACTAATATTACTTCATTCCATTTAATGAAGGAGTTATTAATTGAAAAAAACTGTATTACCACCAATTGTCGTCCATTTCAAGTTAAAAAAAATTTGAAGTTGAGTGGATGAATGAAACGTATCGTTTTTTTAATGGTTGAACATTTGAAACATGTATATGTATATGTAGGGAGAGTGTGAAGTATTAGAAAGATTTCAAAAAAATAGCTGAGGCCTAGTATTAACAATAACAATAATCCTGATTAGCAATCAGGTATTAACAGATGCATAACAGATTAAAAGATGGTAGTAACAATAAACACAACATACCTACCACATGTGACTGATATAATCACTCAGAGGTGATAACTACGTACTCTGGATGGCGTGTTTGAGAAGAAACTTGGCAAACCTAACTGATCGCAGCGAAAGTGCTCGCCTATGTTTGGGGGAACTGTAGGACGAGCAGTGAGCGCCAGAGCAATCTTTTACTTTTAAATTAAATATAATAGCGACTGTGTATGTGTCAAAATAGTTTGAATAGCCAATGGCTAGTTCAAAGTTAAAGGAATCTACTAACAATATGCTTATATAGAATTATTATTAGAATAGTATTTTGTCAGCAAAGTCCGTAAACGCTTTAGGAGGTAGTAATTTTAAAATATTAATTAGAAACGAGCAGCTTCAATGACAAGTATTTAGTTTTTATCAGTCACGCTTTTATCACACTCCTGTGTGAGTTTCATCAGGCCCAATAAGTCGCACCACGCGGCACCCGTACTTTAAATACCTCTCCAATTTTATTTAGAAAGTAATATTTTAATTTTTATTGTAAATATAAACTAAACATTTCCCGACCCCGTGAAAGACCCAAACATTGGAATTTAAAAAGAATTTGCTACCTTTAACTGAAACAAAATTAAAACCTTGACAGTTGCATTTACTACAAGTTTTACAAGCAAAAGTTTCAGGAGTAACGAATAGTGCTTAGATTTATAGGTATCTATTTCGTCTTTTGTCAGCTTGTTGTACACTACACAATATATCCCTTAAAGCAATGGAATAGGCTGACCGCGGACCCGTCGGATATTTACTTCATTTCTCTCTCGCGACTCTTTCTTGAAGTTTGTCAGGAAGTTATTAAACGCAAGATTCAAAAAATTTGTAGGCCTACTTTCTTTCCAAAGTTATTTAGCGTATTACAAAGGCTTTTATTTGACTTACAACGTTTTACATGTGAACCGCATTTAGATTTATGCTCTAGTCTGATTTGCGTCTTGTGTCTCAGGGAAACCATTAAGAAACATTTTACTTGTTTCTATTCAGTCTTTGCTATGCTTTCAAGTGCTTCACACGTGGGGATGCTAAGGCAATGGCTGAGAAGTCGGAAAAACATTTACTTTCATCCATATCGGAACCCAAAACTATGTCTTGAATAAGGCTATTATGAGGGCTGAAACAGAAATAATACTATTATGCAATTGTGGAAAGAGCTGGGTTCTTCAGTCCTAAGGGTAAACATTTCTCTAGATGGGTTTTAAACTGGCTGCATAAATGGTTCAAGGAAGATTAATCAGTAAACGGTTTAAAGAACTAATGCCAGCTGTGGAATCAGTTCTAACTTGTTGCTGTGTGGAACTGGTTTATCTAAGACAAGATACAAGTTTTTTGAAACTATTTTAATATGAATGGTTGATGAGAGCTGCAACAAGAAATATAAGTTCAAGAAAAATAGGGTAAAAAATTGCAGTATGACACACACAAACACACACACACACACACACACACACACACACACACACACACACACACACACACACACACACACACACACACACACACATATATATATATATATATATATATATATATATATATATATATTTACAATGAATTGCTATATTATTTTTACAATAATAACAAAAGAATTGTTGTATCGTATTAATTGGAAAAATGATGCACTTTCCTATAAAGGATTTGACAGGTGTACCTTTCCCTATCTAGGCGCAATACAATATATTTTTACTGAATATAAAGCCTTAGAGTAAGGTCATCGAGGTTCATATATATGCAAACATTAAGTTAGACATTACATTCAGAGGGGGCTAATTCATGCTGACAAAATATCTCATAATTAGGTTATGTTGAGGTTAACTCGAATATGACATTCGCTCTTGTATTCTCTGCTCTGCAAGTGAAAAACAAAACAGTTATGATACTTTCAGTTATTATAAGAGCCATTCCCGGTAACTTGGGACGTGGTCATAGCATTTGACCAATGAGGGGTTATGGAGACTATGTCAGACATAGTTCAGGATTTTGCAAGTCAATAATTCCGTGAAGCTATAGAACCAAACGCTATCAACATCGTTAGATTATATTTCCCTTGAAGCCAAGGGCATTCCACTGATGGATTCGTTTACACATGTTTAAGAACAGGGAGGAAATTATTTGGATATTTTTAACAAATTATAGGTCACTGATTGAAGACAGTTTTTTATATTTTACATATATTTTAAACAAGTTTCCAATGATAAAATAACACCATAAAATATTTCTACGTTGGGATGAATTATTAACTTGAACGTCGCTGGGCTCCCTCAATCAATATTACGACGTTGATTTGTTTTTAATCCGTTCTTTCGTTTGCAAAAAGTGTAATAATTTCCGAACTCAGAGAATCAGAATTGTTAGTCAGTTATGAGCAAATGAAAGTATCTAATTTCATTTCCATAATATAAGAAAAATAAAACTAACTTTTTTGGTTTTTGGGAAAATAAAAATTATATATTTTTTTTATTAAGGTAAAATCAAAAGCCAGTTTATTTGGAGCGGTTTGAACGTAGTTTTTTAGCATGAATTCTGAATTATTGTAAGGTATATAACAGGACGTAATTAGGTAATAAATGACTAACAAAACAAAGGAATGTCTCTGCTTTACGATTGATAATTTAGCGAGGCAATGCAAGCGTTAAGATCTGCCTTCAGTGAACCGCACAAAGAATTCATTATGTCTTTCTCAATCAAACTACTTAAACATAATTGGGCCTCTGCTTTTTACGGATTGCTTTTACGTCTGTGTTCTCCACCTTCTTTTCTTAAAACATAAAGAACATAAGGAGGTATTTGTTTGTTTTTTAATTTTGTTTCACACAAATTTACTTCGGTGGTAAATGAATTCATTTGGAATGACAAATACATTATTTAACAAGGTTTTTTTCCCTTATGGGTCATCATTCCCAAAATCCCATATAGTTTTAATTATTTCCTCCCTAGTATTTTATTTATATACATTATTGTATTAACCGTGACCCTTTTAATTATACTATTATAGTACTTTATGTAGGTTTCTTTAAACAACAATGTTCAACAGAAAAGTTTCAGCCTAAAATAAATAGTCTCTATGGTAACACAATTCTTAATAAAGAATAAAATTATTTAACAATATGAAAAAAAATTAATTCAATTTATACTAAGGTCAAACAGAAAAAAAATTGTTTTACTTAATATTATATATTTACAAATAATATAAAATAACATAATCTGTGCTTCCTACCAAACAACCTACAACATAACATCAGCTATTTACGAAATCATATGTTATCACTTATTTTAAAGCCAAGTAGGATCGAGTAGCTATATTGCAATACCTTGCCCCCTTGTAAACTTTTTTCTCACATGTAACTGTTTATAAACTAGACTATATATATATCTAGAATGAGTTAATTTAATTTAATTAATGAATTATTATTTGAAAAAACTATATTACCATCAAATATCATTCGCTACAAGTTTACCAAAAGTATTTTATTAAGGATTGAAAATTTGTAGATGATAAAAATAAGGGAAGTGTGGTCTCGTAGATAGATTTAAAAAGTGAAATTAAAAACATAGTTGCGTAATATCTTGAAAAGGGTTTTGAATCGTATTGAATTTAAACGTCAAGTTACCAAATAATTGTAAATTTATCAGTAAAATTGTAGTTGATCAGAATTTGTGTTCTTGGCTGGTTTGGAGCTTTCCCATGACTGTACACCATGACTGAAGTGCTGCGAAAATTGCAGCCTCTGAGCAACCTTTAATTAGTTCCTTAATACCAATGTCATTAGGTAACCTTAAATTTCACCAGAAATTTAATTAAGGATACCTTGTTTACGTGTTTTTGGGTAGTGTGTTAGTATGTTTTGGTAACAGTATTAAATACTTTATCCAGATATACCTAGACTACAGTCAGTATAATTCTCTAACCACCGACTTCAAAACAGTGTGTCTAAGGAAAAATCCATTTAAATCTGTTGGGAAGTAGACTTTGGAAAATATTTTGAGATAATGAAACCAATTCGTCACTAGCTTCAGACTAACTTTCCTCCATAAAGTCGAAGCTCAATGAGAATATAGTCAGTGAAAAAAAGGGGCAAGGTATGTAATACCAATTAGGACACAGTTGGCTTAAACTACGTGATAATATTTGATTTCGTAAAACAGGTGATTTTACGTTACAGGTTATGTGGTAAAGTTATGAAACCTCATAGTAAACCTCATAGTAAGATTATTTATAATAATCTTTTGTCGAAAAAGTTATTCGATTTTCATCACCACTATATCCTCCCTAACTCCTCAAAAGAAACGTCGATAGATCTTTGTTCTATAAACAAAAGTCGGTTTTCCCATTCTAACAAAGTCAACTTTCTCGTTTCTAATGAAGAAAAACTTGAAAATAATTCAATTAGCTAATTGGGTTAAACGGTCTAAAGAGGTTACAAGAGAAGGGTTAACTCAAGATATTACGGCTGATGTTAAAAAGGCTTAACCTGAAAATCTGAGAGATTAAATACATTTGGCAAGGAGGGTTAACACAAACCTCACTTCAGTGGATAAAGAATACATAAATAAATACTTGTATACAAAAGGAGTAAATATCTTTATTTTATACCATTAAATACAATTTATTTGATAATCTAACTCCAATAAGAATCTAAATACTTCAGTAACGTTTGGCCTACTGTGTGGTATTACTGTAGCATTAATTTGCTACTTCATTATTAGTCACTTACTTCTCGTTCATTGTAAGACACTTAAAACCTAACAATGTAGCTTGAAATTATTAGAAACTTACCTAAATATTTTCACAAAGTAATTTCTTTTATGATGAAAAATGACAAAAACTTCCAAATCTAAAGATCATTAGTATATTTTGGGGTAAATACGTTCTTACTTGTTTCTCTTTAAGGTTTAAGGATGACTGAGGTGATATTACCTAATCCTGGTAAGATATACAATGAGCTCTATTGCAATCAATAATTGTGTATTTTTTACTGGCAAAAATGAAAGTTGGTTATTTTTGCCAAACAAAATAACATAATAAAAACTAATTTTATATAACAATGAATAAAGTTATTAACAAAAAAATATGTTTACACGAACAAACGTTTAATCTAAAACAAAAATATAACAATAAATAAAAAAAAATAACGAGCAATGTAACAGTAAACAAATAATAACAATAAATAGAAATATAACAACAGCTAACAATTTAAAAATAAATAAATGTATCCCTCTAACATTAGTTTATAACTATACGAACTTTAAATTTTGTAAAATTGTAAAAAACTTAGAGACGGAACGTTTTTAATCACTATGTGACGATCTTCATTAGTGTCTTCTGCTTGGGGTTGTTAGGATAAGCGGTGACGGTTTTAAAGGCAGGTTTTTGATAGTATTAAATAGTATGTGTGATTTACATCGGGTTTGTTTGTTTAATAAGTTTGTACTTTCTGTTTTTGTGTTTTTGTAAATTTCATATTGTTCTAGTGTGTTGGGATACGGTCCTTTTCTGTTGATGTGTAAGATATCTAGTTTACGGTAAATGTCTGTGTATTTGTGTCCTGTACGTTTATGTGATTGTAGGATACTGAGTTGGTGTTCTGTTTGCGGTTCTCGATTCTTTGTTTGAAGTTGCGACCTGTTTGCCCAATGCAGATTTTGTTGCACTTGTTGCAGTGTGTTTTGTGTACGCCTGGTGCTTGTAGTTTAACTTTGTTGTTGGTGCTGTATTGTACGTATTTCGTATTGTATTTGTTATTAGTTTTGTATGATAATATGTATCCGTTGTATGAAATTCGTGGGCTATTTTATTCTATGTTCTGATTATGTATGGTATTGTGATGTATTAGTTTTCCCTCATGGATATCGAAAATGTTTTGTCTCAGGAAGATTTTACAAATTTACATAATTTAAAGTTCGCATTGTCATAAACTGCTGTTAAAGTGAATAATTAAGTTTCACCGAACGTAATGGACTACAAAATTCAAAAATAAATAAATATTATTAACAATATAATAATATCAGATAATTTTAGAAGATGAAAAATAAACAATTATACACAAAATAAACATACGCTGCAACGCCCCCTCCCCCCGGTCTCTTTCCCACTACTTATTCTGCGTTCGCTTTTTGTAACGTATGCTAGTGGTGTTGGTGGTTTGCAAAAAAATTATGTTAGTTGTTTTGGTAAAATATGTTTTCTGCCGTTCCCAAAACCCATGCCTAAACCCCCGGCATTCAAACGTCGGTGCGGCGCCTAAGCACAAGCCACGACCCGCCGACTACTGCCTTACTCTTTGTATGACCCCCTAAAATTGTTAACGATTTTTTTTCGGTTATTTCAATCATATTGGTCAGTAATGTAGTCAGCTGAAAAGAATACAAGATTAACGTGAACACTCAGAAATCCCAGATGCTCTTACCATGTTCCTAAATCCGCAGACACGGCAAGGGGGCCGTGCAAAATATAATCATGCTTAATTTACCTGTTTAAAGGCTCCTGTGTTTTTTAAACATGATCTGCCAGTAGACCTCGTCAGTAGATGTCAAAACCACAGTTTCAGCTCAACAGGTGGTTTTGATGAAAAATACGTTAATTTTCCGTTAAAAACGGTTAGGTGGGGTATGAGGGGTTGGTTTCAGCGATTATTGGAGGGTGACGTGAATGGTAGGAGGTATGGAATGTGCGCGGTTGTGCGCGTTTGTGCGTAGGTGTATGTGGCAGGTGTTTTTTTTAGAAATACGTTAATTTTCCGTTAAAGACCGTTAGGTGAGGTAGTATGGGTTGGTTGGTGATATGCGTGTTGGCTGTTGTGTGATGTAATTAGAAGCATGTTCGGACATGTTGGGGGGTAATGTAAAAACCGTTGTTTACCTAGAGAATGTGTGTATTATATTCTGTACCCAGTTCGTTGCTGACCTATATTTTTACAATAACGTCGCGTGTGTACGGTTGAAATCCGTTACGAGGTGATGGGATTATTTTCGCTATAAATGTGTCAGTCGCAAAGACTGAACGGTGACTTCTCTGTTTGTTCTCCAGATCTTTACTGGTTAAAAAATGTAAAAGCATGTTAATTTATTAATATAGGTTCCTCGCTCGTGAGCTAATGTGTTTACACATCGTTGTGCTATCGCTTGTTTGTTGTAACAGGTATTTGGCCTGAATAAATTGTTTTTAAAAACCTACCTCTGTTTCGAGTTATAAACATGTTCGGACCATTGAAAAGTGTTTTTAAGACTTTACCTGCGCGCTTGTACGTGCGAGTGCTCACGATTGTGTGACGTAATGAAAAGAGTAGCGTATATAAACTGCAATAGCTATCAAAAAAGTAACATTTGCCGTTCAGATTGACTAGCGATGGACATCGTACAAATGGGGAAAAGCAAGGCATTCGTTCCCGTTGACAGTTTCAGGGAGAAGGCTTTAGTTACTAGGAAGACCTCATTGGCAGCAGATATACTTCGTGCAGAATGTAAAATCTGTCTATCAGAAGAAGTTCAAGTGGTTTATTTACCCTGCAGACACGTTATTGCTTGTTTGCTTTGCGGATTAGCCTGCAAAACTTGCGGAATTTGCAGAGAAACTGTTGACTCTATTATGAGAATTTATCTTTCCTAACATTTGTAATAATTTTTTGTTTAACAACAATATTTCTTTTTAATAGTATAATTATTGTAACTTATTATTTAAAAAATATGTAAATATTATGTCTTGTAGAAAAAATGTAATTTTGTGTTTGCTTTGGCCAAGCTTAAGTCATTTTACACCTTTGCTCAACTAAAAAATCCTCTATTTTATTAATATTCAAACATCAAACAATACACACACACACACACACACACACTGCAACGTCCCCCCACCTCACCTCTACCTTTTACCGTCCCTACCACCGCAATACTACGCGGTGGTTTTGTTGTGTTGTTTAAATCCTTTCTTACAGAATACTAAAATTTAATTGTTTACAAGAAAACATATTTATAAACAACCAAAACTCTGCCTATCACCCTGCTGGTAAAACCGTGCTAAACTCCCTTAGTTAAGTGTATGTTTCCTGCTCGTAGGGCCAAACCCACAACAAGCCTATTCCCGCTGACTACTATTTAAAGTACATATAAACCCTCCTAAATAAGTTTATCAATTGTGTATGGTCTAAGTATAGTCACACATGTCAAATTAATAGTCAGCTGGAAAGAAACACATTTAGAATAATACACATAATAAACACAGAGTCTTACCACCTGATGATGATCTGCAGAAACAGCAAGGGAACGTGCAAAATATGATTGTGTTTAAAAATACCTATTTTAAAAGGCTCCTGTGTCCTCTTAAACACAATCTGCCAGTAGATAAATCTCTGGACTTTTATTACAAAAAACCAACTAATCTTTAGACTAGCTCATGAAATTAGTAGAGAGAAACTCTTTAAAACATTAGGCTTTATCTATGGCCATTTAATGAAATTTAATTAAATTTGTTTACTGATTTGATAATCATTTTTATATTAGTTGGAAAAAGCTAAACAGTTTTTATTGGTTATTTGACACAGGATGGAATGCAAATAATGTTGATTTTTATGACATATTTAACTCTATTTATTGAAATAAAAAAGAAAATTTATCCTTCAAAGTATTACACAATTATATTAGCAAAACAATTCACTGAGTTACTTCTTGTTTCTTATGCTTTAAAAAATTATACTTTGCATATAGATTGATAACATAGACATAACATAAAATTATTTTCAAAATTACACATAATAATATTTTATCTCCTATATGGAATTGGTAAATTCATATTTTATGACCTTTAATTTTTAAATTTATAATATTCGAAGATTTCTCATTTTCTTTAAGTAAACGGCTTATGGCCAAAAACCTTTTGTAATTTTAATATTCATTATTTTAAATATTCTGAGCACATATATTCATTTACTTAGCATACAATTTATTAAAATTTTATAAAGAGTGAAGTCATTGTTTTAAGCTTGCAAATTTGTTTGAATTTAATAAAATTAACTAACTAAATTTGACGTGACTGATTTCGAATAAAGAAAATGACTTGCCAAAGATGTTCTTGCCGGTCCTTGGGGTCCCTCGTCTGGATTCCCTGGTCCTTGGACACCGGAAGTCGCCATCCCTGGTTCGTCGGTGGTGGTTTCCCTCTATTCGAGCGTCCTGGAGGCTGAGTCTGGAGCCTTCATCCTTGGTGGTCCTGGATGTCGAAAGCGCTGAGGTTATGGTCCATCTGGCCTGCTGACGGTCTCTACTCGCTGTCCAGCATAGCGTCCCGCGGCACCTCGTGTTAGAAAATTTTTACAGACTGTCTCTAAAGGCTTAGAGACCAAGTATATATAGCGGTGAATTTCACCTACCGCACCCCGCCTGCAAAGTTTGCTATCGCTCGATTTATTCCTTGTACAGGCAAGTCGGGTAACGAAACTGTTTTAGCTTGCATAGTTTGATAATTAATTTTAGAACACTGAAAAATGTCTATTTTATTTAAACGGCTGTAACTTTTTTGTTTCTTAAGTTTTTTGAATTCTGTTTTCTCTAATGTTCATTCTAGGTTATTGTGGTTCTTTTAAAATGTCGATGAAAGTTCTACGTGGTTTGGTTCGAAAAATAGCTTTTTTAGGCACTTAGAATTTTTTCGCTTCACTCTCGATGTTCAAATTTAGTTAGTTATTACAAATTTATTTTATAACATTCTTTAATTTAGCTTAACTATTCTATTTACTGTTTTATTTAATTTTTCCCTCTTTATTAATTGTATAATTCCCTACTTGATTATTTTAAAAACAGCTTTATTTCTAAAAAACAGGAAATTACTTATTTCCCACTTGCGACGGTCTCTCACCCCGTTGCAACACACACACAAGTGTTGAGGGATACCGGCTTGACAGCCAGATGTTGAGGCCAGCTGCGAGTTGGGAAACAGTATATAACATGTGGCGACTTGTTATCCTGTAGCAATAAAATCATGAGCGTCGGTAAGGCAACAATTTTACAACAGCTTGAAATTTCCGACTTCGTGTCGTTGCTGCGCATTGGGGTAGCATACGACATGTGGAAGGAAGACTATAAAAAAGTGGAAATTTCTCTTTCGGTGTTGAGGTCTAAACGAAAACTCACCGCTAGGGAAAGAGCCATTGTAGAGAATTGCAAGAGCCTTCCTTGTCAGGAGGTTATAGACCTCCTTCGCTCTCCCAAAAAGCCGGTACTATTGTTGACTTTCTACCGACAACCAAAGTGAGCGTGATGGGTCTGCATAGACCCTAGAGAAAACAGCCCTATAGTGTAAAACACAGTCTTATACTATAGGGCTGTTTTCTCTACATTAAAATTTCATCTTAGCTATAGTGAATACTTGTGCGACAAGTATTACACTATAATTTTAAAGTCACGCGTGACTTTATAATTATATTGTAATATTTGTTGACCGTCACCTACGCTGACCGAGTGTTCTAATAGTGAACATACGTCAGAGCACCAGAGTAACGAGTGAACGGATTCTACTAGGTCTTACACGTTTATATAGAGCAAATAGCATTCTTTGTTTAGCGCGCAATATTTACATCTGTCGATTCTAAAATGAGCTCTGTTTTTCATGGTTGTTATATGCTACGTTCTCCCACAGTGTCGGGATTAGGTTAGAAACATATTTAAACAAATTAACATATGAACAGGGTAAATAGTTGACGATAACTATCAAATTATGTATGTAATTTCATATTTTTTAAAAATATATTTTTTTAATAAAATTATAAATAAACAAAACCTCTTGAGCAACATTTTTTTTATATCCTTATGTGCATTTCGATTGTTAAGCAATAATCTTTAAAGGAAATTACTAAATGCTTAATATTTGTAGTAATTTCCTCTGAAAACGATTGATTTGCAATCTAAACGTACATCAGGAGATTATCGGAGTTCTAGACATTAATGCAAGACAAGGTGGATGCTATCTTCTTAGGTAAAGGGATATAACTACTTCCACCATACTCTTAATTTTTACCTAATGTCCATCCAGACCCCGTGTTCGGTTATTTTCAAAACAATCTCCTGCATACATTCCCTGGCTACGTTTTCCAGGTCTGATGCAAAAGTAATTTTTCTGTTCCTAGTTATAAACGCTCTCTGAGATATTTCTCCTTCCACATTTACAAATTCGGACTCCATCACAAGTCCAAACTTTATAAAATTTAAACGAATGAGCTCCTCTTACAACAGCTCCACTACAACATCGCTCGCTTCAATTATGTAATCGTCCAAATAGAGTTCGCTCACGTTCAATAGTTGAGTAAAGAAGGTATTGGGGGAGGTGGAAGGAATTGAAGTGTTCCAAATCACAAATTGAAGTAACTCTGCGGGGGAATTGAACTTATAATAAGTAACTCTGCGGGTTACTTGAACTTATAATAATTATTTTTTTTTTCGGGGAGGAAGTACAGAATGTATTCTAACTTTAATCCAAGCTTTGGAAAATGTGTGAAGCATTTCCTTCCAGCTAAGAACTGGGTCAAGCTCGTTTAAATATTTAAAATTTTTTTCCCTTAAAACTATGGGAAAGAATAGGAAGGAGTGACTCTAAGCAGAATGTACTGAATATCCTCCTTGTAACACTCTGCACAAAGGAATCCCTAGGCGCTCTACTAGACTGGAACGCAATTCGTCACGTCACCAGAAATTAGGTTAGAAACATATTTAAACAAATTAACATATGAACAGGGTAAAGAGTTGACCATAACTATCAAATTATGTATGTAATTTCATATTTTAAAAAATATTTTTTAATAAATTTAGAAATAAACAAAACCTCTTGAGCAACAATTTTTTTTTTTATATCCTTATGTGCATTTCGATTGTTAAGCAATCATCTTTTAAATCAAAATTACTAAATGCTTAATATTTTGTAGTAATTTCCTCTGAAAACGATTGATTTGCAATCTAAAACGTACATCAGGACATTATACTCCAAATTGTGGTTGGTTAAGAAATGGAGAGCAATTTCTCTTTCAGGCAGCTGTTTGAATCATATGTTATGTAAAATCTATAGATCAGAAGAAGTTGGTGTTCTATTTGCCCCCTGCAGACACGTTCTTGGTTGTATTTGTAAAGAGACTGTGGGCTCTCTGTTATGAGAATTTATCTTTCTTAACATTTGCGATAATTTTTGTGTGTAACAACATTATTATTCTTTTTAATAATATAATTATTGTAACTTATAATTTCTAAAAAAAAGAAAAAAAATATATATATTATGTCTTGTAGAAAAAAATGTAGTTTTGCGTTTGCTTTGACTAAACCTAATATTGGTTTTTTTTATTGCTCTATAACTCCTGTACAGCTCTTTGATAATTGGAAATGTAATTTTTTTGAAGTTATCTTTTACTTGCTTTGACCCATTTGTCATATAACTTTCAAGCTCAAATTTTGTATGTAGAGAAAATAACCCTATATTGTATAGAAACTGTTTCCAGTTTATACAGTATCTGGCTTTTTTCTCTGGGGAGGGGGTTTTCCTCCCTCACTTTGGCTTCATGTAAATGTGTACAATTAACACCGGACTTTTGTATGAATCTAATATATTTTCGGCTAAAGCATCACAAGGAAGCCTACTACAATTTTCTATCACTTCCATATCCTCTTGTGTCAGTGGGTGTTCGGATGAGTTCACCGAAATTGAAAACTCAACAGTGTCATACTTTTAACGTCTTAGCTCGATGCCTTGTATAACAAAGGGTATTTGATCGACGTGGGATATCACCAGCTTATAAATGATTGTAGCTTTACCCAGTTTCATGATTCAATTGCTAATGTATACGTAAACGCTGATCGTTAAATACTTTTAATTTGGTAGTGGTTAATATAACCTGTTTTAATTGAATTTTAAAAACTTTCAAGGTTAAAATTTCTTAGAGAAATATCTTACAGTATACTCATTCTGTTTTCATTCTTTATATATTATATATGGGGGTGGGGCACGGTTCAATTGAAGCGCTTCATTTGAAAGACTCAGTGAACCGCGGTTTTTTTAAAAGAATTGCCTTTCACCGGTTCTCTTCTGAAGCGCTTCAGTAAGATTCAGTTAATCACGGTTCTATGAGAAAGAATTGTCTTTCATCTGTTCTTTCGGTTCTGAAGCGCTTCAGTAAGAACCTAAGAAATGAGTGAACCTATGGTTCAGTCAGTCAGTGAGCCAGTCTTCTCTTGTGGTTCGTCATGCTAATATGTAACATACAAACCGAATTCGTACTGTTTCAATTCGGCAAATATTTTACTGTAGTTTATTATTTCGACAAATGAGAAATTATTTCCAGCCTCATTTGATTGAAAATTCAATCAACTCTTTAAAGTGTTACTATTTGGAAGTAACTTTAACAAAAACTAAGAAAAAATAATTTTTTTCTAAAAGAAAATCTCACGTTAGAAAAATTTTGATATAATTTGTAAATTTTTAATTTAGACAACAATTTTTGGTATAGTAATATGTTAAATTGTTTAGTAACTTGATAAGCAATGTGGTTCTTCTAAATCATACCAGGGTTAGATAAAAATTTATAATTATATTTTTAATAACACAAATCATCAAAGTTGTATTGTTTCAACACAAAAAATAGATTTTGCTATTGTTACTAAGATCCTCTACAAATTGAGATTAAGAAATTTGCACATATAGATTAATTATTTAATATAAAATGATAATTAATATTATGACTATCGTAACACCGACATTATTTTATATAATGTTCCACCGAGCGATCGAAAACGTTCTGTCTCAGTGAGTTTTAACAAATTTACAAAACTCAAAGTTCGCATAGTCATAAACTATTGTTTAAGTGATTAATAAGATTCGCCGAACGTAATGGAGTACAAAATTCAATAATTATTTTTATTATTAACTTATAAATTAAAATTTGTGTGTGTGTGATCACATACATAATCATTAATTACAAGAATATAAATTAATATCACGCAAGTTATAAATTAATATTACCGGAATAAACACATATTTACTATAGTACTATGTTGCTAAATAATACAATAAGTGTGGTTATGTTTATAAAGCCACACCTGGTCAATATTTACGTTTGATTCATCCGTTTTTTGTTTATAATGTATTCTTCAATAACATTTTTTGAAAATGTTAGTTGAGAGCCATTTGGCCAAGTATTACTCACAATTTAACAAAATGGTCAGTTTGTACTGTTTTATCTATATTGCTACAATGTGGTTATCATTAAAATAACTTTACAGGCTGAGTTCGAACAATAGTACGTTCGTAAATTGGTTGGAATAATAGCAGTTTAATAGGGTGTACAACACATTACACCTGTCGTACATATAGTACCACCATCTGCTATAAATTCATTACACCTAGTTTTACACAAGCTTGGAAAACATACAACACCTTTCAATATCACCTGCTAGTCGGTGTATATATATAACAAAACGTTCCATCTCTTTACTTGTATTTCAACTCTTGAAACCGAGAAGTACTCCACGGCATTATGTCTATCTTAAGAACTTTATTAAAGAAGCAAGTTAAAGATAATATAAAATTGCGGGAAATATTTGATTACTTTAAAATACCTGATGTCGTAACCCCTATAGATGAAGTAAAAGATTATGATATTCAAAAAATTTGTGAAAAATTCAAAATGCCAAAACTGCTGTCACCAATAAGAAATATATCTCGGCCAACGGAATTAATGAAAAATGACTGTAAAACTATTAAAATAAAGATAAATAAATTAAAAACTAATTCAAAATATTTTTATAACAAAACATTGATTAAAAAAAAAAATTGTATTTTTAGAATTGAATAATGAAGATGGAAAAAAATTTATATTAAAAATGCCTACTAAAACAAACTTGCCAAAAAGAATTACAAAAAGACACTATTTAACGAAAATATTTAAAAACCAACAACCGTTTTGGGATGTGATATAAATAGAAAAAATAAATAAAAACCTTCTCCTTTCCTAACAAAAAAAAATAAAAAAAAAACAAAAAAAACAAAAAAACAAAAAATAACTTTAAAAAAACAGAATAAAAAAAATTGTAATACATTGTCATATTTGCCATGAATCTTTGGCTTAATTTTTGTTTGACTGTATTTCTTTATAAATCTAATACAAACAATTTTTATTTATTTTAAAATGTTAAATAATCTAAGTCCTATTGTTATTTAGTTTTAAAACTTGTCATATTTACATTATTCATTATTGGTGTCTGAAATGTAAAAATAAGACTGTTGTTGTATATATCGGGGGGGGGGTCTCAATATGTCAAGGGAGTATTAGACACAAAGTGATTTTTCCAAAAGCATGTAAGTATAAAGCGAATTTCTTTTTTCAGTTGGTTTCCACACCACATTAAGTTTAAATATATATATGTATTGACCTGTTATGCACAATAATACATATATATAAATCTACTAAGCTGTACAACTGAATGGCGCGTTAAGAGTTTTTTTATGTGGAACTCTTTCCCCATTAGGCCTATAAACCACAATGAACAGTAACATTGAATTAAAAATTTTACCCCCCCCCCCCAATAAATAAGACAAAATTTTAAACAACATATGAATAAATATATAAGTTATATTTTACAATGTACTTACCAAATTTGATTATTAGCTCATGGCTACTCATGCTTTCCTCGTAATATTCCATATGAACCTAATCTATTATGGATAGTGTTTGTTACTGGGTGACTCTATACATTCCTTCCAGAGTAACACAAACAATTATTTCAATTGTATATGCCCACATAAGACTCCTCAATAGATTGGATGGCAGGTACGTAACGCTTCTGACCATTTCATGCATCACTGAGCTATAACTAATGTGATCATTTTCCACGAGTTCAACTTTCACTAAAACAGTAGAATACATAAGCCGGAAGGATTCTACGCTGTTAGAAATCGTTCTTAATTCCGAAACATTACGCACTATTCTTTCAAAGTAAATGTAAGCATAAGTATTAGGTTCCATTGCGAGACAATTGTGTAGTAATACAAGCACATCATTTTCTCGTGTATATATAGAAAGATACTTAGCATATAAACTTTACTTGTTCACCTGTGTACCGGTATGCAGACATATTACCGTTTTAAGCTTACTTGATCACCCGCAGATATATTTTCCAGACATGTTTCAATAGGGGCAGTCAATGCCCGCTTTCCAACCTGGTTCATATCCATATTTTTTCTGCAGCTATTCTTAGTAAATATTTAGCGGTGTACGTAATTTTTAAGTGCGTGAGCGCTTGTGTGAATGAATACGCAAGCGCATTCTTTAAAATATATATGTATTTAATATTAGTTTTGTATTTTAAAGTGTGTAATATTTTGTTCACTGTGACATGCTCGACTGCACACAGCTATTCATTGCAAATGTACCTATTTTAACAATTTATATATACCATTTTTCCGTAACTAATTCATCATAAAATAATTTTTTCAACATTTATATGTTATATAAAACGTTGTGTGTGTGTGTGTGTGTGTGTGTGTATATATGTTACATATAAAATTATCAATCGTTAATAAAATACTTTTTATTCATCCACTCTAGTCTAAATACATTGATTTAAACTTGTACTAGATGACACTTCACGGTAATAGTTTTTTTTTGGAACTTACGTATTATACTGACACCAGTAATATATACAGTATATAGGTAGGTACGTAGTAATGTATAAAATTACAACCACATCTATCCTGAATGGATAATTCATAGGTATATTCATTTTTAGATGTAATACAATGGGATGTTGCTACTGCGCGCAAACACACACACACACACACACACACACACACACACACACACACACACACACACACACACGCGCGCGCGCGCGCACACACACACACACACACACACACACACACACACACACTTCTACATGTCTAAAACGAGTTAACATAATAAAAACGTTTCTCTCTTTAACTTATCCATAGTGAGATGTTCTGAGATGCGGTAAACATATTCCATACAACGTTCCGCTCAGTTAATTTATACACTCTTGACATTTCCTAACAAAACCACTGGAGCATCAGTAGACATGTGGACCCGCAGTTTTGAGTTGAACAAACTTGACCTTGCCTAATATGGTATAGCAGCTTTTGAACCATGACAAGTTTCTGTATCGGTTTTAGCCAGCATATGTCCATGCAATGCGTTCAGCAAGCGGTGTATGTTACTTTTTTGTGACGTGTTAGTTTTTCGTGTTAGTTTAGTGTGTTTTTAAATGTTAAAATTTTGAATCTAAATGTATTTATTTACAGCGTTTCACTTCTGTTAACATTATTATAATGTTTATTACTTGTTGGTAAGTAAACAGAATAATTTTTTAATTTTTTTAAATTTACAAATATTTACCTATATTAATTGTAATATAGCCTATATATAAAAACTCTTTTTCCTCTGAAAAATAAAAAACATAATTTTTCACCTGTATTAAATATGATTTTTGTGTTCAAATATATGAAATCTTTTAAAAATAATAATGTAATAGTTTTTTTTACATAATTTTGTAGGAAATTTCTGCATATAATAATTTAGGTAAGATTTTTTCTGATATCGTTAAGACAAGTAAGCGTGCACAATATGTATATAAAACTAAATACAAAATCGTATAAAACAATTGCGTGTAGATATGACATTTTAAACACAAAAAATCTATTGTAAAATAGTATTGCTGTCTCTGCGTGATATTATAGCTTTGGAAAGGCTATAATACCACATCTTTATATTGTATATAGGTTTTTAACATATGGAATTATTGCACACAATATTTCGTATTTACTAATAATTATAGAATACTGCATTCAACGTATTGGCTTAAACATGCCTTTACTAATTCTAAAAAACGTTTTAATCAGCAGGATATTAAATCCTAATAATTATTTATTAATAGGAGAATAAATCCTGAAATTTCGTTTTTTTGTGAAGGAAGGAACCGTTTTCCATTGTTACCGCTAAACTTTATTCTTCCTTTTGCATTCATAAATGTCGGAACTAACACAAAGGATGTCAATTATATAACAGATATTAGACTGTTTCTAACCTGTTTCTTTCCATAAGCTGAAAATTATATTTTTATACTAGTTCAAATAATTATTTATTTATATATATTTATATATTTATTTTATTATATAAAAAATATATAATACATATAATACATATATTATTTATTTATATATATTTATTTTATTATATAAAAAAATATATAATATTAATTGCTATATTTTTAATAAATAACATTTTTATTTAATTTTAAATCGTTAACAATTTATGCTAAAAATTAACAAATTACTTTCGGAAAACTACATTAAAAATATATATACTTAATATTTATTCATTTATTCTGAAATGCAATATATTTTCAACTTTAAGTATACTTTCCTGTTCTCAAGTACGGCTCCCTTAAAAAACATTAATGAGTTGCACAGTTATAAATCATTTGAAACCCTTTCAATAATAGAGGAATAGATCCTTAAAATTCTACGCTAATTTCATTCTACTATTAAAAGTAAAAACTAAAATTTCTCCATTAAAAGACGTATACGAATGTTAAATTTGCAAAGTATCGAAGTGCTTCAATAATTTGTAAACTAAATATATGTCCAATAATGTTTAGCTCGTTATAACTTTACCGCTGCACACTAAATGTTATGCTTTTTCATAAAAGAACTATAAATTGAATAAGCTATGCAAATTTAGTTAACTAGTTTTTTTAATTTTAATATTTAAATATAAACGAACCGAAATAAAAAATATTATAAAAATTAGAACCTTTATTTAAAAATCAGTTACTTTGTACACTGTAAAAGTCTGCCGCAGAAACTTAACAACCAGTTCTATAAAGACAAAACCTGTCTCGTTCTTTGCCCTATGTCAACAACCAGCAGGTGTGACAAACAGGTGACTTTGAAAACTGAACGTTTCTCCGCTTATGTGCGGCGCGTTTATGTAGAAGTGCGAGCTTGTAACATGACCTCCTCTTGACTACAGGATTAAATGAAAAAAAACCCTCAATATATACAAAGTAAGATTTTTGTTATATTAAATTATATATTTGCATATTATTTATTATTTAATTATTGTTACAGCAATAAAAGAGTAGCCGTATTGAGCGCATGACTGTAAAATCAAGTGTCTTAACTAGCGTTTATTTTTAATTGTTTATTTTTAACACTGATTTCATTATTATAATTCTTTTAGTAGAAAACGTTATTATATCTATTCACAAGTAAATTAAGGTATGCTTGTTTTTGTGTATTAACGTATAAATTATATTATATAACACCTGAAACTAGACAAATGTAACCCACATACGTTTAATTCTGACTTTTTGGAACGTTATAAAAAATATTCTCTAAATTTGTTGAAATCAGATGTTGTACTCGTAATTTTCTGCATCGATAATAATTCTAAAAATAATTACCAATATTTTAATCAAATCTATCCTGACTGAATACTTTGTGCTGTTTTAATTACAGAACCACAAGGCACATGTATTTCATGAGTAAATAAAAATAATTGCTACTCGTTTGGAAAATAATATATATTTAATATAGCTTTTTATATTCTTAAGGACGTTTTTTATTTATCTAACAAACAAAAATATTCACAGTTGATAAAAACTAGTTCTTTTGACTTAATCTAAGCGCAAGATGTCATTTTTTTCCCTACAAGTTACTACGAGTTATACTCTTAACGTTTTTATATAATTTATTTAATTATTCAACTTCTTTTTAAGGAAAAGCTTATTAAATTTTTATTAATAAGGGAAATTAGTTTATGTAATTCAACAATAGGACACCTATTTCTGATAATATTAGCAACAAAACATTACTAGACCCTGAATATTAACTTTGTGTAAATTACACTAGGTTTAAAATTGAACCTGGTCGTTACGTTATTATAAGCCATACAAATATAAACATAGTACTCTATGTACAAATAATATTGTTTAGTATAAGATCTTTCATTATGAGTTACCAGGAATTAAAAAAAAGTAATATAGAAAAAAATGAGTTTTTTAAATTAAATTCCTACTAAAACCGATGAAGAAAAATTGTATTATATATTTATTGTTAAAATTATCATAACAGTTAATATATAAATAAATATGTATATAAAAAAAATAATATTTTCTCCCTCTGTACAGTATATGGTGTTTTTTTGTATATTATTTTTGTTTGTTACTATTTAATTAGTTTCTTTTTTCGTTTCTAATTTATGAAACTGATAGTGCTCTATAACGTATCATTTTATTATTCATCTCTTGTAATGCTTCATTATTGCAATGAACGTTTTTTCTTATAATTTTATATACCTATTAAAGTAATCGCTTTCCTACAATTCCGCTAGCTCGTGTGTATGTGCTCGTGTGTGCGCGTACGCGCGCGCATGTTTGTGTGTGTTTGTTTTGAAATACAATGCAATTACGTTAGGATTAATAAAACTCAGACTGACAGGTGTTAAGACAGGTGTTGTGGGGGACTGGTAAAACTAGGTTTGATGAACTCAGAGGGGGGCAGGTGTTGCACTGCATGTAGGTATTAGCTGTATATAAACGAGCAAAACGTTTAGAGACTGTTCACTTCTATGCATGACTTTATAGAGTGAATACTATGTTCTTGTTAGCTTTTAAGATATTTCAATGTTTTAATATATTTTTTATTCCCTTGTATTTTATATAGGTTACTTTGGTTTTATGCTTTGTAAAGAAGGTATGCACCAAGAGATAAAGGTTTTTTGCGGTTCAAAATAAGTTCCCATGCTTGAAACCCAAAAAATCTGCGAAAATATCGTCAGTTGTATATTGTTCGCATATCTTGGTCATATCTTATTTCCAAAGCATTTAATTTGAGATAACATCTCTGTATTGTGAGTTTTTGTTAGCTTGTTAAGAAATAGAAATATAATATATTTTTTATTCCCTTGTATTTTATATAGGTTACTTTGGTTTTATGCTTTGTAAAGAAGGTATGCACCCAGAGATAAAGGTTTTTTGCGGTTCAAAATAAGTACCCATGCTTGAAACCCAAAAAATCTGCGAAAATATCGTCATTTGTATATTGTTCGCATATCTTGGTCATATCTTATTTCCAAAGCATATAATTTGAGATACATCTCTGTATTGTGAGTTTTTGTTAGCTTGTTAAGAAATACAAATATAATATATGTTTATTCTCTTGTTGTATTTTATATAGCTCACTTTGGTTTTTACATTATATTGTATTATTTAATTTTTTTGTGCATGTTAGACTAAATGTTTAGATGTATTTTGTGGTTGCATGTTAAATTTTATTTTTATAATTGTATTATTTAATTTTTTTGTGCATGTTAGACTAAATGTTTAGATGTATTTTGTGGTTGCATGTTAAATTTTATTTTTATAATTATAGCATAAACACAGCATGTTTTTCAGGTTAAAATAATTATATATGTATTTCTTCCAGGTTTATATAAATAATACCAATATTTATTCTTGTTTCAGCACGTTTTTCAGGTTAAAATAATTATATCTTTATTTATTTCAGGTTTTATATAAATAATACCAAATTTATTTAATAACATTTTTTTTATTGTTTATTTTCAGGTAAAATAATATATGTTTCTTACTTCCAGGTTTACATCATTAATATCCCTAATACTCCTTCCTCTTTCACGCATGCTAAGGCTATCTCCGGATAGTTTGTCTAGGGGCAACCCTGGTAAAGCGTGTTGTCCTGGACA
The DNA here is from genome assembly GCA_036971475.1 of Prosapia bicincta. NCBI lineage: Eukaryota > Metazoa > Arthropoda > Insecta > Hemiptera > Cercopidae > Prosapia > Prosapia bicincta. Next base: position 249,503,562 of record JBAIZL010000002.1, read on the forward strand.
TCATAGTTTCTGTTCACTGGGAGCTTGATATCCAACCCTCACCCCCGCCCACCTTTTTGTCTTTTCCCCGAGGTGAGTAAACGTAGCGGATGATTGGCGAGATGAATTTCGCGTCATTCGTTGCATCACCCGGCTTCCAATAGTCATATAGCAAGAACGAATTCAGCGTATGTCTATTATTCACTTACACCCCAATCCCTCTAGGTTGCCGTTGATCTATTCGGCTGGTGACGTGACGAATTGCGTTCCAGTCTAGTAGAGCGCCTAGGGATCCCTTTGTGCAGAGTGTTACAAGGAGGATATTCAGTACATTCTGCTTAGAGTCACTCCTTCCTATTCTTTCCCATAGTTTTAAGGAAAATTTTTTTTTCATATTTAAACGACCTTGACTAAGTTTCTAGCTGGAAGAAAATGCTTCACACATTTTCCAAAGCTTGGATTAAAGTAAGAATACACACAAATTTAAATTTATAAGTTATTATAAAATAATTATTGAATTTTGTAGTCCATTACACTGACCATTTTGATAAAATAAGATTTTGTGAGTAATACTTGGCCAAATGGCTCTCAACTAACATTTTCAAAAAATGTTATTGAAGAATACATTATAAACAAAGAACGGATGAATCAAACGTAAATATTGACCAGGTGTGGCTTTATAAACATAACCACACTTATTGTATTATTTAGCAACATAGTACTATAGTAAATATGTGTTTATTCCGGTAATATTAATTTATAACTTGCGTGATATTAATTTATATTCTTGTAATTAATGATTATGTATGTGATCACACACACACAAATTTTAATTTATAAGTTAATAATAAAAATAATTATTGAATTTTGTACTCCATTACGTTCGGCGAATCTTATTAATCACTTAAACAATAGTTTATGACTATGCGAACTTTGAGTTTTGTAAATTTGTTAAAACTCACTGAGACAGAACGTTTTCGATCGCTCGGTGGAACATTATATAAAATAATGTCGGTGTTACGATAGTCATAATATTAATTATCATTTTATATTAAATAATTAATCTATATGTGCAAATTTCTTAATCTCAATATGTAGAGGATCTTAGTAACAATAGCAAAATCTATTTTTTGTGTTGAAACAATACAACTTTGATGATTTGTGTTATTAAAAATATAATTATAAATTTTTATCTAACCCTGGTATGATTTAGAAGAACCACATTGCTTATCAAGTTACTAAACAATTTAACATATTACTATACCAAAAATTGTTGTCTAAATTAAAAATTTACAAATTATATCAAAATTTTTCTAACGTGAGATTTTCTTTTAGAAAAAAATTATTTTTTCTTAGTTTTTGTTAAAGTTACTTCCAAATAGTAACACTTTAAAGAGTTGATTGAATTTTCAATCAAATGAGGCTGGAAATAATTTCTCATTTGTCGAAATAATAAACTACAGTAAAATATTTGCCGAATTGAAACAGTACGAATTCGGTTTGTATGTTACATATTAGCATGACGAACCACAAGAGAAGACTGGCTCACTGACTGACTGAACCATAGGTTCACTCCTTTCTTTGGTTCTTACTGAAGCGCTTCAGAACCGAAAGAACAGATGAAAGACAATTCTTTCTCATAGAACCGTGATTAACTGAATCTTACTGAAGCGCTTCAGAAGAGAACCGGTGAAAGGCAATTCTTTTAAAAAAACCGCGGTTCACTGAGTCTTTCAAATGAAGCGCTTCAATTGAACCGTGCCCCACCCCCATATATAATATATAAAGAAGGAAAACAGAATGAGTATACTGTAAGATATTTCTCTAAGAAATTTTAACCTTGAAAGTTTTTAAAATTCAATTAAAACAGGTTATATTAACCACTACCAAATTAAAAGTATTTAACGATCAGCGTTTACGTATACATTAGCAATTGAATCATGAAACTGGGTAAAGCTACAATCATTTATAAGCTGGTGATATCCCACGTCGATCAAATACCCTTTGTTATACAAGGCATCGAGCTAAGACGTTAAAAGTATGACACTGTTGAGTTTTCAATTTCGGTGAACTCATCCGAACACCCACTGACACAAGAGGATATGGAAGTGATAGAAAATTGTAGTAGGCTTCCTTGTGATGCTTTAGCCGAAAATATATTAGATTCATACAAAAGTCCGGTGTTAATTGTACACATTTACATGAAGCCAAAGTGAGGGAGGAAAACCCCCTCCCCAGAGAAAAAAGCCAGATACTGTATAAACTGGAAACAGTTTCTATACAATATAGGGTTATTTTCTCTACATACAAAATTTGAGCTTGAAAGTTATATGACAAATGGGTCAAAGCAAGTAAAAGATAACTTCAAAAAAATTACATTTCCAATTATCAAAGAGCTGTACAGGAGTTATAGAGCAATAAAAAAAACCAATATTAGGTTTAGTCAAAGCAAACGCAAAACTACATTTTTTTCTACAAGACATAATATATATATTTTTTTTCTTTTTTTTAGAAATTATAAGTTACAATAATTATATTATTAAAAAGAATAATAATGTTGTTACACACAAAAATTATCGCAAATGTTAAGAAAGATAAATTCTCATAACAGAGAGCCCACAGTCTCTTTACAAATACAACCAAGAACGTGTCTGCAGTGGGCAAATAGAACACCAACTTCTTCTGATCTATAGATTTTACATAACATATGATTCAAACAGCTGCCTGAAAGAGAAATTGCTCTCCATTTCTTAGCCAACCACAATTTGGAGTATAATGTCCTGATGTACGTTTTAGATTGCAAATCAATCGTTTTCAGAGGAAATTACTACAAAATATTAAGCATTTAGCAATTTTCCTTTAAAAGATGATTGCTTAACAATCGAAATGCACATAAGGATATAAAAAAAAAAATTGTTGCTCAAGAGGTTTTGTTTATTTCTAAATTTATTAAAAAATATTTTTTAAAATATGAAATTACATACATAATTTGATAGTTATGGTCAACTCTTTACCCTGTTCATATGTTAATTTGTTTAAATATGTTTCTAACCTAATTTCTGGTGACGTGACGAATTGCGTTCCAGTCTAGTAGAGCGCCTAGGGATCCCTTTGTGCAGAGTGTTACAAGGAGGATATTCAGTACATTCTGCTTAGAGTCACTCCTTCCTATTCTTTCCCATAGTTTTAAAGGAAAAAAATTTTAAATATTTAAACGAGCTTGACCCAGTTCTTAGCTGGAAGGAAATGCTTCACACATTTTCCAAAGCTTGGATTAAAGTTAGAATACATTCTGTACTTCCTCCCCGAAAAAAAAATAATTATTATAAGTTCAAGTAACCCGCAGAGTTACTTATTATAAGTTCAATTCCCCCGCAGAGTTACTTCAATTTGTGATTTGGAACACTTCAATTCCTTCCACCTCCCCCAATACCTTCTTTACTCAACTATTGAACGTGAGCGAACTCTATTTGGACGATTACATAATTGAAGCGAGCGATGTTGTAGTGGAGCTGTTGTAAGAGGAGCTCATTCGTTTAAATTTTATAAAGTTTGGACTTGTGATGGAGTCCGAATTTGTAAATGTGGAAGGAGAAATATCTCAGAGAGCGTTTATAACTAGGAACAGAAAAATTACTTTTGCATCAGACCTGGAAAACGTAGCCAGGGAATGTATGCAGGAGATAGTTTTGAAAATAACCGAACACGGGGTCTGGATGGACATTAGGTAAAAATTAAGAGTATGGTGGAAGTAGTTATATCCCTTTACCTAAGAAGATAGCATCCACCTTGTCTTGCATTAATGTCTAGAACTCCGATAATCTCCTGATGTACGTTTAGATTGCAAATCAATCGTTTTCAGAGGAAATTACTACAAATATTAGGCATTTAGTAATTTCCTTTAAAGATTATTGCTTAACAATCGAAATGCACATAAGGATATAAAAAAATGTTGCTCAAGAGGTTTTGTTTATTTATAATTTTATTAAAAAAATATATTTTTAAAAAATATGAAATTACATACATAATTTGATAGTTATCGTCAACTATTTACCCTGTTCATATGTTAATTTGTTTAAATATGTTTCTAACCTAATCCCGACACTGTGGGAGAACGTAGCATATAACAACCATGAAAAACAGAGCTCATTTTAGAATCGACAGATGTAAATATTGCGCGCTAAACAAAGAATGCTATTTGCTCTATATAAACGTGTAAGACCTAGTAGAATCCGTTCACTCGTTACTCTGGTGCTCTGACGTATGTTCACTATTAGAACACTCGGTCAGCGTAGGTGACGGTCAACAAATATTACAATATAATTATAAAGTCACGCGTGACTTTAAAATTATAGTGTAATACTTGTCGCACAAGTATTCACTATAGCTAAGATGAAATTTTAATGTAGAGAAAACAGCCCTATAGTATAAGACTGTGTTTTACACTATAGGGCTGTTTTCTCTAGGGTCTATGCAGACCCATCACGCTCACTTTGGTTGTCGGTAGAAAGTCAACAATAGTACCGGCTTTTTGGGAGAGCGAAGGAGGTCTATAACCTCCTGACAAGGAAGGCTCTTGCAATTCTCTACAATGGCTCTTTCCCTAGCGGTGAGTTTTCGTTTAGACCTCAACACCGAAAGAGAAATTTCCACTTTTTTATAGTCTTCCTTCCACATGTCGTATGCTACCCCAATGCGCAGCAACGACACGAAGTCGGAAATTTCAAGCTGTTGTACAATTGTTGCCTTACCGACGTTCATGATTTTATTGCTACAGGATAACAAGTCGCCACATGTTATATACTGTTTCCCAACTCGCAGCTGGCCTCAACATCTGGCTGTCAAGCCGGTATCCCCCAAAACTTGTGTGTGTGTGTGTGTGTGTGTGTGTGTGTGTGTGTGTGTGTATTGTTTGATGTTTGAATATTAATAAAATAGAGGATTTTTTAGTTGAGCAAAGGTGTAAAATGACTTAAGCTTGGCCAAAGCAAACACAAAATTACATTTTTTCTACAAGACATAATATTTATATATTTTTTAAATAATAAGTTACAATAATTATACTATTAAAAAGAAATATTGTTGTTAAACAAAACATTATTACAAATGTTAGGAAAGATAAATTCTCATAAAAGAGTCAACAGTTTCTCTGCAAATTCCGCAAGTTTTGCAGGCTAATCCGCAAAGCAAACAAGCAATAACGTGTCTGCAGGGTAAATAAACCACTTGAACTTCTGATAGACAGATTTTACATTCTGCACGAAGTATATCTGCTGCCAATGAGGTCTTCCTAGTAACTAAAGCCTTCTCTCTGAAACTGTCAACGGGAACGAATGCCTTGCCTTTTTTCCCATTTGTACGATGTCCATCGCTAGTCAATCTGAAGGGCAAATGTTACTTTTTTGATAGCTATTGCAGTTTATATACGCTACTCTTTTAATTACGTCACACAATCGTGAGCACTCGCACGTACAAGCGCGCAGGTAAAGTCTTAAAGCGAGCGAGAAACCTATATTAATAAATTAACATGCTTTTACATTTTTTAACCAGTAAAGATCTGGAGAACAAACAGAAAAGTCACCGTTCAGTCTTTGCGACTGACACATTTATAGCGAAAATAATCCCATCACCTCGTAACGGATTTCAACCGTACAGACGCGACGTTATAGGTTAAATATAGGTCAGCAACGAACTGGGTACAGAATATAATACACACATTCTCTAGGTAAACAACGGTTTTTACATTACCCCCCAACATGTCCGAACATGCTTCTAATTACGTCACACTCAGCAACGAACTGGGTACGAGATATAATACACACGTTCCTTTACAAAAACACATGTCAAAATGACGTCATTCTCTAGAGGTAGGTTTTTAAAAACAATTTATTCAGGCCAAATACATGTTACAACAAACAAGCGATAGCACAACGATATGTTAACACATTAGCTCACGAGCGAGGAACCTATATCAATAAATTAACATGCTTTTACATTTTTTAACCAGTAAAGATCTGGAGAACAAACAGAGAAGTCACCGTTCAGTCTTTGCGACTGACACATTTATAGCGAAAATAATCCCATCACCTCGTAACGGATTTCAACCGTACACACGCGACTTTATAGTAAAAATATAGGTCAGCAACGAACTGGGTACAGAATATAATACACACATTCTCTAGGTAAACAACGGTTTTTACATTACCCCCCAACATGTCCGAACATGCTTCTAATTACATCACACAACAGCCAACACGCATATCACCAACCAACCCATCCTACCTCACCTAACGGTCTTTAACGGAAAATTAACGTATTTCTAAAAAAAACACCTGCCACATACACATACGCACAACCGCGCACATTCCATACCTCCTACCATTCACGTCACCCTCCAATAATCGCTGAAACCAACCCCTCATACCTTACGTAACCGTTTGTAACGGAAAATTAACGTATTTTTCATCAAAACCACCTGTTGAGCTGAAACTGTGGTTTTGACATCTACTCTCGTCTCTGGACTTTATCGTAAAAACCAACTATTTTTCAGAATAGCTCAATATATTTAAATAAATTTGTCTCATTTATGTCGAAACTACTCTGTGAATTTAAATTTAATACTCTTTCAATAATATTTTCATGATCAAGCCAGTGTATAGCGGTTAACATATTAATTGAGCAATAGACAAGCAAGAATTTGACCCTCTTGCTACACTGACTTGTTCATGATATCTTATTTCTTAAGCATTTTTAATATACATATCCAAATTATTTTGATCTTACTTAACAATAATTAAAAACTTTTGATTAGAGTGAAGCCATTGTTTATTTTTATTTTATTGAAAATTTTGTATTTTATAAATTTAACTACTAAATTTGACGTTGTTTTTAAAAAAATGACTTGCCAAGAGTTTCGGTGTCCAATCGTCGGTTCCTTTCGTCTTGAGTCCGGATCCCTGGAGCGCTGGAAGCAGCCAACCCTGGCAAGTCAGTGTGAGTGCTACATTCTTTGATGCTTTTAACGTACCGTATGCTGAGTCTGGAGCCCGCATTCGTGATTTCAGTTAGACGACAGAAACATGGTTGTACGGATCCATCTGGCCCTTGGTGCTCTTCTAGGCGCAAACCGACATTACGGCCGACGGCATTTCGTATTAAAAATTTTTTCAGACTCCCCACAAGCCGTTGTCTTTTTGTTTTTATTACGGTGATCCAATGTCCCTCCCCCACGCTTTGTTCTTGGCTATCTCAGTGCATTTTCCTGTATTTGCGGGTTGAACAACGCATTTGAATAAACCTGCAAGCTACTGTTATCGTTCTTTGAAACACTCAACACTGTGTATTTCTTTAGTTTCGCATAACGTTTTTAATATTTACCTTTTTTGATTCGGTTTTCACTATCGTTGCTGTTGGATGCTGCTGGTCATTTTAAAATGTCCTAGTTCTCAAATTAGCATTCTTTTGATGTTTTTCGGCACTTAGGAATTTTCAATGCACTCACGTTTGTCAAATTTAATTAGTTAATTACAATTATTTTTTTTATTTATAGTAATAAAAAAATTTATATCTTCTTCACTCTTTAGTACGTTTCTTTATTAGAAAATTTGAATCTTTATTACATAAGTTTTGAATCAATTATTCAAATTCTAGAAATTGTTAATTTTTTAACTTGGGCGGTCATTTTAACCATCTCAACGCACGAAGAAATATATATATATATATATATATATATATGTATAATACGTTTTCTTGTTTAATAATTTAAAACAAAATAGGTTATCCAAATACAAGAATATTTATTAATTTATATCCAAATAAAATATAAATTAATAATTATTCTTGTATCTGAATAACATATGTTGTTTTAATATAAATAATATAATATAATGTATAAGTGCATTCTTAACGGATAGGGTTATACATACGAGGTTAGTAAAAATAGATAGATGTGAGTGTAGGAGGAGCCAATCAGAGACTAGAGTCAAGTTACTTTATTGTATGCTAAGCCTACCAGCGACTCCAAGAAAGGGTTTAGTGCTTCATCTGTACAAGGCTTATATTGACGTCTTGGCTCTAACTACAGTTAGTCACTTCCGCTCAAAGTTCTATGAAACCATCGCCTACGAGTAAATGTTTTTAGTTTTATTGAGCGTTTGACCCCATTTCATCTGTTCGCAAGCCAGTTTAACAGCTATACAACACGCTATCTAATATACTGTGCTATTTTAGAAGTCGCAGAAAAATGTGACATTGAAATGAACGTGTCAACATAAAATCTACTTTTAAATACAAACGCGCGCGCGCGCGCGCGCACACACACACACACAAACACACACACACACACACACACACACACTTACACACACACACACACACATACACTGTGACATTTAAGCGTTACAATAGAAAAAATAAATTAAAAAAATTAAAATAACTTAAACTCATAGAACTGAGAGGCTGAGGTATAATATCTTAAGCATAAGTATGAATAATTTTAGCAGTTATAATTAATATAGATAAAGCCATTAGCATGGTAAATGGGTTTTATAAATTCGAAAGAGACAGAAAAAGTCAAAATGAAGGTAGAGATAAAATCGACATTCGAGCAGACGCAGGAAAATGAAGAGAAGAAAAACATCATTGGAATTAGGAAGTTATAGACAAATCAAAGAATGTGAAGAAATTTCGACCACGGTATGATTGAGAAGTTGGAAGTTCGAGAGGATAAGACGAACAACAGGTGTATAGATCACGCCACATAGACAAGCTTTGCGATTGGCTAAGGATTGACTAAATGTAGATGAATTATGCGTTGGAAGGGCCTATGGCGTTAGCGTGGTTTCAGAGTTTGAACAGAACAGACTTGTAATTTCGCTCCGCTTTGTAAAAGTGTTGAATTGTTTAAAGCTTACATGAACAACAAAATGCAGGGCTAAGAAGTTCGAGTGTGGTGCCAAGATGTAGTTTTGTGCGTTTCAGAAATCCTTTTAGGAAGAAAAACCCCAAAAGCGGTTTTTTACAAACTTACCTTCGGGTCCTGACGTTCGAAAACAAAGAAAATTTAATAAATTATAGGCGTTATAAAAATAGATTCTGTTAGAAGTAGAGAAATTGAAAAGTGAAAAGAGTAAAATTTTTGAAGGGGTAAATTGTAAAATAAAGAAATCCATTGTTTATATTACAGTTGAAAAGAGTGAGTTCGTAAAAAGATTGAACTTAAATTGAAATTTAATTGAGAATGAAATAAGAGTATAAATAGAGATAGTGTTTAGATGAATTCCTAGAGAACTAAATGCAAAATTTTACAAAATTAGATATTGAAATTGAAGCGCCTAAATAGCGCTACGTTTTTGTTAGGTCCAAAAGGCATCGTTTAAAGAAGAGTTGCAGAGATGCTACGCTGGGTCGGAACATGCAATGTCCTATCGTAAGGGGGAGAAGGCCTAGCAAGATGACATCTTTGAAATCATTAAAGGGCAGGACCCGTATGAGTGACGATTCTAAAAGGTAAGAACTTAGCTTCTCTATTTTTCAAATTTTATTTAAGAAAATAAAATATTGGGGAAATTTTAAATATTAAAATTTGATTTTTAGTTAATTTTGAAAAATGTGAATGAAATAATGTAGTGGCTTTGTTAAGAAGGAAGATGGCGGGGATGTCATTTATGATGTAGTCAGCTACTCAAAATGGTAGACACTACCTAAAAAGTAAAAAGTTCTTAGTAAGAATTATTTCAAATAAATGTTAAAGGTAAACGAAATGTTTTGAAATAAATTAAAGACACATTAGGAAATTAAAATTTAAAATAAAACTATAACTGAAAATTGCAGTTCAGAGTTAAAACAAATTAGAAAAAACTTTTTTAATATAAAAAATTAAACTGAAAAAGTTTGATTTGAATTAAATGATAGAATAAGAAATAGCTGGCCTCAACATCTGGCTGTCAAGCCGATATCCCCCAACACTTGTGTGTGTGTGTGTGTGTGTGTGTGTGTGTGTGTGTGTGTATTGTTTGATGTTTGAATATTAATAAAATAGAGGATTTTTTAGTTGAGCAAAGGTGTAAAATGACTTAAGCTTGGCCAAAGCAAACACAAAATTACATTTTTTCTACAAGACATAATATTTATATATTTTTTAAATAATAAGTTACAATAATTATACTATTAAAAAGAAATATTGTTGTTAAACAAAACATTATTACAAATGTTAGGAAAGATAAATTCTCATAAAAGAGTCAACAGTTTCTCTGCAAATTCCGCAAGTTTTGCAGGCTAATCCGCAAAGCAAACAAGCAATAACGTGTCTGCAGGGTAAATAAACCACTTGAACTTCTGATAGACAGATTTTACATTCTGCACGAAGTATATCTGCTGCCAATGAGGTCTTCCTAGTAACTAAAGCCTTCTCTCTGAAACTGTCAACGGGAACGAATGCCTTGCCTTTTTTCCCATTTGTACGATGTCCATCGCTAGTCAATCTGAAGGGCAAATGTTACTTTTTTGATAGCTATTGCAGTTTATATACGCTACTCTTTTAATTACGTCACACAATCGTGAGCACTCGCACGTACAAGCGCGCAGGTAAAGTCTTAAAGCGAGCGAGAAACCTATATTAATAAATTAACATGCTTTTACATTTTTTAACCAGTAAAGATCTGGAGAACAAACAGAGAAGTCACCGTTCAGTCTTTGCGACTGACACATTTATAGCGAAAATAATCCCATCACCTCGTAACGGATTTCAACCGTACAGACGCGACGTTATAGGTTAAATATAGGTCAGCAACGAACTGGGTACAGAATATAATACACACATTCTCTAGGTAAACAACGGTTTTTACATTACCCCCCAACATGTCCGAACATGCTTCTAATTACGTCACACTCAGCAACGAACTGGGTACGAGATATAATACACACGTTCCTTTACAAAAACACATGTCAAAATGACGTCATTCTCTAGAGGTAGGTTTTTAAAAACAATTTATTCAGGCCAAATACATGTTACAACAAACAAGCGATAGCACAACGATATGTTAACACATTAGCTCACGAGCGAGGAACCTATATCAATAAATTAACATGCTTTTACATTTTTTAACCAGTAAAGATCTGGAGAACAAACAGAGAAGTCACCGTTCAGTCTTTGCGACTGACACATTTATAGCGAAAATAATCCCATCACCTCGTAACGGATTTCAACCGTACACACGCGACTTTATAGTAAAAATATAGGTCAGCAACGAACTGGGTACAGAATATAATACACACATTCTCTAGGTAAACAACGGTTTTTACATTACCCCCCAACATGTCCGAACATGCTTCTAATTACATCACACAACAGCCAACACGCATATCACCAACCAACCCATCCTACCTCACCTAACGGTCTTTAACGGAAAATTAACGTATTTCTAAAAAAAACACCTGCCACATACACATACGCACAACCGCGCACATTCCATACCTCCTACCATTCACGTCACCCTCCAATAATCGCTGAAACCAACCCCTCATACCTTACGTAACCGTTTGTAACGGAAAATTAACGTATTTTTCATCAAAACCACCTGTTGAGCTGAAACTGTGGTTTTGACATCTACTCTCGTCTCTGGACTTTATCGTAAATACCAACTATTTTTCAGAATAGCTCAATATATTTAAATAAATTTGTCTCATTTATGTCGAAACTACTCTGTGAATTTAAATTTAATACTCTTTCAATAATATTTTCATGATCAAGCCAGTGTATAGCGGTTAACATATTAATTGAGCAATAGACAAGCAAGAATTTGACCCTCTTGCTACACTGACTTGTTCATGATATCTTATTTCTTAAGCATTTTTAATATACATATCCAAATTATTTTGATCTTACTTAACAATAATTAAAAACTTTTGATTAGAGTGAAGCCATTGTTTATTTTTATTTTATTGAAAATTTTGTATTTTATAAATTTAACTACTAAATTTGACGTTGTTTTTAAAAAAATGACTTGCCAAGAGTTTCGGTGTCCAATCGTCGGTTCCTTTCGTCTTGAGTCCGGATCCCTGGAGCGCTGGAAGCAGCCAACCCTGGCAAGTCAGTGTGAGTGCTACATTCTTTGA
>JBAIZL010000002.1:249520654-249565654 GCA_036971475.1 Prosapia bicincta
ACGAACTTTGTTTCACCAAACATGGACCAAACATGTACTGCTTGTTACTGACCCGATTCTAGTATTTGATTTTTGAGGTTTAGTCAAGCTGTCACGATACGGCACTATGTTGTTTTTTTTTTTAATACGATGTCTAAAGTCTTAATATATTGTTGAAGGTTTCTTTCCGCTTTTGCGTCATTTCAAAAGGAAATTATAAGTTAATATAAAAGAAGTTGACTTTGGTAGAGAATATAGGACAATTAGGTAATGATTTCTAAAAAAATGAAAGGATATTTGTGTAAAATAATCCTCTGAAGATGACTCCTTCCTGATAAAAATGCACATTAGTGTTTAACTAAAGATAATAATTTATTTGTGGTGAAGAGGCTTTATATATTTATTAATTATTGCGCCACGCTTAATACAAGTACCTTATGCGAAAGAAAATAGACAGCACTGAAACTGTATCAGATGTAGTTGATTTTTCTCCGATACACAATGATTCCTGCTAGAACGCGCAACAGCTAGATTACAGGCGAAGATTATCCGAGATGACTCATCAACCATCTTCGTCCAACTGCCGGAAAAAATATCCGTGTGTATAACGAGACTGAAACAAACCATCTGCACCAAAATATTGCTAAACTATCAAGAACTGTACGAGGGTTGCCTCAAATTTAACGTCAAATTGAGGTCATATTGAAAATTTTCATACCCGAGTGTAACCGATTTAGCTTCTTTTTACTTGTATATGTTTGTAAAACTAAGTAAATAAAATCAAATGAAATAAATTATACTACTGTTTCAGTACTGTTTATTTAGGTGCATAGAGTATATTTTATAAAAATAACTAAAAACTACTAGAAGTGATACAAGTCCACATGATGCAATATGATGTCATACTGACTCTATAGGATGTCGTAATTTCAGTCCAGTGTCACTACTAAAGTGTGAGTAATACACAACTACTTCTTCTCGACACCTTTTTGTGTAAAATTATTTACTGACTATTTTGTACTATGAAGAATAGATATAGACTCCACCTCTTCTAGAAACTAAGAATATCTTTCTTAAATATAAGGAACTACAATAAATAATGCAGACTAAAATATTTTGGAAAGTACAGAACTACCAGTAGAACTAAAATGTTACTTTGGTTGTCCAATATAGGATTCATCTACTTACTGTAAGTAGTTAAATCTTTACAGCTCTCCCAGTTTTATCATTTCGGCAAAAATATTCTGATTATAGGAAACGAGACGGATCAGCTTGTAGCTCGCAGCATGCTGCAAATTCAATTAGATTGGACAATGATATTAGTTTATTGAAATGTCAAAAGGAAATTCCAGCATTTCGGTGAAGAATGTGTCCGCTGTCTTTATGGAAATGAGATATGCATGCCATCTGTACTCCCTGACCTGTCTGTCCTACGTGGAATTAATGTCCGCCATCTGTCAAGCTTTTGCACTTATTCATGTACAAATGCTCTATACACTTTGTTTTATTTCATATATATATATATATATTGTTACGTACTTTTCTTTAAATTAAATATTATATAAAAACAGTGTAAATGCTTCAGAGAGGGACTCCTTATCGGCCAACCTTTGTCCCTTACAAGGTTCGGTACGGCCCAGTTCCTTTCGAAACGTCGGTTAAACGACATCTCTCCCGTCACTCTCGACGTGACGTAGTTTCTTGTGTGTTCTAAACAAGGCTCGGTTTAGACCATTTTTCTCTCTTTGTTTCTCCCGTCGTTTGGCGAAGGTACTCTTAGCATTAATAGTGACATTTTGAATATAAGTGATTTCTTTTAAGTTCAACAGGTAAATAATAAGTGCGGGAAAGGGTGCACCCGAATAGCTGTCCGACAAGTGGTGGTACTTCGCCCAGTGAGGTATGTGCAAAAATGTCAACTTCATTCATTTAATTATTTAAGGTTCTCCGGAATCAATGTTGCCGTTACATGGCAAAATATTTAACATTTTTGGTCCTACGTTCAGGATATTTTGAAAAGGTCCTATGTTAAAACATGTCCACATGAATGACGTACATATTTCCAACCGCACGCAATATCTTGTCCTTGTTACAAGGCTTACCTCACTGAATTTCCTATCTATCAGCAGTGCAAATAGAGTAGACTATCACAATCCCTCTCTGAAAGCATATCTTTATAATTAACTACACTTGTCTATTTGTAAACAAATCGTATGATTCAAAGTGTATGTTTCTGACTCATACTAATGTTAATAGGCTAATATATTTATAAATATTTTCTGCTATTTAGTATGGTAAAAGAAGTCACCTATGATTTCACTGCTTGTAAATTGCAAATTTATATTTATTAATGCTTATTGTTTTGAAGCAGTTCATTCAGTTAAATGCTGTCCAATGTAATTGTAATTATGTCTTTTTAAAATATTCACATTTTTCATAATTTGTATTGAACGTTTTTCTTATTGCAGTTATTTGAAGATATCTTGTTATAGTAACATTGAATAGGAGACATTTGTTTACTTCAACTGTTTACGTCCGTTCATAAGTTCAAACATTCAATATTTACATTTCTTTGTGAGAGACTAGTTTATGGTTTCTCTATCGCTTTTGCTATTAGTATAGCATATTTTGTTAGTGTATTTAAAGAGCCTTATTGTTATTGTAGATATAATTCAATTCTACAAAATGGCCAAATCACTAAGGGTAATCACTGCTAAGAAGGAAGCTCTATTTTCCCAGATCCAATCTATTTATGATCTCACGCAAAAGATTTCTGATAAAGCGATCATGCAGGAATTAATGATCCGAGCTCCCTCTGTCGCTAGCATTAAACAAGAATTTTTAGACACATTGGAGTTATTCAATGAACTCTCGTTGGAAAAAGATAACGATTTTATTCCCAATTTCTCTAATTCGGTGTGGTTAATGATCTTGTTTTTCGCATAAAATACACTGTTGCTTCGATAGAAGCGAAACAAGCTGCTAGGCAAAAAACCGAATCTAGCTCTTCACTCTCGTCGCAAATCCCACTGCGACTCCCAAAATTGGAACTCAAACATTTCATGGGTGATCCATTTGAATGGACTTCGTTCAAAAATCTCTTTGACTCTACCATACATAAAAATACAACTCTCAATGCTGTCACCAAACTACAGTATTTGCTCAGTGTACTCTCAGGTGAACCATTAAAATTAATTAACTCTTTACCGATTTCGGAAGTTAATTATCAAGTCGCGTATGACCTTCTTATGGCAAGATATCATTCTCCAAGACGGTTAATGTCAATTCATCTTAATAGAATTCTCGATCTGCCGAATATCAATTACACTTCTAACCAAATGCGTAACTTTGTTACAAGTTATACAGAGAACACCCAAGCCTTGAAGGGGCTACAAATTGATATCACTAGTAACAATCCCTTTTTGTCAGCGATGATTTTACGCAAGCTGGATTCTACTATACTGAAGAAGCTTGAACAATCACGGGATAACACGTCGACCCTGGCAACACCTGCGGAAATTATCAACTTCCTCTCACAAAAATGTAGTGAACTTGAACACCCGACACTACATTCCTCTTCAACTCTCAACCCTAACTCATTACCTTCAAACTCACCTCAAATTTCAAAGGGAAAACAGTTAATGTATAAGACTCAGGTTAACCGAAAGGTGACTTCGCTGGTGACTTATAACTCTGTCAATGACACAGCGTCTGAAACAAAGCATCCTTTATGTTTTCTGTGTAAAGGAACAGACCATAAAATCTATTCATGCCTTAAGTTTAAGGCCAAATCTCCAACAGAGCGTTTGAAGATCGCGAAGTCGTATAGTAGATGTATTTTTATGTTTGGGCGCTCACAGTGTGAAGTATTGTAAATCCAAATCGATTTGTTTTCAATGTAAAAGGAAACATCACACTCTTCTCCATTTCGACAACGATCACCTGCCTCAGCATACACCATTAAAGTCCTCTCTTTCCCAGGACCAAGGTGTAACAGAAGTTGTTTAGTCACCCATTAGTATGACTTCTCAGGCTACTAATCCTGCCTCTCAAAGTGCAACTGTGCTCCTGGGCACACTTTTAGTAAAACTCTCCTCTCCTACCGGGACGACTTATGTTTTCCGGGCTCTGGCGGACTCAGGAAGCCAGTAGAAGTGTCGGTAGTTTGGCACAGCCACCCCTAAACTCGGCCGCTACGTAACCTAGGACTATAGGGGTAGTTTTGGATGATGCTCAAGGTCATCCCGGCCGTGACCCTAGACCAAGGGGTGGTTTTGACCACGTTTAGAGGGGTGGGGGGTAGTTTTTCGAAAAAAAAAAAAAATCAGCGTTTACGTAACCTAGGACTATAGGGGTAGTTTTGGATGATGCAGGAGGTCATTGCGCACCTGATCCCAGACCCGGGGGTGGTTTCAACCGCGTCTAGAAGGGCAGGGGGTAGTTTTTCGAAAAAAATCTTATTTTAACCTAACCTGGCCGCTACGTAACCTAGGACTATAGGGGTAGTTTCGGATGTTGCAGAGGCCTGACGCCAACCCTCACCCAACCTCTAAGGGTGGTTTTGACCAGGCCTAGAGGGGCGGTAAAAAGGAAAAAACTAATTCCAACTAGCTAACCCAAGCTAGCCAAAACGGATCTAACCCAAACAACCCCTAGGTGCAGGGGACATCTCAGCTACGTTTAGGACCATCCCCGGGGGTTGTCATGGACGAAGGCAGCCCTGAAAGACCTTGATCATAGACAGTGGTGCCCTTTTGGCTACGTCTAGATGTAGTTATTTGAAAACCTCGCTAGCCAAACTGTATCTAACCCAACATACTCCTAATAACAAGGGCGATCATAGCTACGTTCAGGACCACCCCATGGTGTTGATCATAGACTATGGGGTGTATAATCGACTAACCTAAGCCGGCCAAAATGTATCTAACCTACCCTTAGTAGATTGGGCGATCTCAGCAACAAACAGGACCATCCCTGGGGAATGTTATGGACGAAAGGCGGCTCTGAATGACCATGAGCATGGACCAGGGGGTGGCTACGTCTAGAGGTAGTTTTTGGAAACTCTAATAGGTGTAACAACCCGACCCTCAGCCACGTTCAGGACCCGCCCCGAAGGTGGCTACCGGCGAGGGGTTAAATTGTGGAAAGATTTTATATACATGACGATGTATCTGCCCACGAATGGCTAGGCCTACCCTAAAATGAACGGTAAACCCTGCGTAATTAGGGCCACAGGTTGATTGCTAAACAATACAGAGGAGTGGGATCCTTAACGAGCCAGCGCCCCGCGCTACAGATTATCAAAAAACATACAGAGGTATCTAGTATAGCCCACCTCTAAAGGTGAAACAGTGCAACAAAGCCTTATAACCTGAGTGAACAAGCTTAACCTATATGTGCAACCATGCAGAGATAACGCATAGAACCGCAAAGACACCTGGTGACCGCTATAACCCGCACAGCTGTGTTGTGAGACAAGGCTATTGTAATTGTGTCAACAAACGTATCGATTTATTATGCATGCTAGTAAAGTAAACAAATGGCTGTGGAAGAGTCCATTCAAGAGGGGTGGACGAGTCCATTCGAGATGGACCGTTCTCTATTAATCTCGGCGGGCGATCCCATTTGGTATGGAGGGGCAGGCGTTTATGAAGTATAAATCTCATCGCGAAAAACAATACTTGCTATACAGCTTTGGAAGAAGAAACATTCTGGTAAGCTATCTTTTGTTACTTTTCTCGTGGGAAATCTGAAGCCTATATTAAAGCAATCGCTATTCATTGCGACTTGTGAGTCGAATAACTCGTATAATCTAATATCATTGTTGATCTGAATATTTATGAAAACAAATTAATCACAATATTTTAATAATTATCTAACAAATACGAGTATTATCAAACAACTAGATTTAATTTTAAATTGTTCAACATATACCATTGTCAAACCAGTATCTATTCTAGTTATTTTCTCAAAACTATTTCACATAGAATCAAATTGAATATATCTGTGTTAATTTAAGATTTATTATAGTGAATTGTATCTGTAAAATGGCCGTACGTGTTGTATCAACAGAACAGACATATGTACGAAAATTCCGTTTGAACGGTACTAGAGTGACATTTAACTTTAACCCCGTACCAGCGGAGGTAAACGATCTGATGTGGGTGAGACGAGGACTAGAGGAAATCCTAGAGACGATGAAGAACAACGCCACCGAAGACATACAATTGGGCTTCACCATGCAGAGCTTAAATCTCCGAAACCACGCCCCTGGATATATTGCATTTAGAGCTGCCTCTGCGACAACTGTGGACGCCCTGTTTAACATCCTCGGCTCAATAATCCAGAGCAATGCAAATACATTTAAAGCCGACGACACCTTCAGAATCACCTGTACCAAGGTCAAAGTACCTATAGGGCGAGGGCGTGCAAGACCCGGACTGTATAATAACTTCGTAGAAGAATCGCACCGTAGGAAAGGGATTGTTACGATTAAAAACACAGACAACCTCTGTTTACCCCGTGCTCTGGTTGTAGCTATAGCGCATGCGTCAAGAGACCCAGAGTACAAGCTTGTGTGTATGGACAGATGCAAACGTCAAACCAACAGAGCAAAACAGCTAATGACTGACGCAGGGGTGCAGATAGGAGACGGCGGTGCAGGCATTCGAGAGCTGCAACAGTTTCAGGATTTACTCTCCGATTATAAGATTACCGTCTACAATTACGGCTGCAAAGGTCGTGATATCTACTTTGAAGGGGACGTTCAGAACCCCAAGCACAGGCTAAACTTGTTATATCACGCCAACCACTTTAATGTTGTTACAAGCCTGACAGGTGCGTTCGCTTGTAGTTACTATTGCGAATTGTGCCATGTTCCATACGATGATCGCCTACGCCATAGATGCTCAGCCCAATGCAACTCTTGCAAGAGGACCCCGCCGTGTGTGCTTGAAGACGAAGGCATCCTGTGTGGCGACTGCAATAGACAGTTTCAAAATAGAGCTTGTTTTAAGGCGCACATGAAGAGCGTATGCCGGGCTATAAGAAAGTGCCCAGACTGTAATAGATACATTCTAACAAGGCTAAGAAAGGCTCCTCACGTGTGCGGCGAAAACTATTGTAAAGTGTGTAAGGATTACATGCCTGCAGGCCATCTGTGCTACATGAGAATTGATACACGTCGCCCGCAATCAACCAACTTTCTGTTTGTCTTCTTTGATCTTGAAACTCGACAAGACGAGGTTATTAACGACGCTCGTGTGCATCGAGTCAACCTGTGCATATCCCAGCAATACTGTTGGATGTGTATGAACGGCGGCGGCGCCTGCCTACAGTGCACGGATAGAACCAGAGTGTTCAGAGAGGACCCCATCAACGGGTTCATGGCGTACCTAATGGAAGTGCGAAAGGCGTACAAAAAGGTGATTGTAATCGCTCACAACGGCCAGGCCTTTGACTTCCAGTTTATCCTAAAGTACGTAATAGAAGAGACACAATTTACACCCGAACTGATTATGCGAGGTACCAAGGTCATCCTCATGGAGATTGATAACACAAGGTTCATCGATTCTCTCAACTACATGCCTATGGCTCTATCAAAACTGCCCAAAGCCTTCGATCTGCCTCCGGAAAAGAAGAAGGGATATTCTCCGCACCTGTTCAACACGTTGGCAAACCAAACGTATGTAGGCCCCATGCCTGCCAAAGAGTACTATTGCCCCGACTCCATGTTTGACAAGACTCACGAAGAGTTCACACGATGGTACGACGAGCAGGTGCGCAACGAGTACGTCTTTGACTTTCAAAAGGAGATATTCGAGTACTGCCTATCGGACGTGGAGATCCTGGCACAGGCGTGCCTGAAATTCAGGGCCTGTTTCCTACAAGAGTGCAATGTCGATCCGTTTCTGGAGGCGGTGACTATCGCCAGCGCATGTAACCTGGCATTTAGAAGGAACTTTCTGAAACCAAACACCATAGCCATACTACCGAGGGCTGGCTACCGTCTGGCCGATAAACAATCATTTATCGCTCTACAATGGTTGCTGTGGCTCGAAACAGAGGGCAACCTGCGAATAAGTCATGCAGGTAACGGCCGAGAGATGAAGGTCAACGGCCTAAAGGTCGACGGGCTGTGCACAGAGACAAACACTGTGTACGAGTTCCAAGGATGCTGGTTCCACGGCTGCCCCAAGTGCTTCCCCAACGGACGTGACGCTGCCCTGGAGGACGACCCGGCGGACACGCACAACGCACGCTTCGAAAGGACAAAAGCCAAGAACGCTAAAATCGCACAGGCCGGCTACCAGGTCGTCGAGATGTGGGAGTGTGTATTTAGGCAGCAGAAGAAGGACGACAAGTCCATGGATTACCTCGACAATCATCCCGTCCTCAACGCAGCGCCTCTCAACCCCCGCCACGCATTCTTCGGCGGCAGGACGGGATATATAAAGACCTACTGCGCCGCTAAAGAGGACGAAACCATCCAGTACGCCGACGTGTGTTCCCTCTACCCGTGGGTATGCAAGTATGGAAAATACCCGATTGGACATCCAAAGCTGGCCGTCGGCAACGACGAATGCAGGAAACTGGGGATGAGCGCCGAAGGGTTGCTCAAGTGCACAATTCTGCCGCCTACATCGCTCTACCACCCCGTATTGCCGCTAAAGATGAATAACAAGCTGATGTTTGTACTATGTCGGACATGCGGCGAAACTCTCAATCCTGGCGATTGCGATCATACGGTGGACGAGCGCGCTCTGACGGGCACATGGACCATGGACGAGATACGCAAGGCGGTAGAGAAGGGCTATGTTGTTGTGGAAATGCACGAGATGTGGCAGTACGAGATGGCTTCAGGGAACGACGGCCTGTTTAAGGATTTTATTAATAAATTTCTAAAGATGAAACAGGAAGCGTCAGGCTACCCCGGCTGGTGCAAAACTGAAGAGAACAAGGCCCAGTATGTAGAAGATTATTTCACCAACGAGGGTGTCCGTTTGGACCAATCAAAGATCGCCAAAAACGAAGGATCCCGCTCACTGGCCAAACTAATGTTGAACTCGTTTTGGGGAAAATTTGGACAGAGGGAGAACCAGACTAAAACGTCGATTATCAGGGAGCCTCAGGAACTGTTCAAAATGCTGCAGAGCCCATCCATTGACGTCAACCACATTCAGGAAGTAAACGAAGACGTATTGGTTGTGAATTGGCAGTTTTCGGATGACGTTTGCGAGATACTGCCCACCGTCAACGTTGTGCTGGCCGTCTACACCACCGCCCACGCCCGGTTAAAGCTTTACGAATATATGGACGCTCTCGGCCCTCAACTTATCTACAAGGATACAGACAGTGTGGTATATCTTCATAGGGAGGGATTGCCAAGAGTGGTGACTGGAGATTATTTAGGCCAGATGACTGACGAGCTCTCGGAATACGGCCCTGGTTCCTACATCACCGAATTCGTCTCTGGAGGTCCTAAGGTCTACGCCTACAAAGTATGGTCTACAAATAAAAACAAACACGTGACCGTGTGCAAGGTCAAAGGATTGACTGTCAATCTCGGCACATCAGCCTCGGTCAATTTTGAATCGATGAAGCGGATGGTTTTGGAGGGTAGCGATCCTATAGTAACCACCAGCGATAGGATACGCCGCACAGAAGATCGTGACGTCATCACCACGTCTGAAAGTAAAATATTCAGGTTAACTGGTGGAAAGAGGAAATTGGACGAGGACGACGGATACAACACACTGCCTTACGGTTACAAACGTCCACGCATGAGCGAATAGCCACGCACTGTAAATATTCAACTTGACAAACGCTAATAGATTAATTTGTATTAATTCTGTAAAATGGTTAGATAAACATATTGTAATTCAGCCTAACAAAAGCTAGATTATATATAGGTATTATTTATTCACATTGATTACTGTCTAGTGATTAGGTAAACATAATAATAATGATTATCTATATATTGTATAAACAGTCTGTTAAGCAGAAGCTAGATTATATATGTATTAATTATGCACATTGATTATCTGTATATTGTATAAATATTCAACTAGATTATATATAAGTATTAATTATGCACAATGATTTGCTATGTTTTCTATAAATATTCAGACTAACCAACTTATGGCTACAAAATTCCACGAATGAGTAAACAATATGAATAGCTGACGAATGTTGATTTTTTCACACACACAAATGTTTTTGTAAAGTAACTTTTAGACCCTCCTGCTGGTCGGGTAGTGTGAAAGAGACGAATGAAAGCCCACTGGCGAGGCTCTGCGTAGCCCGTAAGGTTGTATGCATCCCCTCTGGAGTGGCCGTAAAGGTTCGTAAGGGTGAATGTACTTGTCAAGCAGGAGGGTTGAACGGAGGCGTCAATTTGATTTTGGAGGATGTCACGTGGAGTAGGCGGGGCAGGGGCCTCTCCTTTTCCCCTTCGGGGGATATTTGTGTGAACAAAGTATAGACAATATTATTGCAATAACCTTTGGGTTATATATTTTATACTTGTAATCATTTATTTGAAGCACCTGTTATATTGTAAAACATACAGATTTAGAATTTTAGACTTTACAGAGGCCTGGGAATACTAACAATGACTTTGCTGTGTTTTGCCCTAATCAGTTTATATTCTTGTTAGATTTAGCATTAGACCTATGACATGAATTGTATTTAGCCTAAATTATGCCATGTGATTGGAATATTTATGAGATATGTCTAAGCTAGTGTCTATATTTGATGTATTAATTACCTAGATATGTCTAAACTTTTTTAATTGTGTATAAAGCAATTGTAATTAGAGTTAAGAATGAATGTTTAGTTTTGTACATTGTTCAGATCATAATGTTATTGTAATTATACCTTTCTATTGTCAAATGACTATTACTAATTACCTTATCCTGTGTTGACCTTTGCATTAAGTGCAAGCACATGTAAACATAGTCGCTTGAGGGATCACACTGCATTAGACTCTTAGCGTAGCGGATGTCTGTACTCTTGATGGTTCAATGCACACCCATTGAGAAATTGTTAAATGACTAGCGTCAGAACATGATCATAGGCACTGGTATGTAACTGTCCTGTAGATAGCAAATATAGGTGGCAAGTTAATCCTATACAGATGACCGCCCGGACGCCGTCTTGACCGACATTGAGTTTGACGTCATTTGCTGCGGTTATGTCCAGAGTGTGCTGTTGCGGTCGTAACAATATTACTGTAAAGGTTTTAAACAAGTATTGTCGAGCTGTGTGTATGATCTACACCTGCAATGAAGCGTAATAACACTGTTTATTGACTTGTAGGCCTATGTACCGTATCATGCATATTGGTTTAATACAGAATGTTTGTAGATTTACAGGTATTTCAACCTAACACAATATGTATGCCTATGTAGGTTAACACCCATATATACTTAATACAGGTTTACGTGGATATTGGCTAAACACAATCTGTAGGCTAATATAGGGTAACATAGATATTGGATTAATACAGAGAGAGAATGTAGGTGTCCTTGCTTACTAGCTTGTTGCGTAACATACATAATGGTTTAATACAGGCTGTATACTATTGTGTTAGGTTATTGATTGGTAGTTGTTTTACCACTCCAAGGTAGCTTTACCTAAGGCCTGGGTGGCTTTACCTGAGGTATGGCGTCAGGCATGAGGCTCTACCTCTCGGATACTACGAGATAAACCATAGTCAATCGGATACTGTTTGTTAGGCCCTAGTCGGACCGTGCATTTTATATTATGTGTTAACTTGTATTTAAACTTCTCATCGGATACGATGTGTTTACCTCTACAAACAGCATCGCCCGCTTTGTTGTAATCAACAGTCGTGGTTGTGACGTAATTATGGATCAGTCCAACTTGCTTGGACTCGTCCACTCACCTCTCAAATGGACTCTTCCACAGCTATGTATAAAACATTATATACAGGTGGAGATATAGTGCTTTTGCATAGTCTGTGTTTAGAGTGATCTGTGTGTGTTTGCCAGTAAGTAGTAAAAATGTCATCATCAGTGTCGGCAAAGTTTTCAGCTTTAAATTCTGTAGATTCTGTGCCTATACGCGATCTAAAGATAGGCAAGGCATTTAAAATTGTAAATGCGCGTTTTGTCGAGGCAAAGTATGGTACCACCGTACTTGTAGACTTACAGGTAGATGATGAAGACAGACGCGCTGTCTTTCTTCCAAAGCGTTACGCTACGGCGTTGACTGTGGAAGATTTGAGCTCTATATTGGGCAAATCTTTAACTGTTATCAAACATGTCGGCCAGACCGTGAATGTGGCCATTACAGAGTAATATTATTCATTAGCACGTTTCAGCATGTTTATTTTTTTTAAATTTTACAGTGCCTCTATCTTTGTTTAATCTATGCGCTATTGAGGTCTGCGCATGCGTACAGAACAGAAATGATATAGACAGTTTGGACTTATCTGTAAAGCAAGTGTTGATGAAATCTTTTAAAGACTATGTATTGATGAAGCCTTGTGATACATCTGAATCTTTATCTATAGATTTCAATAATTTAGACTTTTCAGTATTGTTATGGTTGAAGAACCACCGTGGCTCTGTAACTATGTATGCCTACGAGAGGAAATTTGTCAAATTTATTAGATTTCATTACACAGGTCTGTCTAATAATATTTGCCGAGAGTGTTTGAGTAACTTTGTGCTCCGTAGGGCAGATAGTTTCGACATCAAAAGTGCCGGTTACACATACTCTATAGCTGAAGTGGACGGCTTCGAATTTATTGGAGACTCTGATAACTGGTGCGATATCTGTTTAAGCCCGTTATTTAAATTATATAGTTTTGAAGACTTTCTGCAATCAACCCCTGAAGAGAGCTATACTCTGATCAACTATTGTGATCCGTTAATCTGTAGATCATACATTCACGAGAGATGGCGTCACAACAACCTATAAACACACGCATTGTAAGTAACTAGTCTTTTTTCAAATTGAGTTAAGTCTAGATGACACAATAGGTGTTTATTTATAGGAGAGAATATTTTCACACTTCATTTTTTTGTAATGCCTAGGTCATACACTATATTGAATGAGTGGTGGTGTATTTTCAATAACGTTTAATATATATTTTGAACACGAGATATTATATGTTAATGTCACGTCTTTTTCAATTTTTGTAAGGCTTAGATCACACAGTATATTGAATGAGTGGTAGTCTATTTTCAATAGCGTTTAATATATATTTTGGACACGAGGTAGCGTCATTTTCAAATTATCTGAAGCCTAGATCATAGAATATATTGAGTGAGTGGTAGTTTATTTTCATTAGCGTTTAATATATATTTTGGATACGAGATATTATATGTTAATGTCAGGCCTTTTTCAAATTATGTTCAACATTATATCACACAGTATATTGAATGAGTGGTAGTCTATTTTCAACAGCGCTTAATACATATTTTGGACACAAGGTAGCGTCATGTTCAAATTATCTGAAGCCTAGATCATAGAATATATTCAATGGTAGTTTATTTAGATTCTTTTTTCTAGGCGTACACAGCGCTTTCAGATTCTTCACTAACCTATTCGCCTCTACTACTACCTATGGGCTCGTCTCCAGGAGATTTACCTACCCGTCCGCCTGGCATTGATACGGACAGCGATGAGGAAGATCATAGACCAAGCTATAGTTGTGATGATTCGTTTTCGTTTCGCCTGCACGATTTCCTGATGGTTTCTCATCCACCGAGGAACCCGCCTTCACCCCGCACATGCATACAGACGCTGGATTACACCTTAATGCAGCTACAGGTGGCTATTAGGGATCTGCGGACGGCTGCCTCAAAATCTTACTACAAGACAAGCCGGACCTTTGCGTATAACGTTTGGGGTATGACGAGACGATTCCTACAGGATATTGTGGTGGCTGGAGACTACACTGTCCAGCGTACCAATAATGTAGGTGGATTTTCATATTATTTCTTTCAGGATATCTGGACCTATTTACTAATCATGTTGTTTCTTACAGGGTTTGTATATGCATATACACTTGTTACTAATTGACTTTTTTGCCTTCAGCCACAACCGGCGGAGTTTGGCTTATGCATTATATGTTGTGAGAACCCTCGCAACGCTGTTGCCACGCCTTGCGGACATGTCTTTTGCTTAACCTGTCTCTCAAGATGTATTCGCTGCCCACATTGCAGATCTCGGATCATCGATATATTTAAATTATATTTGTATTATTGAGGAACAATTTTTATCTATGCACTGTAAAATTATTTTTATATGTTTGTTTAATAAATCGTCATGCTGAATATACTTATTGTATATATTATTTCATATACCTACCTTTTTCGGATCCTTATATCGTTGGCCTTATCCAAAATTATATGTTTATATTGCTAAATCACTCTGTTGAATAGATAGTTGGGTTCGTTTTATAGCATATATTTATTCATGTTATGTGATTGGCCTCTTTATTAGTGTTTCTCCATAGACCTTTATATCTAAACCTATTTACATTATAGAATATATACATAGTAGCTATCTGTTTACTTAAACTATATCAGCCTAATACGATTATATTTAAACACATTTTTGGCTGTAGGGTGTATACATAGCTGACTTTTTATTGTATATGTATGCCATGGTATAACAATATTACATAGTATATCGATGCAGTAATCAAAACGACATAGCCGTACGTGTTTTAGGCTTGCTATAGCGGTCACCGGTTATCATTGCGGTTTTCTGATATTGCGTTATCGTTGTCTGTACACGTCTGGCACACGGTCAGGCGTCTTCCAACATAAGGCTTTGTCGCAATGTAGCATAGACAAAATTTGAGTTTGACAATGATGACCGTTTGCCCCGTAACGAACACATCGTTATAGCGGTGGGCTTACTACCTAGAGTCATTCGAGCGCAGATACATCGTCATGTATATAAAATCTTTCCACAATTTAACCCCTCGCCGGTAGCCACCTCCGGGGCGGGTCCTGAACGTGGCTGAGGGTCGGGTTGTTACGTCATAGGCTTACCTGATTAGGGTTTTTCCAAAAACCATCTCTAGACACGGTCAAATACACCCAATAGTCTATGATCAAGGCGTTTCAGAGCCACCTTCATCCGTAACAACCCCTAGGGGTGGTCCTGTTCGTTGCTGAGATCGCCCAATCTACTAAGGGTAGGTTAGATACATTTTGGCCGGCTTAGGTTAGTCGATTATACACCCCATAGTCTATGATCAACACCATGGGGTGGTCCTGAACGTAGCTAGGGTCACCCTTGTTATTAGGAGTATGTTGGGTTAGATACAGTTTGGCTAGCGAGGTTTTCAAATAACTACATCTAGACGTAGCCAAAAGGGCACCACTGTCTATGATCAAGGTCTTTCAGGGCTGCCTTCGTCCATGACAACCCCCGGGGATGGTCCTAAACGTAGCTGAGATGTCCCCTGCACCTAGGGGTTGTTTGGGTTAGATCCGTTTTGGCTAGCTTGGGTTAGCTAGTTGGAATTAGTTTTTTCCTTTTTACCGCCCCTCTAGGAATGGTCAAAACCACCCTTAGAGGTTGGGTGAGGGTTGGCGTCAGGCCTCTGCAACATCCGAAACTACCCCTATAGTCCTAGGTTACGTAGCGGCCAAGTTAGGTTAAAATAAGATTTTTTTCGAAAAACTACCCCCTACCCTTCTAGACGCGGTTGAAACCACCCCCGGGTCTGGGATCAGGTGCGCAATGACCTCCTGCATCATCCAAAACTACCCCTATAGTCCTAGGTTACGTACACGCTGATTTTTTTTTTTTTTTCGAAAAACTACCCCCACCCCTCTAAACGTGGTCAAAACCACCCCTTGGTCTAGGGTCACGGCCGGAATGACCTTGAGCATCATCCAAAACTACCCCTATAGTCCTAGGTTACGTAGCGGCCGAGTTTAGGGGTGGCTGTGCCAAACTACCGACACTTCTACTGAAGCCAATCCTCATTTATTTCAGAGTAAGTAGCTCAACTAATGTGTGTAACTCGAACGAGAAGTAATCACAAAATTGTTGGACTTTCTCAAACTCTTACTCGCTCAAGGGGCATGAGCTCTTTAGGCGTGCACACTCTCGATGGCACAGTAATAGCTGCCAAACATAATTTTCTCATTCTCGACAAAATTTGCGTCGATTTACCTCGTACTCACATTGACGTTAAAGTACTAAATAAGGTACAATCTTATACGCTTGCCGACCCTACTTTTCATTTGCCAAGTCGCATTGATATTCTTCTGGGCGGCGCTCTTTTCCCTTTAATTTTGACGCCAACTACGCATTCTCTCGGCTCTAATATGCCGTGCCTAATATGCACTCACTTTGGATTCATGGTTATGGGAGAAGCTCCATGTCTGCCTACCTGTGAAAGGGAATCTAGTGCTAATACGTCCACCACATTACTCACGGTGAATGACTTGGAACTGCACAATTCTCTGCAAAAATCCTGGCAACATGAAGAAGTGCCCTTCACCTCAAAACCCTCACCACATGATCAAGCATGTGAAGCTCATTATGTCGCTACTCATACACGCGACAGTTCAGGTCGTTACTGTGTCCGACTTCCTTTCAAACAAGATAAACCTCCTCTCGGAATTTCTCGCGGGAACGCGGAAGTACGATTAAAGTCTCTCGAACAAAGGTTCAACTCTAAGCCTCGCTTTAAGCAACTTTATGCAGAATTCATGTCTGACTATTTGACTTCTGGACACATGATACTTGCCCAAAGCACTCAGCTCAGTTCACGTCACTACTTTTTACCTCATCATGGGGTTTTAAAGGAATCCAGCACCACTACTCGCCTTCGAACAGTCTTTGATGAAAGTGCAAAAACATCCAACGGTTTCTCTCTCAACGACACCTTGTGGACAGGACAGAAAATGCAGACCAACATTTGTGATCTGTTACTCATGTTTCGCTATCATAATGTGGTTTTTACTTGCGATATACGCCAGATGTATCGTTAGATCAAAGTCCACCCTGATGATCAACCTTATCAGCTGATCCTATGGAGGGACCATGTCGATCAACCTGTTTCCACTTATCAATTGACCACAGTAACCTATGGATTTAGTTGTTCACCTTACCTGGCGATAAGAACTCTTCATCAGCTCGCCTCCGATGAAGGTGTTTCATTCCCTCAGGCTGCCGAAGTACTCCGCACACAAACGTTTGTCGACGACATTATTGCGGGTGGTGATTCCATTGATGAGGCCTCTCATTTGAAACCTCAGCTCATTTCTCTTTTACTTCGAGGTGGCTTCGAATTGTGGAAATGGACTACTAACGCTTATCAACTATTACAGGATCTTCCAGACGAACACTTAGAGACAGTCACGTTTCTTCAGGATACCGCACAACCTCATTTTAATATTCTCGGAATTCATTGGTCATCCTCTTCGGACACTTTTACTTACCATTTGAATTTTCCTCGAAACTCTAAAACTAAACGCCAAGTGCTCAGCGTTATCGCTCAAATTTATGACCCTTGTGGTTTCCTTTCGCCAGTTGTCATGTGGGCGAAATGTTTTATGCAGCTCCTCTGGACAAAAGGGTGGGACTGAGACCAATCCCTACCACCTGAACCTCTAACTCAGTGGCAAACATTTGCAAAGACTTCTTATTGTTTAAACAATATTGTAATTCCGCGGGCTTTACGCTTGAGTCACTCACCTAACATTGAGTTACACGGTTTCTCAGATGCTTCTGAGAGTGGATTCGCTGCTGTCATTTACTTAAGATGTCAGATTAGTGACAACTCGGTGGTAATTTGGCAGTTTTTATCGAAGACTCGGGTAGTCCCACTGAAAAAACTCACTGTACCTCGCTTGGAGCTAAGTGCTGCTCATTTACGCGCTCAATTAATGGCGTATATTATATCTCTTTATAAAAAAAAAATGGAATTTTCCTCTGTTTTCTATGGTGCGATTCGACAGTAACACTGACATGGATACAAACGCCTCCTTATCGACTCAAAACCTTTGTCGCCAATCGGGTAGCGCAGGTTCAAGATTTATTGCCTTCTCATTATTGGAGGCACGTATCGAGTGAACACAATCCCGCTGACTGCGCGTCTCGTGGAGTACTTCCTTCAGACCTACCTCAACATAAATTATGGTGGTACGGGCCCTCTTGGTTACAACAGTCTCATGATAACTGGCCTATATCTCATTTTGAGTCTGCACTACTCATTGACACAGGAGAATATAAACCTATTTCACCTATATCTCTTCTCTCCACTGTTCACTCAGAATGGGACTTGCTGCGGAAATATTCTAGCTTTAGTCGACTGCAGCGTGTAATGGCGTACTTATTGCGTTTTGTACACAACTCTCGTCACTTAGGAAGAACTATTGGACCTCTCACTACGGGGGAGTTGAACTCAGCCAGAATCAGAATATTCAAATTACTTCAGGCATCCTCCTTCATCGAAGATTTAAAGGCAATAGGACACACCCCTCCTAACAGGGTATCTTCTAGGCTCCGGCGATTAACACCATTTCTCGATAGCGATGGCGTCCTGCGAGTTGGTGGGCGACTCGAAGCAGCACAGATTTGTTATGAGACGCAACATCCGGTGATTTTGCCTAAGAAACTCCCTGTGGTTGACTCCTTGATTGACCTATATCATCGGAAGTACCTTCATTCTGGAGCTCAACTCACTCAATCACTTCTCGCACAAGAAGTGTGGATATTGTATGCTCGGAATGTAATCCGTGCACGCGTCTTCAAATGTACTGTGTGCTTTAAGCACTGACCTAAAATTAAAAATCCTCTTATGGGAAACTTACCTCAACCTCGACTGACCCCTACTCGCCCATTTCTCAACACAGGCATTGATTATGGTGGTCCTTTCACTCTGAAAGTACATAATATACGCTCTATTCGAACCATCAAGGCATACATCTGTGTCTTTGTTTGCCTTGTCACAAAAGCTGTTCACATTGAGGTGGTCACTGGTCTCTCGACGGACGCGTTCATCGCAGCATTGACTCGATTTGTGTCTAGACGAGGTTGTGTCAACACGTCTATTCCGACTGCGGAACAAACTTTGTGGGAGCTGACAATGCTCTGCGATCTCTACTCAGGACCTCAGGACAAGATCTCGTTTGTGAATTTTCATTTAAACGTGGAGTTAATTTCCACTTCAATCCTCCTGCTGCACCTCATCAAGGAGGGCTATGGGAAAGCGCAATTAAAAGCGCTAAACATCACTTGCGTCGCGTCATAGGTAAACACGTTCTAACTCTCTCCGAATTCATGACTCTGACAACTCAAGTCGAGTCAATCCTCAACTCTCGACCACTCACACCTTTGTCTAACGATCCTTCCGATCTCACTGCTCTGACCCCAGGACACTTTTTAATTGCAGCTCCACTCGTCGCCGTACCCGAAAGAAATCTGGCTGAAATCCCTACTAATCGACTTAAGCATTGGCACCTCGTCCATGCTTTTCACCAACGCGTGTGGAAAAGGTGGCAGCTGGAATATCTCCACACTCTACAGCATCGGACCAAATGGACGGAAACGACAGACAACCTTCGTGTGGGCGACCTAGTGCTAGTGCATCAACCTACCCGCCTCTCTCTTGGCCATTGGCAAGAGTGACACAAGTGTACCCTGGCACAGACGGTGTGGGGCGAGTTGTTCAGCTCAAGACACAGCAAGGACTTATAACTCGACCTTCTCATAAGGTTTTCCCCCTGCCCATTAGTGCAGAATAAACTTTTTCTCATGTCTCTAGAAAATGAATTTTTATTTTTTATTAGTGTATATTTGTTTTTTGTAAAGAACTCTCATTTTGTTTATTGTTAATTATTGTTTTTTTTCTCTCATGCTGGGATAGTTTATATTGTATTCTTCTTTGAATCCTAGGAGGATTCAAGGCCCCCGGTATGTTACGTACTTTTCTTTAAATTAAATATTATCTAAAAAACAGTGTAAATGCTTCAGAGAGGGACTCCTTATCGGCCAACCTTTGTCCCTTACAAGGTTCGATACGGCCCAGTTCCTTTCGAAACGTCGGTTAAACGACATCTCTCCCGTCACTCTCGACGTGACGTAGTTTCTTGTGTGTTCTAAACAAAGCTCGGTTTAGACCATTTTTCTCTCTTTGTTTCTCCCGTCGCGTCGTGTGGCGAAGGTACTCTTAGCATTAATAGTGACATTTTGAATATAAGTGATTTCTTTTAAGTTCAACAGGTAAATGATAAGTGCGGGAAAGGGTGCACCCGAATAGCTGTCCGACAAGTGGTGGTACTTCGCCCAGTGAGGTATGTGCAAAAATGTCAACTTCATTCATTTAATTATTTAAAGTCCTCCGGAAATCAATGTTGCCGTTACATGGCAAAATATTTAACATATATATATATATATATATATATATATATATATATATATATATATCTGCTTAGATATTTATTGTAAACGGGGCTTTATAGTTCGTTTATCTGAAATTCCAAATTCATTTGCATGAGTAAACCTATATCTCGCCCGTGTTATACATCCTAAAGCAACATCTGATAGATTGTTTATTACGTCTACAGACATAAATTGATAGGTACGTTATAGCTATTATTCTTTGCTCTTCACTGTAGACAATGCCATACTAGGAAATATCTGTGCGTGTAATATTCCAAAGGATGTATCTGTGTGTGTTGTTAAAACTTTTTATATGCTCACTCTTGCTCTCTCTCTCTCTCTCTCTCTCTCTCTCTCTCTCTATATATATATATATATATATATATATATATATATATAATATAAATATAAAATACGTTTTCTTGTTTAATAATTTAAAACAACACAGGTTATTCAAATACAAGAATATTTATTATTTTATATCCAAAGCTTTTCGTTGGCAAACAGTACCAACATCATCAGGAATGAAAATTACAATAATGTAAGCTATAGGCCTAAAACATATGTTTATTTAGAAATCAAATAAACATTTCAGATTTCTAAATAAACATATGTTTTAGGCCTATAGCTTACATTATTGTAATTTTCATTCCTGATGATGTTGGTACTGTTTGCCAACGAAAAGCTTTGGATATAAAATAATAAATATTCTTGTATTTGAATAACCTGTGTTGTTTTAAAATATATATATAAATAAATAAATATATATGTATATAAATAAATACATAAATAAATAAATATATATATAAATAAATAAATAAATAAATAAATAAATATATATATATATATATATATATATATATGTGTGCCCAGAGTTAGTATATTTTGTTAAAAGTTGTTAAGTTTATTTTTGTTCTGTTTATTGTGTTAATTGTTTACTTGTAGAATTATTAAATAATTGTAATAAAGAATTTAAATTACAAATGCCTGAGTTGTGTTGTGTGTTATAAAAATAACATTACATTTGGCGCCCAACGTGGGGCTCGATAAAATTTATTTAGAGAGATTTTGAAATAAAATTAATTTAGAACTTTTTATATGAAAAACATTTGAACTGGAAATAGATTTAGAAAAAATTTTGTAAAATTAAGCACTGAGTTGAATAGAATCAAGGCTAGGTTTATAGTATATATAAAAATTATTTATGTTTGTATAATAAGTTACTTACAGAAAAAAAAGAAGAAAATATTATAGGCGAGCTGGTAGTTGTAGGGGACCAGGAAAAAGGGACAAGTTTGGAAATGAAAGAAATGGAAGGCACAGATATGCCAATAGGAGACATTGAGGTAGAAGAAGCTAGGGGACTACCACCTATGCAAACTCAACAAAAAGAACGGGGAAATAATGATAATGAAGAATTGAGGGAAATGATGAGATCTCTCATGGAAATGAGTCTAAAAGGGAGAGAGGAAATGAAGAAGGATATGAGAGAATTAAAAAAGGAATTAAAAGAGAATATAAACGAAGTAAAAGGAGAGATAAAGGAGGAAAATAAGGAGATGAGAGAAGAGATGAACAGAGGATTTGCCTCAAGTAGGTTGGAAATGAGTAGGTTGGATAAGAAATTCGAAAGCCTAAAGGAAGAAAATAGGAGAATGATAGAGGATATGATGGAACAGTGGAGAAAAAAGAATAATGCTGTAGTAGAGGATGAGAGAAGAGACTTAGAGGAGAAAGATGGAGAATTAGAGGAGATTAAGGAAAATTTTGAGAAAACAAATGAAATAATAGCTGATGAGATAGAAATTAATAAAAAAGAGATAGAGAAAGTCGAATATATAACAAAGAAAAACACAGAAGAGTTAGGAGAGTTAAAATTAAGAAATGAATTAGGAAAGATGGAGGTACTGCCAATAAAAAATATAACAATTCAAACCGCAACTAAAAGGAAGACTGAACAGATTAATAAAATGAAAATGGTAATAGGAGAAATGGAAGGAGTTAAATATCCGTTTCAATGCATAGTGGTACAAAGCTTGTTGAGAGAAATGATCATAGGTACGGATATGTTAATGGATGTGGAGGCACAACTCAAGTTTGGAAAATGGGAAATGGAATTTAAATATGAGAGAAACACAGAAAATAGAAC
This sequence comes from Prosapia bicincta, assembly GCA_036971475.1. Lineage (NCBI taxonomy): Eukaryota > Metazoa > Arthropoda > Insecta > Hemiptera > Cercopidae > Prosapia > Prosapia bicincta. The sequence goes on from JBAIZL010000002.1 coordinate 249,543,171, forward strand.
TTATGAAGCAGATGAAAGATACAATGGAGATGTAAACGGTGTTAAGGCAAGGACAGGCGTGGGGACAAGAAAAGAGCAGCTTGCCCACAGTCAATCGGAATACTAAGACAATGAGAAACCCAGGAATAGAAATTAAATAGAGGAAACAAGTTTACAGGCATTAATAGACACAGGCAGTAATATGACATGTATCAAGGAGAACTGGAAAAGAAAAATAATAATAAAATAGGAAGGGAGATATTGAATATAGGTAAAGGAAGCAATATGAATAAACTCTAGGTGATTATGTGTATAAGAAAACGTTAGCAGGAGATAAGTTTTAAGGGATGGTAACTATATCTATGATAATTTATTAGAAACTTCGTCGAGTAATGAATAAAGATAAAATTATGTATATTTAAACTTCGTCGTATTGTAAGGGAGAATCTGCGTTGATAAATAATGGAACTTCGTCGTATATATTATATATTATAAAAGAAATATGAATCTATGATAATAAATATTAAAGCATCGTTGTAATAAAAATATGGTAATTGTGTATTTAAACTTCGTCGTATTGTAAGGGAGAATCTGCGTTGATAAATAAGTATTAAAACAAAATTTATATTCGTTGATATAGGGATAGTGTAATCGAAGGAACTATAGATATGATCAAATAGAGGATATGAAATTGCAACCTTTAAAAATATTAGATGTTAAACTTCATACAAAATAAACTGAAATGATATAAGAAAATAATTGAACTGGATGTGAGATTGGAAGGGAAGATAAAATACTAACTTAGAACTGAGAGTTAGACGAAGCTAAAAGCAAAATAAATATGAGATAAATAATAAACAAGGAATAAACAGAAATAAGGGAAAGAGAAATGTTATAACCAATTTGACCAAATCTAGACATACTATGACTCGGATAGGCTGGGATTTAAAGACACGGTATCAGAGAATATATGTTAAATAAATATTGAATCAGACTTATGATTGGAAGGTTTCCAATTATAAAAAAAAAAAAAAAATAAAAAAAAAAAATATATAGTTATGGAAGGAATTGTAAATACCAGAACATGATTTATTGTTATTATATGTTAGAATTGTTAAAGAATTGTTGATTGAATGTAGTTATAAGTATAGTGTATTGTTAGAAGATATGTTAAGTAATATGTAGCTTGAAGTGTTCAGCTCAGTATTTGATTGTTAAAGAATTAAGATAATATTGTGTCGTAGGAATTAAGTATAAATGGACAATTTAAAGTATAAATGTTAATTTAAATTTAATTTAAAAAAAAATATGTATATTTAAACAAGCTTGTAGAATGTAAAGAATGTGTAATGTAGATATTATGAATATTTTTTTATTTAAATTAAATTAGGGGACATTGTAACATTTATAGAATGGGCTATATAATATTATTTAAGAATTGGAAGAATATATTAGAAATAACTCACACAAAATTTAAAAAGAAATTCATTAAAAGATTGGTTAGGTTAAAATTGAAACTAAATTCAGGTAAAAGCCTAGGTTAGTAAATAAGATATTTGAACTGTAAATACATAAAGAAATTTGTTGTATAAAATAAAATTTAAAACAAGATAATCTAATAATAATTATATTCAAACAAAATTGTAAATATTAGTAACATAGGGCATAAGTAATTACTTGAAGGAGAAAGTGAAATACGATTGTAAACAATGAGATTGGAAGGTTATGTTTCTATGAATTCGGCTCAAAACACACAATTCGGAAATATCACAAAAGTAAAACACAAAGACACTTCACACACTAATAATAATAGTAATTAAAGAAACACTGGAAACTTTATTATGAATAGGAAAATTGAAACAGTAAGTTTCAACCAAAGTTTAACAAAATTAAAACTGGTGAAAACAAGCGCCTTATTGCATCAGCTGTAAAAACAAATGGAAGTAGGTCAGTTGCAGTTTGACTCTAGTGAGAAGGAATCGAACTAAATTATAAACCATCTGATTTTGTTTTGAAGAAGAAAGCCGCCATATTAAAAAAACAAACAATTGTGTAAAATCTAAGGACGCGTAGTAGTAGAGTTGGAGATAGCGTGGGTGACGCTCTAATATGGGACCAGCCAGGACCAGTCAAAATTCTATTTATTTGGAAAGAGTTCGTCTAAATTATACCGTTTTGTTAAGAAGATTGGCCAAACTAAATTAAGGAGAAGTGAATTACAAAATGTAATACTGTGTTAATATCAAGTGAAGTAAATAAAACGAATTTAAGTGTGTAAAAAGAAGTCAAATTTGGAGAGAACGGAATCTTACGTAAGCTAACTGAAATTTCGATATTTGATAAGTTATTAGCGCTATAAAAATCAATTTTAATGGACATTAAGATAATAAGGAAGTTTAATTTTGTACATTAGAATATCTTGTAGTTGATTAATAGTAATAAAAAACTTAATCCAGTTCAAATAGTTTCGCCTTTTTGCTTATTCAAAATTAAAGTTATTCCATCCGGAAAATATTTATTAAAACTAATTTCAAAATTTAATATTGTTTGTTCAAAATTTATTTAATTAACCTAAGAATTAAAAAAATATAGCCCATGCTATAACCCCGAGATATCAAGAGATCTTAAACTAGCCAAGGGTATTAAAATTGTGTAACTCTAAAATTAAAAGAAAATAAGAGTTAGTATATTTTGTTAAAAGTTGTTAAGTTTATTTTTGTTCTGTTTATTGTGTTAATTGTTTACTTGTAGAATTATTAAATAATTGTAATAAAGAATTTAAATTACAAATGCCTGAGTTGTGTTGTGTGTTATAAAAATAACATTACATTTGGCGCCCAACGTGGGGCTCGATAAAATTTATTTAGAGAGATTTTGAAATAAAATTAATTTAGAACTTTTTATATGAAAAACATTTGAACTGGAAATAGATTTAGAAAAAATTTTGTAAAATTAAGCACTGAGTTGAATAGAATCAAGGCTAGGTTTATAGTATATATAAAAATTATTTATGTTTGTATAATAAGTTACTTACAGAAAAAAAAGAAGAAAATATTATAGGCGAGCTGGTAGTTGTAGGGGACCAGGAAAAAGGGACAAGTTTGGAAATGAAAGAAATTGAAGACACAGATATGCCAATAGGAGACATTGAGGTAGAAGAAGCTAGGGGACTACCACCTATGCAAACTCAACAAAAAGAACGGGGAAATAATGATAATGAAGAATTGAGGGAAATGATGAGATCTCTCATGGAAATGAGTCTAAAAGGGAGAGAGGAAATGAAGAGGGATATGAGAGAATTAAAAAAGGAATTAAAAGAGAATATAAACGAAGTAAAAGGAGAGATAAAGGAGGAAAATAAGGAGATGAGAGAAGAGATGAACAGAGGATTTGCCTCAAGTAGGTTGGAAATGAGTAGGTTGGATAAGAAATTCGAAAGCCTAAAGGAAGAAAATAGGAGAATGATAGAGGATATGATGGAACAGTGGAGAAAAAAGAATAATGCTGTAGTAGAGGATGAGAGAAGAGACTTAGAGGAGAAAGATGGAGAATTAGAGGAGATTAAGGAAAATTTTGAGAAAACAAATGAAATAATAGCTGATGAGATAGAAATTAATAAAAAAGAGATAGAGAAAGTCGAATATATAACAAAGAAAAACACAGAAGAGTTAGGAGAGTTAAAATTAAGAAATGAATTAGGAAAGATGGAGGTACTGCCAATAAAAAATATAACAATTCAAACCGCAACTAAAAGGAAGACTGAACAGATTAATAAAATGAAAATGGTAATAGGAGAAATGGAAGGAGTTAAATATCCGTTTCAATGCATAGTGGTACAAAGCTTGTTGAGAGAAATGATCATAGGTACGGATATGTTAATGGATGTGGAGGCACAACTCAAGTTTGGAAAATGGGAAATGGAATTTAAATATGAGAGAAACACAGAAAATAGAACTTATGAAGCAGATGAAAGATACAATGGAGATGTAAACGGTGTTAAGGCAAGGACAGGCGTGGGGACAAGAAAAGAGCAGCTTGCCCACAGTCAATCGGAATACTAAGACAATGAGAAACCCAGGAATAGAAATTAAATAGAGGAAACAAGTTTACAGGCATTAATAGACACAGGCAGTAATATGACATGTATCAAGGAGAACTGGAAAAGAAAAATAATAATAAAATAGGAAGGGAGATATTGAATATAGGTAAAGGAAGCAATATGAATAAACTCTAGGTGATTATGTGTATAAGAAAACGTTAGCAGGAGATAAGTTTTAAGGGATGGTAACTATATCTATGATAATTTATTAGAAACTTCGTCGAGTAATGAATAAAGATAAAATTATGTATATTTAAACTTCGTCGTATTGTAAGGGAGAATCTGCGTTGATAAATAATGGAACTTCGTCGTATATATTATATATTATAAAAGAAATATGAATCTATGATAATAAATATTAAAGAATCGTTGTAATAAAAATATGGTAATTGTGTATTTAAACTTCGTCGTATTGTAAGGGAGAATCTGCGTTGATAAATAAGTATTAAAACAAAATTTATATTCGTTGATATAGGGATAGTGTAATCGAAGGAACTATAGATATGATCAAATAGAGGATATGAAATTGCAACCTTTAAAAATATTAGATGTTAAACTTCATACAAAATAAACTGAAATGATATAAGAAAATAATTGAACTGGATGTGAGATTGGAAGGGAAGATAAAATACTAACTTAGAACTGAGAGTTAGACGAAGCTAAAAGCAAAATAAATATGAGATAAATAATAAACAAGGAATAAACAGAAATAAGGGAAAGAGAAATGTTATAACCAATTTGACCAAATCTAGACATACTATGACTCGGATAGGCTGGGATTTAAAGACACGGTATCAGAGAATATATGTTAAATAAATATTGAATCAGACTTATGATTGGAAGGTTTCCAATTATAAAAAAAAAAAAATAATAAAAAAAAAAAATATATAGTTATGGAAGGAATTGTAAATACCAGAACATGATTTATTGTTATTATATGTTAGAATTGTTAAAGAATTGTTGATTGAATGTAGTTATAAGTATAGTGTATTGTTAGAAGATATGTTAAGTAATATGTAGCTTGAAGTGTTCAGCTCAGTATTTGATTGTTAAAGAATTAAGATAATATTGTGTCGTAGGAATTAAGTATAAATGGACAATTTAAAGTATAAATGTTAATTTAAATTTAATTTAAAAAAAAAATATGTATATTTAAACAAGCTTGTAGAATGTAAAGAATGTGTAATGTAGATATTATGAATATTTTTTTATTTAAATTAAATTAGGGGACATTGTAACATTTATAGAATGGGCTATATAATATTATTTAAGAATTGGAAGAATATATTAGAAATAACTCACACAAAATTTAAAAAGAAATTCATTAAAAGATTGGTTAGGTTAAAATTGAAACTAAATTCAGGTAAAAGCCAAGGTTAGTAAATAAGATATTTGAACTGTAAATACATAAAGAAATTTGTTGTATAAAATAAAATTTAAAACAAGATAATCTAATAATAATTATATTCAAACAAAATTGTAAATATTAGTAACATAGGGCATAAGTAATTACTTGAAGGAGAAAGTGAAATACGATTGTAAACAATGAGATTGGAAGGTTATGTTTCTATGAATTCGGCTCAAAACACACAATTCGGAAATATCACAAAAGTAAAACACAAAGACACTTCACACACTAATAATAATAGTAATTAAAGAAACACTGGAAACTTTATTATGAATAGGAAAATTGAAACAGTAAGTTTCAACCAAAGTTTAACAAAATTAAAACTGGTGAAAACAAGCGCCTTATTGCATCAGCTGTAAAAACAAATGGAAGTAGGTCAGTTGCAGTTTGACTCTAGTGAGAAGGAATCGAACTAAATTATAAACCATCTGATTTTGTTTTGAAGAAGAAAGCCGCCATATTAAAAAAACAAACAATTGTGTAAAATCTAAGGACGCGTAGTAGTAGAGTTGGAGATAGCGTGGGTGACGCTCTAATATGGGACCAGCCAGGACCAGTCAAAATTCTATTTATTTGGAAAGAGTTCGTCTAAATTATACCGTTTTGTTAAGAAGATTGGCCAAACTAAATTAAGGAGAAGTGAATTACAAAATGTAATACTGTGTTAATATCAAGTGAAGTAAATAAAACGAATTTAAGTGTGTAAAAAGTCAAATTTGGAGAGAACGGAATCTTACGTAAGCTAACTGAAATTTCGATATTTGATAAGTTATTAGCGCTATAAAAATCAATTTTAATGGACATTAAGATAATAAGGAAGTTTAATTTTGTACATTAGAATATCTTGTAGTTGATTAATAGTAATAAAAAAATTAATCCAGTTCAAATAGTTTCGCCTTTTTGCTTATTCAAAATTAAAGTTATTCCATCCGGAAAATATTTATTAAAACTAATTTCAAAATTTAATATTGTTTGTTCAAAATTTATTTAATTAACCTAAGAATTAAAAAAATATAGCCCATGCTATAACCCCGAGATATCAAGAGATCTTAAACTAGCCAAGGGTATTAAAATTGTGTAACTCTAAAATTAAAAGAAAATAAGAGTTAGTATATTTTGTTAAAAGTTGTTAAGTTTATTTTTGTTCTGTTTATTGTGTTAATTGTTTACTTGTAGAATTAATAAATAATTGTAATAAAGAATTTAAATTACAAATGCCTGAGTTGTGTTGTGTGTTATAAAAATAACATTACAATATATATATATATATATATATATATATATATATATATATATATATATATATAATATAATTAATAAACTAAAAATATTTCAAAAACAAGAATACTTTTAATGAATATATTTATTCAAAGTTTTTCGCCGATAAAATAGTACCAGCATCTTCAGGAAAATAATTATCTAATATTAGATATATGTATATATATATATATATATATATATATATATATATATATATAACACATAAATGCTGACACTTGTACAGAATAACCATTTCTCTATGCTTTTCTTCACTACTAGGTTCATATATTAAACCACCTATTGATATTAGGGAATAAACATATAAAACAGTGTAAGAACAGCACACAAGGCGAAAGAAACCTTTGAGAAAGGTTTACACAAAAGTATGGACTCTGGCAAGTGGTTTCTATTTATTCCATTTTACGTTTTCCCTTTACTTTATTAACTAATTATACCTTTATACGCCCAACAATACGGCACTAAAATCAACAGGGTGTGAAGACAAAGCTTGTTCCGGTATAATACCGTTGCGTTGTGCAAGTAGTGAAAGACGGTTCATTTCATTCGAATCCAATCGCTTAAACAAACCGGGTAGTTACTTGAAACGAACTAAGAACTTTACAAGGAAAATGGACCCTAGTCTGCGCCTTCATGTTCGTTGACATTATTTTGTGTTATTTTATTTTTAAGCCTTTATGTGTCAATCTATCAGCTGTGTTAAGTCGTAAATGTATATTCATGATTTTCGTTTTGGGGGGGGGGGGTACACTGACGACGTATATAACCTGTGTGAGCTAGCGTCAAAATTATTACCAATGTCTTTGATTAAATGTTTCGATTGTTTCATTTTTGTATACTTATAGAGGCTTTTATTTTGGATGAATGTAAAGACTATTATGTCTGTAAGAGTCTAAAAAAATATAAATAATATTTTTAAAATTTCTACCACCAAGCCTTCCTATCGCTACCCCCAGTCCCCTCATATTTATTCCTATGACTTTAATATCATCTTTCTATTATTGATATTGAGGGGATGCAAAAATCACCCTGAACCACCATTAAGTTACTCCTATGACTAATGTATTAACTTTTAATTTACAATATTGTGGGGAGCACAAGTCATCCTCAACCAACACCGATTTACTCCGATGAAAAGAAATAAACCTTCTATGGGTAAATAGTGGAGGGATGAAAAAGCCACCCTGAGCCATTACCGTTTTACTTCTATGTCTAAAATATAACTTTCTTAATTATCCTCAAGTAAATATTTTGATTTATACATTTGGTATTTATTTTCTAAATGTATTCAAGATGTCCCATTTATCGGGGACTCTATTGTTAGCCTAACAAAATAGTGATCGCTCTTCTGACGACAGAACTGTGGCTGATTAAACGAGCCTCATCTAAACTCTATAAACCTAAATCTGAGCATAAAGTGGAAAATTAAAACCAAAATAATTTATTTAGTAACAGTTCTTTAAATATTTGTGTGCGTTGTGATGCAAAGTTAAAAGCAATTTCTAAAATAAAATCTATTACAAGACGTTTTCTAATAGAAATTTACAGCAAAATGAGTTGTGCACAGATTTCAATTTAACTTTGTTCAATATGATGGCGAGATAACAAAAGATAGGAGTTTTACTAAAGCCGCATTCTTTAAGCGCTGGAAATATTCAGTAGTAAAAATTCCTTACATAGCCAACGTCCCAAACCTCACAATGCTCTTATCATGGAAGAAAGGCATTCCAGACGTTCTATGACAAATGACTAGAGGAGCGATTTGTGTGTGAATATTGCAGTGGATTTATTTATTTGGCACAGAAACCAAAGAGAACTGGAGCAAACACACTTTCTGTGATATAAAAACACCAGTCTTTGGAATATTATCATGAGCTGTTCTAAGATGATTGTTGAGATATAACCGTGGTCAATAAATATTGCCAAACTGGAATTATCAAGCAATTATTTGATATAAACGATGGAAACAAGAAGAAATTATTAAAAATATATAAAATAATGACGGTCAATGGGATTAATTTCAAGAATGTAGTTAATAGGGGTTTTATTAAAATATAGTTATTAATTAAATACCATAGCTTATAAAACCTTCATTAGATGTACAAAAATATACTGAATAAAATATTTACTGAACGAATGCATTGAAATTGTTCCCTAAAATATTTCAGATGCGCCTATTAAAGTTTGAATACCAAAAACTAGAAAAAAATCTTACCAATATTATATTGATTTATTTAAAAAAAATTTTTTAAATATAATTTATTTTATATATTACCTGTAAAAAATATTGAATAGTAACATTTCAATGCAATAATGTACAATAAGTAAACTAACATAAATTACTTGTTAAAACAAAGATTTTATAACTTTACCTATAATGAAAAATCAGCTGTTGTTTGAAATAACGTGTTATGTATTAAATTAAAATGAAATTACTTGTGTAAAGCACATATTTACAAATTTATAGGCATTTTAAAACGAGACGGTTCTAGTGATGCTAACTCTAGCATCACTCTAGTGACGCTAAAATTTTCCATGAACGCAATTTTGAACGCGAAATGAAGTAAGAACTTTTTTTAAGCTTTCTATATTCCGATAACAAGTATGTGAATTTTTTTTATTGGTTTGTTTTAGTTAATAAATTTTCTAATTAAATTTTTTAATAAAATGTTATTGTATACACTCATACACTCTCGTGAGTGCGCATATATAGGTATATGGGGGAACGTATGGGCTTGAAAGCCATTAATCCCTGAAGAAGGTTTACAACGTAACTGAACGACAAATAATCCAAACAGTGCATTATTACCTACGTTATGTTCCCCACCTAAATAAATTCTCACATAAAATATTCACTGACTGCTTCACACCTCAACTTGGCAAGCATCAAAGTATACACTTTTTTCTTGTAATAAATTAAGTTGTTTTTTCCATTTTAAAGTTTTAATGTCGAGATCTCATTTATATTGAAAACATATGTGGTCATTTGTTTGCAACAGTGAATAGTTGGACAGACACTTTGAGTAACACAGTGTCTCTGCTGATTTAATGTGACTGTCGACTGGGGGCGCTTTAATTCACTGCTCGAGACGGAACTGAGTACTTGTATGGAAAATATATTTATTGAAAACTATTTATAAAGTAAAATAAACAAAAACGAAACTAAAAGTTTACTGAGTAAAACTATACAATTACTCAGTTTCAGTTGTTGTGGTAGTTAACTCCTGCTTTTACTGGTTCCCATGTTGGAGTTTGGACTTTCTGCTTCTATGTGGTTATCTTACTATTGCTGCTCTGTTTCATTTATATTGTTTATAGGCGGCTTTTTAAATAGTATGTGTTATTATGATTAATATTTTTTATATATCTCCGAAGTTTGTATTAAAATTTTAAGTTTATGCTGATATATGTAGAATAGGGGATGTTAAATACTTAAAACATGTCACTTAGACTTACATGGTTGACCACTTATCAAATATTGCCCGGGTACGTTAAAGCGGCATCCATACAAGTGGAAAAGCATGTACTTAGTCTCTGAGTGTATTTTTGTGCATTTCGATTCACGAAATAAAAAGAAACTTTTTGTCGCCCCCCCCCCCAGATCAGAAACCTAAGAGCGTATCGCTTGACATGCTTTGTCAATTTCTATACGTTTGGTAGAAGATTAGAAAGAAGTTGAGAATTTCTATTTGTGGTTTTTACGAAACGTTTATAGCTTGTTATTAAAAATCATACTTTCTTTGAAACATGCAGTTTTTGTGTTGTCCATATTGAGGTGTTCAATTTACTACTGCTGGTATATTTTGCAGAAAAACTACTACCTACTGATATTTTTCAGCAGACGCGTTTCAGACTAGATCAGTACATTGTGCAATGCCGTGAGTCTTGTCCTTGTTTCACAGCATTGAACAATGTACTGATCTATGTTTAACGCGTCTACTGAAAATATCAGTAAGTTGTGGTTTTTCGCCAAGTGATAACAATATCATTACTTTTTTTTTATTTTGTATTATAAATAACTTCACAGGGATCTAAATCTAATGAGAAATGTTAATTGATGAGGGATTTTTCAGTGACGATCGTGTATCAGACTAGACTCAAAACTAGTTTAGATTTTACAAAGTTATTTTAAATCTTTCATGTGAAGAATGAAATGTCAAAATTTATCTATATATCAACAGGAATGTTTCGTTTTTGCACGTTAATTAGAAAATTTAATGTTAGGTGGTGAAGTCAGTAATTTGTTACAAAAAAGCTTTACAGGTAATGTGTCCCAGGTAATGGTGTAAATTTCTTAAAAACACATTAAAAAGAAACAAAATAATTTGAAATTTAATAACTTGAATTTTGAAAATAGACTTTTCGAAATACCAGGACGCTGAATCAGGTCAAAGAGAAATTCTAATGTAATTAATCATAGACTTTATAAGGGAATTAGGTTAGTGCATTACTTGACAGAGAATAATTGGTGCACTTAAAGTATTAAAGTAAATTCAATGCACGAATTATGTTCGAGTGGGAAAATCTATTTCTTTAGGCGGAAGCTTTGAGCTTGAAAAGCTTTAGTAAAACCTTTTTTAGAACCTCATGCACATAGAATAAATGACAATCCATTGTTTTTTTGTGTTTATTTATTAGTTTATACTGTTACACTATTTATGGTAGTTAATTACGTTAAAGAAAATACGACGTACGCTATTTTTTTAACGCAATTAATTTAGAACCTGCTTTCTTTTTTTGATTTATTCTGATTCATTTTCAGCATAATATTATTACATATTAATAAAAATATAATTATAGAAATATTATTGACAATAGTAGTTTAAAAATCCATTGGGATTAAACAGATCCGAACGAAACATGCCTAACTGGATACCTACTGTACATATTACAAATTTCAGAATATATTACTTTATATTATTGTCCAAGCAAAATATAGAATCGGCTTGAATGTAAGAAAAAATTGTGTCGGAGCTTGTAAAGACAGAAATAATTCTATTTTAAAATTAAAGTTTTTGAAGAAAGGTCGTAATATTCAAACCAATAGGGATGCATCACGGAGAAAGGGATGGAGGGGGATAAAACTGTTATCTTCTCGCAGGCTAGTCTTGACATTCAATTCGCTGCGATCACTTACAACGAATCAGGCATGGGGACAAAATTTTGCTTTTGGCAGTATTCACTGTCCAACACAATCATTACCGTAAAAATACTACTAACACATTTTACGTGATGTAATTTAATAATTTTCAGTTTAAAATTCAAATGGAAATCGGAAGCTAAATGCAAATACAAGAGACAATATCAAAGTGAAACTAAACTGGATTTCCAGTCCTACCGTATGTCAGAGTCTTCCTGTGATGAATTGCATTTTCAGATTTGCGATAGTTTGAAGGGCCAGGATACGAACATAAAGAGAATCATAGGTGTTGCTAAGAGGATCGTTATAACCCTAACGTACGTTCTGTTACAGTGACATACATAATGTTATTCGTTGCTCCAAGACTGCTTCCCGAAGGTCCTGGTACATACACTGTATGTGAAAAACCCCCTTTAAATGCCTTTTGACTAAACAACTGAGATATTATCGTTCTAGCATATGCAGCAGCATTACGGGGTAGGTTGTCCCTCGTCGGAAAAAAACGATTTTAAAAAGGCTTTGTTTCCATATTTATCGGATGCCATTTTTTCTTATCTAAGATTGATACTTTGTATTAGTATATCAGTCAAAGTAAGTGAGTAACGCGTGTGTAGTGACGCAAGGTTAAACCTGTTGAGGGCATGAGTTGGATAGTTTAAATTAAAGTTTATTTTCTATATTATAACAAAACAATTATTCCATTAACACACAAATGGTAAATATTTCCTTTCAGCTGCATCAGACAACAAATTTGCCTTTTCTAAAACAAATTTGTGTAAGGAGTTTTAGTTTATTTTATATTATACATTTTATAAGACCAAATCCTTTGTTGAATTCCGAACAGTCTTTTCGATTATTTCTGCCCTTTTTCCCCTTTAATGCGCAAGAACGAACAGGTCGTCCCCCTTTTTGCAGTATTTACAAAGTTCAATGTTTATATAAAGGTATTACTAAGAAGTTATTTCAATAAGGCCAATCCATTGTGAAAGTTTCGCTCCTTCAATGTTTTTGGAGATTAAATTCGTCAAGAATAAAAACAGATTTTGCAGCGAGAAACTTGCAAATCCAGGAGAACTTTGAAAGACAAGATTTAGACATATTTGCCAAAGTCAGATTTCAAACTTCAATTTTCCCAACTTGGTTTTAATTAAGAGGATTTTGGCGCAAATCTCTAGAAAATAACTTTCTTACAAAACCCTTACGGAATCCTATTATTTCCATTTTACAAGAGGACTTTATTATTTTTAATTATATTTAATGCAATTTCTGGAGATAAAATAAGTAATATATGATATTCAAGCAAACTTTTACGTCATTCCTACTGCAATATTTTCCTTTCTTGACGCGTTGCGGAATGACTCCATTAAACGGAAATAATACTCTCTCTCTCCCTCTCTCGGAGATAAAGAGACAGAGAAAGTAATAATTCAGTTTTTAAATGGAGTCATTCCGAAACGCGTAAACAAATAAAAATATTCTAATGTTAGGAAAGCCAGAAAAATGTACTCGAATATATATACACATGATCCTAACAGAAGTGAAGTTGAGTATAATAAAAACTTCAACAGTGAGTAATTTATTATATAAAGGTGTTATGGGTGAAATTGTTACTAGTGTTCCTCTGCAATCTCTTTTTACGTAATTTTTAATGCATTTACCGAATTGTTAATAAATAATGAAAGATTAGGTTTACAAACTTCTGAATTATTTGTAACTTTGTTTATTACGTTTCTGTATTCAAGTTAATACAAACATAGGCGTAACATAGTTTAGTATCTCAGCTTGACTAACAGCGTTTCCACCGAAATAAAGCCGACGTTGAGACTTCCGACCGTATTAGCCTGGCAAACTGTCAGAGAGTAGTTTGGCAACGGAGTCCATATTTTACAAGAGGAATCGCCTTCATAAGACATGCATTATTCATGATGTAAAGTCCAGGATATCTTGGCATCCCGAGCGTGAAGATGATAAAACTCTAGACCCCAACTCTTAGGCCTCTTCTCAGACTGTTCTTTCTAAAGCTCTATTACATTCGCATTCCTTAAGTAGGCCTAAATTGTTTTTCGTAAAAGAAATTACTTTACATATTATATTATATTATATTATATTAAATAAATGATATAAATAAATAAATAAGCTATAAATAATAAATAAATGAATAATTAATCAACAATCAACTAATTATTAAATATTGGTACTAGTAGTTATTGCTACTAAATATTTAAGAAATATCATCTCTATCAAGCCGGGAAGATATTTCAAGTATTAAAAATAAAAATACAAGAGAAAGCAACATATTGTTACCATCCCAGTGACCTCTTCAGATTAGAAGTAAATACAGAACAGACCTATAAGTTGTTTATTCCAATTGAGAAAGAAAGTTGAAATATACCGGACCAATTTGGTCTCCCTTTTAGAGTATCTTAAAAGCTTTATTATAGCTAAACCAACTCATTTCCTTGTTCGGAAGTGTGAACTGAAATCCTTACATTCACTCAATGCCTGTCACACTTAGATTCCATTCGGTCTCGTGTCACGTGGGACATAAACACACAGAACACCTTTTCATGGAGTAGGTTGATTAAATTTCCCTTGTTTTACAACCCCAGTTTACCTTGTTTATTTATAAATTCCCAGGATTTTCACCCAGTCATGTATCTACATCATTGGTTACCCATTGTTTTTCCACTCATGGCAATTTATCGCTTCATTTAAACATCCACAATTATGAGAACCACTACAAGTTATTTGCTACATATTATTGGTCACATTTCAGCAGTACGCAGATATAGACCGAGCCCTGGAAGGGGAACTTTCTGGTTTCGCCTAGTTGGTAGTCTACATTTAAAAAGGCGATTACTACTCGGAATTGATACTCATGTGAAAGGGTGTAACCGCGCGACTGCTTATAATGTTTAATGAATAAAAATAATGTAAGTCTGCATATCCCTAATTAAATATCTTTCTACTAGGTGCCGCTGTGTGTAGGAGGAGTGATAATTTACTTTATTGTTGGTGATTTGTTTAGTTATAGTTTTATGGTAAGCAAAAAAAAAAAAAAAAAAAAATCGCTAAACTGAATTTGCACAAAATGTGACGTATTTATGTAGTATGATGTGAGAGTCATAACGTAACGTCATGTAAAGTAAAGCGGCTCTCGACAGGACTTATAGTGGTAGATAATTATTCCAGATCACACGTCAGAAAACAAACAGAGCGTGTTTATAGAGTTTTGGATTGAGCCTTTTCACTTTGGTACAGACTGGGTCCAACTGGGATGAGTTCATGCAATAACAAGTCAAGCAAGTGACGGAAACGATTAGATGCTTCTCCAATGTGTAACAGAGGAAAATTGGGTCGTGTAGAAGATTGGGTAGTAAATACCAAATGAAAATTAAAGCAAATGTTTTTCTTGGGGTGTATTTTGCGGATTAATTTGACTAAATATAATTATTATATGAGTATTACATCCTCAACTACGTACGTTGCTATGGAAAAGCCACGTATAAAGTAAAATAAGGAAATGTGACCAACTGGGCTACTCAGACATGATATATGGGGAAGGAAGGGGGATGATAGGGGTTGAGAAAAGAACAGTTATGCTATATGATACAGAATCATAAAATGCTTTTATTGTTGTGCTTGGAAAGTTTTGTTTTTTTCTTCACAACTTATTTATCGCGAACTACTCTTAGCGTATATAGGCCTGTTAATCTTTGATACAACCTCATTTGTACCTACTTGCTTATACTTTATAAAGAGCACTTAACTGCTGTGAACGTTTTATTGCACTTAACCAAATCTTGGACATGTAGGAACAACTCAGTCCTACTGGACTATGTAGGCATGAAAAACTTTATTCCGGTATATTGTAATATAGTTTATACTAATACGTTTCAACATATAGGTACATTTATGGGATTTTTTCAAATTTTTAACCTAATCCTGCAATCATCTGTATTTAAGACAGTAAAAACGCAACTGTTGAAAATATAATAAGGTTAGGTTAAGTCGTCTCCCAGAGTAACAATCTCAGTGGCTGTGTAAAACTGTGAATTTATTTTGCGTTTAGTCGTGACTGAAAATACAGTTATATATACAATTCCTGAACGTTTGCTTGCGGATCCTAAAATTGTATAGATTTTCAAAGAAAGTGCTTCATCGAAACCTTTTTTTTAGAGTATGCGTTTTGCTGATTTTTATGTCAATTATAGTTAGTATTTGCTTCTACTATGTTCCTCTGATCGTGCAATCGCTCTTTGAAAACCTCTGCACATTTCCTTTATAGCTCCTGGTGTAGCACTTTTAGAGCTTTAGCACATATCCTCAGCAGCACCTTATGTAGCACTTTAAAACGCCTCGAAATTTCCTTTATAGCTCTATATGTACTTTTAGAATTCCTGCACATTTCCTTTGTATCTCTTGGTGTAGCACTTTTAGAACACCTGCATATTTCCTCTGTAGCTCCTGGTGTACTTTCAAAACTCTTTCACATTTCCTCTGTAGCTCCTGGTGTACTTTTAAAACTCCTGCACATTTCCTTTGTAGCTCCTGGTGTACTTTTAAAACTCCTGCACATTTCCTTTATAGCCTCTGGTATATCACTGTACCAATGCATATTTAAACTGTATGACAGTGATACAAATAATAATTAATTATTAGACTAAATCCGTTTGGCATAGGAAGAAGGCTGTCAAATGGCCTAGGAAACACACGCCACAGACAAAAAGACAATATTTCATAATAATGATATCTTTTGTTCCCACGTATGTTAGAGGGTATAACAAATTTTTCTCTTGAGCTATGGTTTAGCCAGAAATAAAAAAGTGTTTATATATTCTATTTGATACGTTAGGAAACTAAGCGTGAAAAGCCTGGTAGCCAACTTTAAAAGTTAGAACAAGCGTGAGGTAATGTTTTTATACACGATTTATAAAAAGAACTAAAGTTATTTAAGGAGAAGAAATATAAAAAAGCTAATAAATTCTAAAGTTTCAGAGAGTAAATGAATTAACGTAGGCTTATCGTTAAGAGGAAAATCTACATATAAATGGTAACGGGAATAATTTGCCCCGCTGAACCGTTATCCAGTTGGACCCTAATTCAGATATTTAGGGATATTTAGAGATTTAGGTTTTCTCTTATCGTTGTTGCTACGAAAGTTTCAATCAAAATAAATTAAATGAAATTAAATTTACTATCGTTTTTATTATTGGAATTCTGTTGAGGTAGTCACGCTTAAGTGTTAGAACAAACCGCTTACAAGTTTATAGAAATGAATTATACCAAGGAATTTTGCTGAAGGGGTTGAAATCCAATTATTAAAGTCCTGTGAACTTCAATACCTGATGAAAAGTAATCAAACTGCAACGAGTCTCACGTAACATAGACGTGACCTCCGTGGGTTTAGCTTTACGTGACGAATTTGTACGCATCGATCGGAGGGCGAGCAGCGAGCCTCGTGGGTAACAATGTGTTCAGAGTTGTCAGTCAGGCACAACTACCATCGTGATATCGCCTCTGACGCTGAGCTTCATCAGGACACTCCTAAGTCTGCTCGCCGGACGCTTGCGTATAGGAGATATAACAAAATATTACTGTTTTGAAAAAGTCTGATGAGTTAGACAGCTAATTGTACTACAATTATTAATATGTTTGACATTTATATACAGCATTTAAATAGTTTTATAGTTCTTTAATTTTTGTAATTATCTATTTTTCTATATTTTTTAAAATGAGAACATGTCGCTTGATAGAAAAACATCTGAGCACACATCTAAGAAAAAACTTTTCGTATTTGTGTATTTCAAATAAGAACTAACGTTTTTGTCTCTGTTTTGTAGTTTTGTTACAACACTGAGTGTAATTGTGAGTAAAATGTTTTCTATTTAATTTGTTCTCAGAAACTTCTGCTTAAAAAGCCTGAGTACGCTAAATTTTTAAAGGGAACAAAATGAATTCCCTGTGGAGCTCTATATTTGACAAACTTGGGGAGCAAGAGTATGATGGAAAAGTGATACATTACTAATACATTTCTACTACTAAGTAAAATACGTTTTCAAATGTAAGGTTCCGTTGGTGAAGAAATAATATACTTAGATGAATTGGCCTAAATTATTTTAAATACAAGTACATTTATATTTAGAAAATGAAAATAATAGAAATAAAAAGGTTCGTCCAAATAAGGAAATGTTATAATCCCCTCTAGCCATTTAATTAAATTTATGAATAAGTATACCCTCTTTACTAAATATATCCGCTGTAACCAAATAGGCTTCTCTATGAACTAGTTGTAGGATAACTCGGGCCAATAAACTGCACACCCACGTTTCCTTTATATAATGCAGTAAGGGACATACTAAACCTTTTTTCGAAGGGCTATTTCGGAATGTTTCTACCCAATCCTCCCTGTGAATATCTACATCTGAATATTCCTGCCTTATATCTGAATAACTACATCAGATTATCCCTACCTGATTCTCCCTGTGAATGTCTGCTTAGAATGTCCTTACTTTAAACCTACCTGCATTTATCTACTTCCGAATGTATTAACCTAAATTATAACTGCGAATGTTTCCTTTTGAATGTCCCTATAATATTCCTACCTGTGAATGTTTACTTTTAAATACCCATATATTCATCCTAAATTCTCCTTGTGAATATCTACTTCCGAATGCCCCCACCTAATCATAAATCCTCTCTGTGAATGTCTACTTCTGAATGTCCGTATCCTAATTCCTTCTTGTGAATATCTATTTTGAATGTATCTAGCCGATTCATAAATCCTCCCTGTGTATGTCTACTTCTGAATATCCATATATTAATCCCAAATCCTCTCGGTGAATATCTACTTCCGAATGTCCCTAACCTAATCATATATATTCCTTGTGAATGTCTACTTCTTAATATCCATTTATTAATCTTAAATCCTTCTTGTGAATATCTATTTTGAATGTATCTAGCCGATTCATAAATCCTCCCTGGGTATGTCTACTTTTGAATATCCATATAATAATAATAAATCCTCTCGGTGAATATCTACTTCCGAATATCCCTAACCTAATCATATATATTCCTTGTGAATG
The DNA here is from genome assembly GCA_036971475.1 of Prosapia bicincta. Lineage (NCBI taxonomy): Eukaryota > Metazoa > Arthropoda > Insecta > Hemiptera > Cercopidae > Prosapia > Prosapia bicincta. The sequence continues at coordinate 249,562,160 of JBAIZL010000002.1, forward strand.
TCTACTTTTTAATATCAATTTATTAATCTTAAATCCTCCTTGTGAATATCTATTTCTGAATGTATCTAATCTAGTTCTCAACTCTCCCTGTGAATGTCCACTTCTGAATGTCTATATATTAATCATTAAACCTCCTTGTGAATATCTATTTCTGAATGTATCTAACCTAGTTCTCAACTCTCCCTGTGAATGTCTACTTCTGAATGTCCATATATTAATCATTAAACCTCCTTGTGAATATCACTTTCTGAATGTATCTAACCTAGTTCTCAACTCTCCCTGTGATTGTCTATTTCTGAATGTCTCGAACCTAAATCCTAATTCCTCCCTTTTAATGTCTACTTTTCAATGTCCCTACAATAATCTTACCAGTGAATATCTAATTCTAAAAGTGCCAACCGTAATTCTACATTCACGACAATGATCTACCCTTTGTAAAAGGTTGCCTTAAATTAACAAACAGAGAACTAACCGACTAAAGGTTTTCTAGCAAATAACAAAAATAAGGATATGAGGGATATTTTCCCCTTCCATCATATAAACCTCATTACTTAAAACAAATGTAAATCTACCGTTAAATTACATCTAAAACAAAAGGTTACTCTCTCCTGTTTTAAAACAAAATTGCGTTTGTTTCCTCCCGAATATATCCAAAACTACGTCATACAGTGATTTTAATGAATACATTTTTCTACGTTAGCGTTAACAAATGGCGGAGGGTTCCAAACCGGACACAATGTTTCGTCGAGTCTACCATGCGTGACGACATGGGGCAGCACCAAACACTACTGTTCTGAAACACATCTGCCATTTCTTTTTTAATACAAACAAAACTCGATACGCGGTATACGCAATACGGGTTACAAAATTAATTACGAATTTCATTTAACCTTGCTGTGTGTACAAAAGGAAGGTTGGCGGGTATAAATTTGAGTACTTCAGATGATCAGATAGTACGACTATTGTTGCTTAGAGGAATAGGATAGGAATGCGTTTATAGGTAAGTACAAGCATCATTTTAAACCCGGATAATACGGTGTCTACGTGATGCATAATGTTGTAAGAAGGTTAATAAAGGAGATATGGAAGTAAGTAGGAATTCTTTAAGTTTTCCTTTTTACCTTCCTAAGTCCAAATCCATTACATTATAGGAGGTAACAACCACTAATTTAAACTTTTTTGACCCTAATTAACAAATTAGTTTTAATATTTCTTTACCAACTTGACTATTCTATTAATATTGTTTGCCATTCGTTTAGCTAATTTAGAATTAATTTTATTAAAATTGTATAATTTGGTGGTACTTACATAATTAAAATGCAAAGAACAATTTTTTTTTCATTTCATTTTTTTTGTTCATATATTTTTCTGCTATCATCGATTTACATTAATTTTAAACAAAATCTCATTTTCTTATGACTACCTAAATATGGTTTTACGTTTTAAATTTTCTCTTAACTTTCTTCCTTACAGAAAAGCATTTACCTCTCTTTTATAACTGTACACACACACACACACACACACACACACACACACACACACACACACACACACACACACACACACACACACACACACACACACACACACACACACACACACACACACAGTCACACACACAGTCACACACACACACAGACACACACACACACACACACACACACACACACATGCATCTAAATTAATACCAAGTATAAGGATAGAAGATGGTAGCCAAGGCATGGTGGTGTTGTTTTTGGAGAGTTTTACTCTTATAACAACAATTGAAAAAAACTGATTTTAACGTATTGAATTGGCTTGTGTTTTTCCTATCCAAAACTGTTCTGCCCGTTGGAACTCTTATTTTATTGAGAAAATGTGAAATGAGAGGCAAGCGCCATGACAGAAAAGAAACCAAAACATCAGCTAAGGAAGATTGAAAACATATTTCAACGAAACACTGCCGTCTCAGGAAATTAGGTTTAGCTCTCGCTCGAGATTAGGCAACTTTCTTTGCGTGGGAAACAAGGGACATTTAAATTTCCCATTGAAAAATAATATTGTCAACTACTTTCAGATTGTGAAAATGTACAAAATGTATAAAGTTGAGTGGTTAAAACTGCTTCCAGCACAAGGCTGTTATTTATTTCCATTAGGCTGATTTTGACGTTTGCCTCCATTGTTTATCAGTGGTATAAAAATAAAACAACCTATTTCCGCAAGTACAAACAAAAGCTTTCCTCTTAATCCACTGCTAAGAAAAAAGATATCCTAGATATGGTGGTTATTTTTGTATTTGATTTGTAATAATTTATTAAAATTATTACTAAAATTATTAAAATAATTTATTAAAATTATTACTGGAATTGTGTTCTATTACAATATAGTGGTATTGTAGGAAACGAGTAATTGTAAAGTAAAACCTCTTTAATAATACTTTAAGCTCCTAACAAAGTTTCAAGCTTTCAATTCCTTTACAATATTACTATTCGGTGGCGTTTCGGTCAAACTAATGTTATGCTTCTGCTGTTGGACCCTATAGAATGTTGCAAATGGGTCACCTAGGAGTTGCAACACAAAGAGAGAATAGGTTACACACATGATATTTGAAAAAAAAAATGAATGAGAAAAAGTAAAAGGAAAACAGTTAAAAATAAAGAATTAACTATTAAATAGAACAAACAAAGAGGAGGGAAAAACCATGTACACACACACACACACACACACACACACACAGACACAGCCACACACTCACACACACACACACACATATATATATATATATATATATATATATATATATATATATTTATTTATTATAGCCTACGTTGAAACTCAAAATTAACACAACAAAAAGTAATTCGAAAACACTAACATAAAAACACAAGTAATAAAAATTAGAAAAAATATAATAGTAAAAAGTAAACATAAACAAATTTAAGTTAAAATGATCACTCTATTACATATGAAAAAGGAAATAGAAATTGAGAGACTGAGTGGTTTAGTGGGGGGGCGTGTATAACGCGCTGATTCCTATATCTCTATCGTCATAAGGTTCGAGAGGTCCAGGATAAGGTTGACATGGTATAAGGTGATACCTTAAACTGCATCCTCCGGATTCTGCCACTTGCTTCGTCAGCTATGTGCTCATTGCAACGAAGGGACCTTATGGGTCTGTAGTTTGACGTGACTTAGATACATTCGTATGTATCACATGGCTTTGTTTTGCAATCCGTATCTATTCATTTTTGTGGAATCCTTTCTATTTTGAAACCTTCTAATCACTTACACTATAATGTACCTAAACAAGAATCTTACTTTGTACATATCCGAGTCGATTTTCGAGGACTAATTAAGTGTCCTCAGTTTATGATCGAAAATAAGGAAAGGTAATTTTTCCTCGAAAATCGCCTCATATTTACAAACTAAGAATTTTAATTAAGCCTATTATAGTGTAAGTGATAAGTGAATGCAAGAACAGATTATTGCAAATTTAAATACACACACAAACACACA
>JBAIZL010000002.1:249570654-249620654 GCA_036971475.1 Prosapia bicincta
ACTAATTATTTGTAATTACCTAAAAAACGGTACCATTTGAACTTAGGAGGAAAATAAATCTGTTATTGTAAATACAAGTAGCTGCGTATTAATCTGATTTTCTAAGAGTCAATATATCCTTAAGGCCAAAAAGGAAAGTACATATAATATATATATATATATATATATATATATATATATATATATATATATATATATATATCTATATGTATATATATATATGTGTGTGTGTGTGTGTGTGTGTGTTTTATTATAATATACGTTGAAACTCAAAATAAACAAAAATAGTTATAAAACACAAACATAAAAACAGCCTTTATTACTAGCAACTCAATTATTATTAAAATAAACATCAGTAACCAACAAAACAAAATCGAATGTATTTAATTATATTCACAAAATATGAAAATTAAATATAATAGTCAAAAGTAAACATAAACAAATTAAAGATAAATGATCACTTTATTACATATGAAAAAGGAAATATAAATTGAGACACTGAATGGTCTAATGGGGGGGGGGGCGGTTGATGCATAGTGCTGGCTAAAGTTCTTGCATGAATACAGATAGCCTCAAGTTAAGACCGACCATGGCCATGTCTCTTTCAAACCATTTAACTGTATAAAAATAAGTAATTACTGTTACTTACCTTTAGCATGCTTATTACAAAATATTCACTGTATGAGGCAGATGTTTGGCAAACGTGTATGACTCACAGCTTCCTATATCAGTATTATCCTGGAGTTCGAGAGGTCTAGGATAAAGTTGGCATGGTATAGGGGACATCTAACCTGCATTCGCCGTATTCTACCGCTTGCTTCGTCAGCTATGTGTTGTCATAGCAACGAAGGAAATTTGTGGTGACTGTAGGTACAGGTTTGTCGTACTTAAATACTCTCATAAGTAAGCCATGGCTTTGTTTTGCATTCTGTATCTATTTAATTTGTGGATTTCTTACGATTTCAAAACCTCCTAATCTTATCTAATTTTACAACCAGACAAATCCTTACAAATTTATCATAGTAAAAATTATTTTGTATCATTTTAATTTGTAAAATAACATTCGATAAACAACTATAATAATTGTTGTTTTTTTATCAACCTTACACACTCAGAATGACTTCACATAACTCTGCCGTTTTCATGCCCACCTCCGACTAATTCATCCATTTTCCTCCACTCACCTCACCTCGGTAACCTCTCCTTGTCCGCAAAAAAATAATGGTTTACCCCCTTGACTCCGAACCCTATTTCGAAACCGGTAACTCAGGGAATAACCCTCTCGGGGAAACGAACCTCTGAATTGTTACAAAAATCAATTATCATCCTATATGCCTTTTAAGCTCCTTTCGGGGCAGTGGAATCTTTAAGAGACACTTTTGACTTAAATACTATAATTGAATAACCGGTGAATTTATTTTATCCTAAGTGAAAAACAAAGCTAAATATAAATTTTTTATTTTGGGAAAATATAATTTTTTTTAACACTTGTATTTGTTATTAACAAGTTTAAGTACTTTTAAAGGATGTTGCATCTTTTTTATATACCCTGAAATTATAGTTAACATACCTATCTTGAGCCAAGTTAATAATGTAGAAAATATCTCCTTTTAAAGTCTAAATTATTATTAACACACACACATACAAACTTATATATATATATATATATATATATATATATATATATATATATATATATATATATATATATACCCACTTTTTCCCCCATAATATCAAAAAGCCAAAAGGTCCTAGCATCTCAAAAAATACCAATATCATAATCAATTTTTCATATAATTTTTTTTATCAAAGTAAAAATTTCAAATATATCAGTCTTGTTAATTTTATTTAACCATTTTAAGGTTATCCTATCTAGTACTAATAGGCTGTACCTTTTAACACATACTTCATTTGATTCACTCATTATAAGAATTTCCTGCTATGGTCAATAGAAGATTTCTATCAGTTATTTAAGAATAAAGCTATATTGGATTTGTCATCTAAACGTAAAACGTTACTACCCATTTCAGACAAACGGTTTCATTAAAATTCAATTTAGATTATTTAGAAGTTAATTTAAGTAACCTAAGGGAGGTTTAATTCCCTAGACTATTCAATTATTAATTAATTTGTCTTGAAATTAATATATTTTGCAATAAAGATTTATTAACAAAAAAATAGATTGTTTATATAACCTAGTACTGCAAAATGGTGTAGTGGTTTTCAAAAGTGGTTGCTTCTTGGGCTTTCTTTCCTAGTTCTTTCTTGAAGTTGCTATGTCTTCTAACTGCATGATGTCTGTGATAATCTCTAAGTCTAGCGTTTAGGTATTTCTTGGTTGAGATGATGTCATTTGGATATTTGGGCATTTGCTACCAACGTTTGAGACGAATTCAATGAAATCTTCTAATATAAGAAATAAATTAAGATAAGACAATAGACAGTAATATTTTTGCTATTTTGGGAATAAACGTTACTTGTTGGGAAGATTGTTATGTCGTCAGAAACCTCACCAGGAGGTATTCAACAATTTCCCATAGTTTCATGGCGGTCAGATCAGTGGTTTAGAAATGAAAAAAGCTCATATATATATATATATATATATATATATATATATATATATATATATATACATATATATATATATATATATATATATTTATAAAAAAAATAATATAAATAAAGTAACATATTCTGTATGTAAAACACAACTGATCTACTACATTGCCTAATAACCAAAATGGGTTGAAATAACCATATTTCCTTGGCCATACCTGGACCCTTTGTGAAAGGGTTTTATGACATATAAATAATATTTTGTCCTTAAATTTAACTATTGAATACTTATTTGAAAAAAATGTATTAGCATTAAGTATCATGCACTAGAAGTTTTAAAAAAGTATTTGAACTTTAGTGGATGAATACAAACCATTTGTTTAACGGTTGGAACCGGAACAACAGCTGATTCTATGACGTAACCAGCACTTTCCTTGTAACAGTTGCTTTACTTCAGTTATCTCATAACTAGAACCACTCACGTATAATAATTAACAGATGATTTTCTCTTTGGTTACGTTCTGTGAGGTTCAAATTAACTCGCTTCTCTCTGTATATTTTGTGTGTCTATGTCTCTGTCTTGCCTTTGGCAAGCGTTATCCAGTAAGCGAAGTTTGTTTAACCGACGTTAGGTAGCGATTCCTAAGGATAATCTAAGGAATCCTAGCCCCCAGTGTTCCCACATGATCCGTGGCATAATTTCATTCCTGACAGGTATTTCCATCCCACTCTTAGCGTTATAAACTGCGCACTGTTTTATTATACTATCTCCTGATTTTCAATGGAAAGAGGCTAATAGCCTGGTACACAATCTTCCTACAAGCTTGTTATCCAAATGCGCATGTGAGACGGAGGCCGTTGGCCAGATGTTGGCATGAGGGCGGGACAGGTTCTGGGGGTTTAGACCAAGCTAGAATTAAAAAAAAACAAATTGATTTGACGGCGGTTGGTTACAGGGAACAGGTACATATTTTCCGACCAGGTAATTATTGTCAAACAGAGAGTGAGATATTTTCTGACTTTTGCTGAAGAGGTCACATGATAACACACAAGGAAGTCACGGAATATATTTCCACTTGGTTTCCCTGTATTTGAATTTAATAAAAAATTTAATATTGTTCTAAAAGATTTTCCAAACTTCGTAAAGAATAGCCCTTGCTTAAACAATTATGATTTTTCTGACCATTTTCCCGTAAAGAAATGAAAACAATCAATTTAGCTCTACAATTGAGTTTCTAGGTTTCCTCTTTTTCAGTATTGTTAATTTTATTTTTTTAACGTTTTTCCATAGAAACCGTTGAGTAAATTTGTCTGTTGTTAAGCAATGGTCGGAGAAATATTTTTATGTTACTAATGAGGAATTAAAATAGTCCAAACTTAAACTTAACTGAATGTGAAATCTTACGAATCGTCTAATGCACCAATTTTTATTAAACTCACAGCGTCTATATATATATATATATATATATATATATATATATATATATATATATATATATATATATATTTAAAGTGAACAAAATTGGTTTTTAACCTTGAAAATGTTTTAATGAAATATCTATATTGATATATAAGTATTTCATTGTTATTATACTCATTTTAAAGCAAATATTATGTAAAATATTCTTTAAAAACGGTAAAGTATTGTAATTTTTCCAGCACGTCACTGGATAGCGCGAAGACAATTTCCTTAAGCCTGGTTGAGAATAGGCCTATTTCAGCTAAGCATTCTTCATTCCCAATGCCAGAGCTTCAGTTCTTCAGTTATTTTCTAATAAGATCCAAAGTACCTTATTCTTCTCACAAGAAGGTGTAATTAAGTGACGCCTCTCAGCCCGTTATAGAGTTGGTCGAGTCTATCTGACCTTGTGCTATTTATTGCAATGATTTTTGACAGTGGCTTTGCCAAGAATTTGATTTATAAAGGCTGTCATTCATATTCGTCTTGCAATGTTCGTTTTGCTTTTAATAAAAACACAATGTCGTCCCAAAAAGCATACGACTAATCCATTCTGTACGTTCGGAATCGGAACTGTCACCCCCGTAATTTGCTCAATATCACATTAAAATCAACCCTTCATCACCACATTCACGTATTAACACAGAATTAATTTAGTTATTTATATAATTTCTTTCAAAATGTGAAGCTCATTTTAGAGAAAAGAATCCTTAACCCCCTTAGATAATCATACATAAAATAAAATAAATTGTAGAAAACTATCTTATCTGTGATGTGTAAATTTGTAAATATAAGATTACAAATAAAACTGTGAATATCTGTGATATTGCAATGGTAAATAGGAGTTTATCGTTTGTAACTTGTTCCTTTGCTGTGATAGTTTATAGGGGGTTACATTAACATTTTTCGATCAGGATGCGGAGTTTTTGGGCAGTCTAATTCGTTTGAGATACGTGGACGTCGAGAAAACGTTTGTCTCGTAGTATTCCAGAATATTTTTATTTGTATTTTTGAGAACATAATAATTGTATTTTTTAAAATACAGTAAATTGAATTTTTGAGAACACAGTAAATTGTATTTCTTAAAATAGACTATATTGTATTTCAGAGACTAGAGTTAATTATATTACTTAAAACATAGTATATTGCAACTCTTACAATAGAGTAAATTGTGTGTCTGAAAATACAGTAAATTGTATTTTTGCAAAAGAAGTAAATTGTATTACTAAGATTAAAGTAAAATGTATTTCATAATATACTGTAAATTGTTTCTCTAAGAATACAGTAAATTGGATATCTTAAAATAAAGTAAACTATATTGCAGAGAATACAGTAATTGGGTTTTCTGAAAATTCAATAAATTATACGTCTGTGTATTCAGTAATTTGTATTTCTCATGAATACAAATTGTAAAATGTATTTCAAAATTATTTTAAATAAATCAAACGAATCAGAATTTCCATCTGAATCAATAAAGTTTCAATTAATTATTTTCAGTAACTAGTAACTAAATTGGAATGGGGGCAACGTAAGGCAATAATTTACAATACTGGAAGTTACTTATTGTTTAAAAAAAAACTTTGAATGCAAGGATTAGAATTAATTCGTTTTATACTTTAACAAATGATATACACTCCACTCAAATTTTATTTCTTGAATTTGTAATGTTCTCTGATGAGTTTGTTTCGTTTATATTGTTTCGTTTGTAAGAAACTGTTACCCACAGTTGTATCTCCTGGCATGATATCACATCAACCTTTTTCAAATTACTTTCGTCGTGTTGGGAAAATGTTTATTATCGCGCGCCCAAGATCCTCTGTAAGATATCGATATATATATTATTGTTAAAAAGTAATTAAAATAAAACATTTCGTTGTTGACCCAAGTAGTAATCGACTTAAAAAATTGTGTTGTTTAATAAAACTTGTTGCTTTCTTGGATTAATCTAGCCATCAATCTGGCCACGTAAAAAAATAGGTCAATAATCCTATCTTTGGCCTAAATTCATCAGAAATCGACACAGATCACAGGTTTTCTCACATCCTTTGAATATAACATACCCTATGGTACCCTACAGTCACAGTGTAGTATATATTGCTAAATGGTTTTATCTCCTAATAATGTATCGCCTTAATTACATACTATTGCTCTTGTTAATATATTCTAAATTCATGTCATTGTTGTCATAACCTGTTTTATAAAAAACAAGCATTGCTTAAAAGTTGGTGAAAATGTTTTTCCCTTAACATGTTAACATTTTTACCAATCAGAACAAAGGTTAACAGCATGTACACTGAATAAAATAGATTAGTTATCGGTGTAGCAATTTAATAAAACTAGCCGGAAGTCAGAACTATTCTTTTTCTTGATTGATACGTTTTTAGCTCAGATGACAGTATCATAATATCATATTTAGCTGTTGTAAGTAATTAGATGAGTTTAATTTCAAGGGTTGTGTTTATTTCTGAGGGAAGATAATTTTTCAACTTAAAGTGTAAAATTTTAACAGTAATTTTCCGTATAATTCTTTATCTACAGACTTTAATTAAGTGGTGTTTAACAAATTGGGAAAGATTTAGAATATACTTCTTTACTACATATTGCGCTGGATTGCTTCTATCCTTTTCCTTTTTCAACTTAAACATATGAATAATTGATTTTAACATTTACAAAACGCAATTTGCAACATCTTTGTGTCATTTAAATAAAGGAAAATTTAATGCCCCTTCCAGTAATATAACTCGCATGTAGTATGGACTAACGAGAAACTTTCGCATGCATGCATAATAATCGTCTAGACTACCCTACCTAGGAAATCCGATTAACTCTATAACTAACGTGGTTGTGCGTGGATTTGCAGACGTAAATATAGCCTAGGAGTCGTTTAGGCCAGGGTTTAATACTCGGATTTTAGGCTACGGTTAAATTATGTTACATTTAAATACTCTGAATCGACTCAGTGACAATTTTATTCATGAAAAACATTTAGTGTTTAAAATAAACACAAAGATTGTGTGGAATATGTACTTAAAGTGCAACATCTTTATGAAGTAGCATATAAAACAACTTTGCATGGGAGTTCTCAAGTGCAGTGTGGGGACCACGTAACCGTGTTCTTAGCCTTGAGAGGTAGAGAGTCAGTATAAATACTTTCCCAAAAACATGATTAAGACTGTCAAAATATTGTCTCGCATGAGATAAGTTAATTTCGGTATGAAAAACAAACTTTCGTGGAATATGTATAGACATATCGGATGTAAAATCTGTTAATGTATCGAGCATACTTAATATGTAACATGTTTTTAGAAATGTTATTACACGAAGTGTTTTCATTGAATTTATCTAATATCGGCCGTCTCATATAAGTCAGTGTATTACCAGTCCTTATCATGTTTGTAGGAAAGTATTTATACTAATCCTCAACCTGCCACCTTGCATACTGCGAACACTCAAGGACAGGTACACGGTTACGCATTATAATGTGAGGTAAAGAGTTAGTAATTAGCACGAAAGTTATGCAAACAAGCGAAGATCAATGAGATTTCTCCGGAAGATATTGACATGTAGTTAATATGATAACAGAAGTTATCTTTTCACTTAGAGATTGTTGGAGATTATGTTTAAATGATTATAAAATGTAACTCCTCATATATTCAGAAATTTAGAATATGTGAATAGACCAATATATATCGTATGATTTCATTGAGATTCTGTCGAAATTACTCCTGGATTATTTTACCCTCGGTTCGCTTATATTGGCAATAATTTAAAATAAACGAAGTAAATTATACTATACGTAAAGAAATATATATTATAATATCATTATCTGTTGTTTGCTTAGGCTATAATTATTAATAAAGATCACGTTTGTAGATTTTACAATTCCTACTATTAGTTTAGACTATCAAGAATGGATCTAGATAAGAAGTGGAGATATTAAAAAAGAAAAATATATATAAACACAAAAAAACATTACAGATTGTAGGATTGATTTTATTTTCGCAAGATAAAACCCACCTTGCAGCTGTATTAAGAAATGTTTGTACAGCAGTTAACCCACATCTGGTAGTAAAACAATAATGCCGGGAACTATAAGTTGTGAAGAGGTTGCTAATACTAGTGTAATTTCGTAGAGCAACGATCCGTATAGTTTGATCGTCTAACAATACCGACGACAAGCAGACGAAAATAAAATAACTGACAAATGTTAGTGCAATACCTTCATGATCAAATTTATTTATTTTTAGCAGTTTATGTTTTCAAAATTATATTTTACGATTTTCTTTTAAATTATTTTAAAACAATCGTTAATACACCTTCCAATATAATTCTGTGAAATGTTTCTTAACTTTACATGTTATAAGGTTTACATGTTATATAACTAAGTTATACTTTTGTTTATGTTGGTAGTACCGTTGTCTTCCGTTGATGATGTTTTCCTTGATTTATTTGTTGTTATGTCTTTGCATGTTTCAAACTGCCAGGTTAGTTTCGATATCGCTGTAGTGGTAGTGAATCATAACTGCTCCACTTTTTATTTGCACCTAGGAAGAGCAAAGTTCAGTAATCCGTTTCTTGTGGTTGGAAGGTATACCAGAGTCTGAAATTCATCGAAGTAGTAGATAGAAATAAGAAAAGCTGAAGACGATGACGATGAAGAAGAATAAGGTGATGATTGAAGATGAGTATTTGGCGAGGAGTAACTGACTTCTGCCTTTACCTCCTCGCCTCAAACTCTATTTACATAGATCCTTAAACAGAGTCTACGCTACCTTTCCGGAAACATTTCAATTTATGTGCCCGTTGGACAGAACCTCCGTGGGCTGAGTACATGACCCGTGGTACCCTATTGGGAAACTAACCCCCGAGGACTGGAATGGTCGCTGGTAACAGTATTTTACCACAACGGAATGTGTACGAATGGATTGAAGAATTCAAAATTGGTCGAACATTGAAGAAGCCAGACAGTGCTTACCTCCGCAAATGAGGAAAGAATTGAGCGTTCGCTTGAAATGGTTCTCTTAGACAGAGGAATAAATATTGACAAAAAATGTCACATCGTCTGCTAATTAGTCATGATTCTGCCTACGAAAACATCCACAACAGACTTGGGTTCCATAAAGTCCCTCCTCTACATCACACATTTCAAGACCCTCAATTATACCTCCTCCACCAATGTTTAATGCAACCTTTTCATGATATAAGCTTGGTATAAACAATATACAATATTTTTTAAAGTCAATTCCTACCTAGCTTAACATAGAAAAAATTCGTTTTAGTTAATTTTTAATAAATAACTAGAATTCGTATAGTTAAAATAACAACACATGAGTTAAAAAAGCTGTTATACCACATAATCTCTAATATGAAATCATATGTTACCACTTTTTTAAAGACAAATGAGACGGAGTAACTATATTGCAAACCTTGCTCCCTTTATGAAATGTTTTTCCCCTATATAAAACTAATATTACTTCATTCTATTTAATGAAGGAGTTATTAATTGAAGAAAACTGTATTACCACCAATTGTCGTCCATTTCAAGTTAAAAAAATTTTGAAGTTGAGTGGATGAATGAAACGTATCGTTTTTTAAATGGTTGAACATTTGAAACATATATATGTATATGTAGGGAGAGTGTGAACTATTAGAAAGATTTCAAAAAAATAGCTCAGGCTTAGTATTAACAATAACAATAATCCTGATTAGCAATCAGGTATTAACAGATGCATAACAGATTAAAAGATGGTAGTAACAATAAACACAACATATCTACCACATGTGACTGACATAATCACTCAAAGGTGATAACTACATACTCTGGATGGCGTAGGGGAGAGGAAACTTGGCAAACCTAACTAACCGCAACGAAAGTGCTCGCCTATGTTTGGAGGAACTGTAGGACGAGCAGTGAGCGCCAGAGCAATCCTTTACTTTTAAATCAAATATAATAGCGACTGTGTATGTGTCAAAATAGTTTGAATAACCAATGGCTAGTTCAAAGTTGAAGGAATCTACTAACAATATTGTATATGCTTATATAGAATTATTATTAGAGTAGTGTTTTGTCAGCAAAGTCCGTAAACGCTTTAGGAGGTAGTAATTTTAAAATATTAATTAGAAACGAGCAGCTTCAATGACAAGTATTTAGTTTTCATCAGTCACGCTTTTATCACACTCCTGTGTGAGTTTCATCAGGCCCAATAAGTCGCACCACGCGGCACCCGTACTTTAAATACCTTTCCAATTTTATTTAGAAAGTAATATTTTAATTTTTATTGTAAATATAAACTAAACATTTCCCGACCCCGTGAAAGACCCAAACACTGGAATTTAAAAAGAATTTGCTACCTTTAACTGAAACAAAATTAAAACCTTGACAGTTGCATTTACTACAAGTTTTACAAGCAAAAGTTTCAGGAGTAACGAATAGTGCTTACCTTCGAAGATTGGACGACAACCATCTTATTAAACATAACATAACAAATAACTAAAGTTTTTTTAAAAATATTCTAACATATTGTTCACGTGCTCAGAAGTCACTTGTTTCAATAACTAAAAGTAATACAAGATTTATAGGTATCTATTTCGTCTTTTGTCAGCTTGTTGTACACTACACAATATATCCCTTAAAGCAATGGAATAGGCTGACCGCGGACCCGTCGGATATTTACTTCATTTCTCTCTCACGACGCTGCAATGTCTTTCTTGAAGTTTGTCAGTAAATTATTAAACTCAAGATTCAAAAAGACTTGTAGGCCTACCCTCTTTCCAAAGTTATTTAGCGTATTACAAAGGCTGTTATTTGACTTAAAACGTTTTACATGTGAACCGCATTTAGATTTATGCTCTATTGCGATTTGTGTGTTGTGTCTCAGGAAAACCATTAAGAAACATTTTACTTGTTTCTATTCAGTCTTTGCTATGCTTTCAAGTGCTTCACAAGTGGGGATGTTAAGGCAATGGCTGAGAAGTCGGAAAAACATTTACTTTCATCCATATCGGAACCCAAAACTATGTCCTGAATAAGGCTATTATGAGGGCAGAAACAGAAATAATACTATCATGCAATTGTGGAAAGAGCTGGGTTATTCAGACCTAAGGGTAAACATTTCTCTAGATGGTTTTTAAACTGGCTGCATAAATGGTTCAAGGAAGATAACTCAGTAAACGGTTTAAAGAACTAATGCCAGCTGTGGAATCAGTTCTAACTTGTTGCTGTGTGGAACTGGTTTATCTAAGACAAGATACAAGTTTTTGAAACTATTTAAATATGAATGGTTGATGAGAGCTGCAACAAGAAATATAAGTTCAAGATAAGTAGGATAAAAAATTGCAGTATGACACACACACACACACACACACACACACACACACACACACACACACACACACGCACAAACACACACACACACACACACACACACACACACACACACACACACACACACACACACACACACACACACACACATACACACACACACACACACACACATATATATATATATATATATATTTACAATGAATTGCTATATTATTTTTACAATAATAACAAAAGAATTGTTGTATCGTATTAATTGAATAAATGATGCACTTTCCTATAAAGGATTTGACAGGTGTACCTTTTCCTATCTAGGCGCAATACTATATATTTTTACTGAATATAAAGCCTTAGAGTAAGGTCATCGAGGTTCATATATATGCAAACATTAAGTTAGACATTACATTCAGAGGGGGCTAATTCATGCTGACAAAATATCTCATAATTAGTTTATGTTGAGGTTAACTCGAATATGACATTCGCTCTTGTATTCTCTGTTCTGCAAGTGAAAAACAAAACAGTTATGATACTTTCAGTTATTATAAGAGCCATTCCTGGTAACTTGGGATGTGGTCATAGCATTAGACCAATGAGTGGTTATGGAGACCATGTCAGACATAGTTCAGGATTTCGCAAGTCAATAATTCCGTGAAGCTATAGAACCAAAGGCTATCAACATCGTTAGATCATATTTCCCTTGAAGCCAAGGGCATTCCACTGATGGATTCGTTTACACATGTTTAAGAACAGGGAGGAAATTATTTGGATATTTTTCACAAATTATAGGTCACTGATTGAAGACAGTTTTTTATATTTTACATATATTTTAAACAAGTTTCCAATGATACAATAACACCATAAAATATTTCTACGTTGGGATGAATTATTAACTTGAACGTCGCTGGGCTCCCTCAATCAATATTACGACGTTGATTTGTTTTTAATCCGTTCTTTCATTTGCAAAAATGTAATAATTTCCGAACTCAGAGAATCAGAACTGTTAGTCAGTTATGAGCAAATGAAAGTATCTAATTTCTTTTACATAATATAAGAAAAATAAAACTAACTTTTTTGGTTTTTGGGAAAATAAAAATTATATATTTTTTTATTAAGGTAAAATCAAAAGCCAGTTTATTTGGAGCGGCTTGAACGTAGTTTTTTTAGCATGAATTGTGAATTATTGTAAGGTATATAACAGGACGTAATTAGGTAATAAATGACTAACAAAACAAAGGAATATCTCTGCTTTACGATTGATAATTTAGCGAGGCAATGCAAGCGTTAAGATCTGCCTTCAGTGAACAGCACAAAGAATTCATTATGTCTTTCTCAATCAAACTAGTTAAACATTATTGGGCCTCTGCTTTTTACGAATTGCTTTTACGTCTGTGATCTCCACCTTCTTTTCTTAAAACATAAAGAACATAAGGAGGTATTTGTTTGTTATTTATTTTTTCCCACAAATTTACTTCGGTGGTAAATGAATTCATTTGGAATGACAAATACTTTATTTAACAAGGTTTTATTTCCCTTATGGGTCATCATTCCCAAAATCCCATTTAGTTTTAATTATTTCCCCCCTTGTATTTTATTTATATACATTATTATATTAACCGTGACCCTTTTAATTATACTATTATAGTACTTTATGTAGGTTGCTTTAAACAACAATGTTCAATAGAAAAGTTTCAGGCTAAAATAAATAGTCTCTATGGTAACACAATTCTTAATAAAGAATAAAATTATTTAACAATATGAAAACAAATTAATTCAATTTATACTAAGGTCAAACAGAAAAAAAATTGTTTTACTTAATATTATATATTTACAAATAATATAAAATAACATAATCTGTGCTTCCTACCAAACAACCTACAACATAACATCAGCTATTTACGAAATCATATGTTATCACTTATTTTAAAGTCAAGTAGGATCGAGTAGCTATATTGCAATACCTTGCCCCCTTGTAAACTTTTTTCTCACATGTAACTGTTTATAAACTAGACTATATATATATATCTAGAATGAGTTAATTTAATTTAATTAATGAATTATTATTTGAAAAAACTATATTACCATCAAATATCATTCGCTACAAGTTTACCAAAATTATTTTATTAATTATTGAAAATTTGTAGATGATAAAAATAAGGGAAGTGTGGTCTCGTAGATAGATTTAAAAAGTGAAATTAAAAACATAGTTGCGTAATATCTTGAAAAGGGTTTTGAATCGTATTGAATTTAAACGTCAAGTTACCAAATAATTGTAAATTTATCAGTAAAATTGTAGTTGATCAGAATTTGTGTTCTTGGCTGGTTTGGAGCTTTCCCATGACTGTACACCATGACTGAAGTGCTGCGAAAATTGCAGCCTCTAAGCAACCTTTAATTAGTTCCCTAATACCAATGTCATTAGGTAACCTTAAATTTCACCAGAAATTTAATTAAGGATGCCTTGTTTACGTGTTTTTGGGTAGTGTGTTAGTATGTTTTGGTAACAGTATCAAATACTTTATCCAGATATACCTAGACTACAGTCAGTATAATTCTCTAACCACCGACTTCAAAACAGTGTGTCTAAGGAAAAATCCATTTAAATCTGTTGGGAAGTAGACTTTGGAAAATATTTTGAGATAATGAAACTAATTCGTCACTAGCTTCAGACTAACTTTCCTCCATAAAGTCGAAGCTCAATGAGAATATAGTCAGTGAAAAAAAGGGGCAAGGTAAGTAATACCAATAGAGACACAGTTGGCTTAAACTACGTGATAATATTTGATTTCGTCAAACAGGTGATTTTACGTTACAGGTTATGTGTTAAAGCTATGAAACCTCATGGTAAGATTATTTAAAATAATCTTTAGTCGAAAAAGTTATTCGATTTTCATCATCACTATATCCTCCCTAACTCCTCAAAGAAACGTCGATAGATCTTTGTTCTATAAACAAAAGTAGGTTTTCCCATTCTAACAAAGTCAACTTTCTCGTTTCTTAGCTCAAGATAATACGGTCGATGTTAAAAAGGCCTAACCTGAAAATCTGAGAGATTAAATACATTTGGCAAGGAGGGTTAACACAAACCTCACTTCAGTGGATAAAGAATACATAAA
Source organism: Prosapia bicincta (assembly GCA_036971475.1). Lineage (NCBI taxonomy): Eukaryota > Metazoa > Arthropoda > Insecta > Hemiptera > Cercopidae > Prosapia > Prosapia bicincta. The sequence goes on from JBAIZL010000002.1 coordinate 249,585,107, forward strand.
TAAATACTTATATACAAAAGGAGTAAATATCTTTATTTTATACCATTAAATACAATTTATTTGATAATCTAACTCCAATAAGAGTCTAAATACTTCAGTAACGTTTGGTCTACTGTGTGGTATTACTGTAGCATTAATTTGCTACTTCATTATTAGTCACTTACTTCTCGTTCATTGTAAGACACTTAAAACCTAACAATGTAGCTTGAAATTATTAGAAACTTACCTAAATATTTTCACAAAGTAATTTCTTTTATGATGAAAAATGACAAAAACTTCCAAATCTAAAGATCATATAGAATAGCAGTAGTATATTTTGGGGTAAATACGTTCTTACTTGTTTCTCTTTAAGGTTTAAGGATGACTGAGGTGATATTACCTAATCCTGGTAAGATATACAATGAGCTCTATTGCAATCAATAATTGCGTATTTTTTACTGGCAAAAATGAAAGTTGGTTATTTTTGCCAAACAAAATAACATATTAAAAACTAATTTTATATAACAATGAATAAAGTTATTAACAAAAAAATATGTTTACACGAACAAAAGTTTAATCTTAAACAAAAATATAACAATAAATAAAAAAAAATAACGAGCAATGTAACAGTAAACAAATAATAACAATAAATAGAAATATAACAACAGCTAACAATTTAACAATAAATAAATGTATCCCTCTAACATTAGTTTATAACTATACGAATTTCAAATTTTGTAAAATAGTAAAAAACTTACAGAGACGGAATGTTTTTAATCACTATGTGACGATCTTCATTAGTGTCTTCTGCTTGGGGTTGTTAGGATAAGCGGTGACGGTTTTAAAGGCAGGTTTTTGATAGTATTAAATAGTATGTGTGATTTGCATCGGGTTTGTTTGTTTAATAAGTTTGTACTTTCTGTTTTTGTGTTTTTGTAAATTTCATATTGTTCTAGTGTGTTGGGATACGGTCCTTTTCTGTTGATGTGTAAGATATCTAGTTTACGCTAAATGTCTGTGTATTTGTGTCCTGTTCGTTTATGTGATTGTAGGATACTGAGTTGGTGTTCTGTTTGCGGTTCTCGATTCTTTGTTTGAAGTTGAGACCTGTTTGCCCAATGCAGATTTTGTTGCACTTGTTGCAGTGTGTTATGTGTACGCCTGGTGCTTGTAGTTTATCTTTGTTGTTGGTGCTGTATTTAACGTATTTCGTATTGTATTTGTTATTAGTTTTGTATGATATTATGTATCCGTTGTATGAAATTCGTGGGCTATTTTATTCTATATTCTGATTATGTATGGTATTGTGATGTATTAGTTTTCCCTCATGGATATCGAAAATGTTTTGTCTCAGTAAGGTTTTACAAATTTACATAATTTAAAGTTCGCATTGTCATAAACTGCTGTTAAAGTGAATAATTAAGTTTCACCGAACGTAATGGACTACAAAATTCAAAAATAAATAAATATTATTAACAATATAATAATATCAGATAATTTTAGAAGATGAAAAATAAACAATTATACACAAAATAAACATACGCTGTAACGCCCCCTCCCCCCGGTCTCTTTCCCACTACTTATTCTGCGTTCGCTTTTTGTAACGTATGCTAGTGGTGTTGGTGGTTTGCAAAAAAATTATGTTAGTTGTTTTGGTAAAATATGTTTTCTGCCGTTCAAAAAACCCATGCCTAAACCCCCAGCATTCAAACGTCGGTGCGGCGCCTAAGCACCATATTTGTCAGTAATGTAGTCAGCTGAAAAGAATACAAGATTAACGTGAACACTCAGAAACCCCAGATGCTCTTACCATGTTCCTAAATCTGCAGACACGGCAAGGGGGCCGTGCAAAATATAATCATGCTTAATTTACCTGTTTAAAGGATCCTGTGTTTTTTAAACATGATCTGCCAGTAGACCTCGTCTCTGGACTTTAACGTAAAAACCAACTATTTTTCAGAATAGCTCAATATATTTAAATAAATTTGTCTCATTTATGGTCGAAACCACTCTGTGAATTTAAATTTAATACTCTTTCAATAATATTTTCATGATCAAGCCAGTGTATAGCGGTTAACATATTAATTGAGCAATAGACAAGCAAGAATTTGACCCTCTTGCTACACTGACTTGTTCATGATATCTTATTTCTTAAGCATTTTTAATATACTTATCCAAATGATTTTGATCTTACTTAACAATAATTAAAAACTTTTGATTAGAGTGAAGCCATTGTTTATTTTTATTTTATTAAAAATTTTGTATTTTATAAATTTAACTACTAAATTTGACGTTGTTTTTAAAAAAATGACTTGCCAAGAGTTTCGGTGTCCAATCGTCGGTTCCTTTCGTCTTGAGTCCGGATCCCTGGAGCGCTGGAAGCAGCCAACCCTGGCAAGTCAGTGTGAGTGCTACATTCTTTGATGCTTTTAACGTACCGTATGCTGAGTCTGGAGCCCGCGTTCGTGATTTCAGTTAGACGACAGAAACATGGTTGTACGGATCCATCTGGCCCTTGGTGCTCTTCTAGGCGCAAACCGACATTACGGCCGACGGCATATCGTATTAAAATTTTTTTCAGACTCCCCACAAGCCGTTGTCTTTCTGTTTTTATTACGGCGATCCAATGTCCCTCCCCCACGCTTAGTTCTTGGCTATCTCAGTGCATTTTCCTGTATTTGCGGGTTGAACAACATTTGAATAAACCTGCAAGCTACTGTTATCGTTCTTTGAAACACTCAAAACTGTGTATTTCTTTAGTTTCGCCGTAACGTTTTTAATATTTACCTTTTTTGATTCGGTTTTCACTATCGTTGCTGTTGGATGCTGCTGGTCATTTTAAAATGTCCTAGTTCTCAAATTAGCATTCTTTTGATGTTTTTCGGCACTTAGGAATTTTCAATGCACTCCCGTTTGTCAAATTGAATTAGTTAATTACAATTATTTTTTTTTTATTTATAGTTATACAAAAATTTATATCTCCTTCACTCTTTAGTACGTTTCTTTATTAGAAAATTTGAATCTTTATTACATAAGTTTTGAATCAATTATTCAAATTCTAGAAATTGTTAATTTCTTAACTTGGGCGGTCATTTTAACCGTCTCAACGCACGAAGAAATATATATATATATATATATATATATATATATATATATATATATATATATATATATATATATATATATATATAATACGTTTTCTTGTTTAATAATTTAAAACAAAATAGGTTATCCAAATACAAGAATATTTATTAATTTATATCCAAATAAAATATAAATTAATAATTATTCTTGTATATGAATAACATATGTTGTTTTAATATAAATAATATAATATAATTTATAAGTGCATTCTTAACGGATAGTGTTATACATACGAGGTTAGTAAAAATAGATGGAACATGTGAGTGTAGGAGGAGCAAATCAGAGACTAGAGCCAAGTTACTTTATTGTATGCTAAGCCTAGCAGCGTCTCCAAGAAAGGGTTTAGTGCTTCATCTGTACAAGGCTTATATTGACGTCTTGGCTCTAACTACAGTTAGTCACTTCCGCTCAAAGTTCTATGAAACCATCGCCTACGAGTAAATGTTTTTAGTTTTATTGAGCGTTTGACCCCATTTCATCTGTTCGCAAGCCAGTTTAACAGCTATACAACACGCTATCTAATATACTGTGCTATTTTAGAAGTCGCAGAAAAATGTGACATTGAAATGAACGTGTCAACATAAAATCTACTCTTAAATACAAACGCGCGCGCACACACACACACACACACACACACTGTGACATTTAAGCGTTACAATAGAAAAAATAAATTAAAAAAATTAAAATAACTTAAATTTATAGATCTGAGGCAAGAGGCTGAGGTATAATATCTTAAGCATTAGTATGAATAATGTTAGCAGTTATAATTAATATAGATAAAGCCATTAGCATGGTAAATGGGTTTTATAAATTCGAAAGAGACAGAAAAAGTCAAAATGAAGGTAGAGATAAAATCGACATTCGAGCAGACGCAGGAAAATGAAGAGAAGAAAAACGTCAATGGAATTAGGAAGTTATAGACAAATCAAAGAATTTGAAGAAATTTGGACCACGGTATGATTGAGAAGTTGGAAGTTCGAGAGGATAAGACGAACAACAGGCGTATAGATCACGCCACATAGACAAGCTTTGCGATTGGCTAAGGATTGACTAAATGTAGATGAATTATGCGTTGGAAGGGCCTATGGCGTTAGCGTGGTTTCAGAGTTCGAACAGAACAGACTTGTAATTTCGCTCCGCTTTGTAGAAGTGTTGAATTGTTTAAAGTTTACATGAACAACAAAATGCAGGGCTAAGAAGTTCGAGTGTGGTGCCAAGATGTAGTTTTGTGCGTTTCAGAAATCCTTTTAGAGGTGAAACTCCCCAAAAGCGGTTTTTTACAAACTTACCATCGGGTCCTGACGTTCGAAAACAAAGAAAATTTAATAAATTATAGGCGTTTTAGAGTATAAGAGTATAAATATATAAGAGTATAAATAGAGATAGTGTTTAGATGAATTCCTAGAGAACTAAATGCAAAATTTTACAAAATTAGATATTGAAATTGAAGCGCCTAAATAGCGCTACGTTTTTGTTAGGTCCTAAAGGCATTGTTTAAAGAAGAGTTGCAGAGATGCTACGCTGGGTCGGAACATACAATGTCCTATCGTAAGGGGGAGATGGCCTAGCAAGATGACATCTTTGAAATCATTAAAGGGCAGGACCCGTATGAGTGACGATTCTAAAAGGTAAGAACTTAGCTTCTCTATTTTTCAAATTTTATTTAAGAAAATAAAATATTGGGGAAATTTTAAATATTAAAATTTGATTTTTAGTTAATTTTGAAAAATGTGAATGAAATAATGTAGTGGCTTTGTGAAGAAGGAAGATGGTGGGGATGTCATTTATGATGTAGTCAGCTACTCAAAATGGTAGACACTACCTAAAAAGTAAAAAGTTCTTAGTAAGAATTATTTCAAATAAATGTTAAAGGTAAACGAAATGTTTTGAAATAAATTAAAGACAGATTAGGAAATTAAAATTTAAAATAAAACTACAACTGAAAATTGCAGTTCAGAGTTAAAACAAATTAGAAAAAACTTTTTTAATATAAAAAATTAAACTGAAAAAGTTTGATTTGAATTAAATGATAGAATAAGAAATAGCAGTTTACGTAAGATTGCTTTGAATAGGTGTCAACTCTGTAAGGAGGGTAAATAATCTGAAAAAGGTTTTTCTCAAAATTAGCTAAACAGTTTTAATAAGGTTATAAAATGTGAGGTAATTTGTTAGACAAATAATAATGATTTTTTCTTAACTAATTGATGTTATAAAATATATTAGGTTCGGCAGAAGGTCTATGAAATAAATTAAAATTTTGAAAATCAAGTATGTGGGATTTCTGAATAAATTTAAGTTAGAAATTGTATTAAAAAAATTGTAATGGAAAATTTTAATAGGTTCATTTTCTGAGATAATTATATAACTTGTGATTGTTTTCAATTTGATTTTAAATTGTTTGTTCAGAATTTTAGGATCATATATACATATATATATATATATATATATATATATATATATATATATATTTATATATATATATATATATATATATATATATATATATACATATATATGTATATATATATATATATATATATATATATATATATATATTTATATAGATTTTGATAATGTTTGTTGGAAATAGTCATTGTGTTTAAATGTTGTGTTTGTTTGGTTTCAAATACCAATTATGAAGTAAGGGATTTCATATTGCAATGAAAGGGTTGTTTTTACAAATTGCTTTAAAGGATGTTGTTTCAGAACTACCAGAGATATTGTGAGGTTAAATTAAAGTAAATTTGTAGGAAATGTAGAAGCTTCGAATTGTAGAAAAATGTAATTGGTAAAGTTTATGTTTTTTAAAGATAAGAAGTTGTAGGTGGATTTTAACCTTTTTTCCCTCGTTCGAGTATTTAAAAACCCCTTATCATTGCTAGTGGCTTTGTTTTTACGCCTTATACTCGCTAAACTCAAGTTGCCTTATGCCTAAGGCATTTGATTCTATTATGATTTAGCTTCGCAACTCCGACTATAAAAAATTTCTAAATTAAAGAATTTAAAATTTAATTTGGCATGGTAGAATGTGACATTTTAACCCTTTACAAAATACACACACACACACACACACGCACGCACACACACACACACATAAACACACACACACACACACACACACACGAACACACGCACACACACGAGCGTATATATATATATTAAAACAACATAGGTTATTCAAATACAAGAATATTTATTATTTTATATCCAAAGCTTTTCGTTGGCAAACAGTACCATATTCCTGATGATGTTGGTACTGTTTGCCAACGAAAAGCTTTGGATATAAAATAATAAATATTCTTGTATTTGAATAACCTGTTGTTTTAAATTATTAAACAAGAAAACTTCATATATATATATATGAAGTTAATATATTACTATTGTAGGTAATTTTATCAACCAATAAGTGCAATGATTTTACCTTGAGTGATGAGGCGCCTTTCGGTCACTTGACCATTGTCGAATCACACACGAGTGATTCGACATTGTTGAGTGATTCGACAATGGTCAAGTGACCGAAAGGCGCATTATCACTCAAGGTAAAATCATTGCACTTATTGTTGGATAAAATTACTTACAATAGTAATATATTAACTATTAACTAACCGTCAGTGCAACGGAAAAAACAATGGATAACGTAAAATATTAAGAATATATATAAATATATATATATATATATATATATATATATATATATATATTTATATATATTACCTAAACTACGAGTATAATATACATAAACAAGAATCTTACTTCGTATATATCCGAGTCAAAAATTCACTCTCGGATGTACTGACATATTTACTGTAAGTATCAACACTTGATTACTTCCCATTACTCATTACACATTAATAAATTCAAATGTTATTATTTATTAGCATTTAATAAATACATGAAATTATATTTCAGTAAATCTTACTTCATCGGTTCAATATAGTAATAATAAATTGTATATTTTCATTCCAACTTTTTAAATTCAAATCCTCAAGGATTTGTCGGTAAACTGACAACTTTAAGGAGTGAATTTAATAAACGTTTTTTTTTGTAACTATATAGATTATATTAAAACACCTACTGACCACTTGCCCAAATATTCACTTCTATCGGCCAATCCCGCTTAATAACACTAAGTAAATTTTGCTATAGTTTTAAAGAAGAATTTATAGGATTTAACAGAGTCATTACCAGCACATCATTGTTATAACATGATCTTATCAATACAACTCTCTTGTACAACTTCCTATAATCAAGCTCAACCAGCCACTGAATCGAGATTGTTGAGTTTTTAGCCTTCAAGATTACAAAACGTCACTGTTTTAAAAACCTCACGTATTTAAACGCTTTACTTTTTTCATCTACTTAATTTATCATTCACCTTCATTTATATGAATACGCAAAGGTTATTTATTTGCAACAGTAAAAAGGCTGGACAAGTCACAGAATTTGTCTTGGGCGGATTTACGGCAGCTGTAAGCTTCAGCGTATTCAGATTCTCCTTCTCCAGCCTAATTGGAAACTTGTTCCTTTTCAACTGTTTGTATGGAGAGTTGAATACAGAGAAGTGAGGCCTTTTCGCCAGACGAACTTTGTTTCACCAAACAAGGACCAAACATGTACTGCTCGTTACTGACCCGATTCTAGTATTTGATTTTTGAGGTTTAGTCAAGCTGTCACGATACGGCACTATGTTGTTGTTTTTTTTTTAATACGATGTCTAAAGTCTTAATATATTGTTGAAGTTTTCTTTGCGCTTTTGCGTCATTTCAAAAGGAAATTATAAGTAAATATAAAAGAAGTTGACTTTGGTAGAGAATATAGGGCAATTAGGTAATGATTTCTAAAAAAAATTAAAGGATATTTTTGTAAAATAATCCTCTGAAGATGACTCCTTCCTGATAAAAATGCACATTAGTGTTTTCAAAATCAAATGAAATAAAATACAATTATACTGCTGTTTCAGTACTGTTTATTTTGGCGCATACGGTATATTTTATAAAAATAATTAAAAACTACTAAAAGTGATACAAGTCCACATGATGCAATATGATGTCATACTGACTGTATAGGATGTCGTAATTTCAGTCCAGTGTCACTACTAAAGTGTGAGTAATACACAACTACTTCTTCTCGACACCTTTTTGTGTAAAATTATTTACTGACTATTTTGTACTATGAAGAATAGATATAGACTCCATCTCTTCTAGAAACTAAGAATGCCTCTCTTAAATATAAGGAACTACAATAAATAATGCAGACTAAAATATTTTGAGAAGTATAGAACTACCAGTAGAACTAAAATGCTACTTTGGTTGTCCAACATAGGATTCATCTACTTACTGTAAGTAGTTAGATCTTTATAGCTCTCCCAGTTTTATCATTCTGGCAAAAATATTCTGATTATAGGAAACGAGACGGTTCAGCTTGTACTTCGCAGCATGCTGCAAATTCAATTAAATTGGACAATGATATTAGTTTATTGAAATGTCAAAAGGAAATTCCAGCATTTCGGTGAAGAATGTGTCCCCTGTCTTTATGGAAATGAGATATGCATGCCATCTGTACTCCCTGACCTGTCTGTTCTACGTGGAATTAATGTCCGCCATCTGTCAAGCTTTTGCACTTATTCATGTACAAATGCTCTATACACTTTGTTTTATTTCATATATATATATCTGCTTAGATAGATTTTTTGTAAACGGGGCTTTATAGTTCGTTTATCTGAAGTACCAAATTCATTTGCATGAGTAAACCTATATCTAGCCGGTGTTATACATCCTAAAGCAACATCTGATAGATTGTTTTACGTCTACAGACATAAATTGATAAGTACGTTATAGCTATTATTCTCTGCCCTTCACTGTAGACAATGCCATATTAGGAAATATCTGTGCGTGTAATATTCCAAAGGATGTATCTGTTTGTGTTGTTAAAACTTTTTATATGCTCTCTCTCTCTCTCTCTCACTCTCTCTCTCTCTTTCTCTCTCTCTCTCTCTCTCTCTCTCTCTCTCTCTCTCTCTCTCTCTATATATATATATATATATATATATATATATATATATATATATATATATATATAAATGTTTTGTGTTTTTGATTTCAGGTTCAGTCTAGATTTGAACCGATTTTGTTATTTTATCTTTAGTCTAATAATATGTAATTGTTTATAATCTGAAGTTTATTGGCGTTTCACTTTATTTTTATTTATTGTGTATATTATTTTAAAGCGTGATTGATTAAACCGTAACGGGTGCTCCATTACAGATAGAGTGTCGATGTTAGATTATAAAATGTATTGATGTATTGCATATTCTAAAACCATAATGTATTTTTTTATGATTATTTTTACTTTAACTGTGTTTCTTACAATCTGGCCACCTGATCTGTCTATGTTCTGTTGCAACAAATAATAAACACAAATACGCAATGGCTATGGAAGGGATAATCATACAATGAACACGGAACATTTACGCAAACGTGACCACGGAGGTGTTAAAAAACATTCATACAATTGCCACAGAGGGAGACAAATACAAACATGCAAAGGCTATATAAGGGACAATCACGCAATGGCACGGAACATTTACACACTCGTGGCCACGGAGGGGTTTAAAAACAATCATGCAATTGCCACAGAGGGAGACAAACACAAACATGCAAAGGCTATGGAAGGGCCAATCACGCAATGGCACGGAACATTTACACACACGTGACCACGGAGGGGTTTAAAAACAATCATGCAATTGCCACAGAGGGAGACAAACACAAACATGCAAAGGCTATGGAAGGGCTAATCACGCAATGGCACGGAACATTTAGACACACGTGGCCACGGAGGGGTTTAAAAACCATCATGCAATTGCCACAGAGGGAGACAAACACAAACATGCAAAGGCTATGGACGGGATAATCATGCAATGAGCACGAAACATTTACACACACGTGGCCACGGAGGGGTATAAAAACAATCATGCAATTGCCACAGAGGGAGACAAATACAATCATGCAATGGCTATATAGGGGACAATCATGCAAAGAGCAAGAAACATTTACACACACGTGGCCACGGAGGGGTATAAAAACAATCATGCAATTGCCACAGAGGGAGACAAATACAATCATGCAATTGCCACAGAGGGAGACAAATACAAACATATAATGGCTGTGATGACTTCAATTACAAACTTGCAACAACCATAGAAGGGCTCAAACACAGTCATTGAGGGACTTAATTAAAATTATACAATGGCCAAGGATGGATTTCATGCGTTCTAATTGATATTCATATTTCTTAGGCTTAATTTAGACATTAACTAAGTAACTCCACAACCTTTTTACCCAATATAACAGAGCTCAGCTAGCACTACGTTTCCTGCAATTGTGAATTTCATCGTTTTATTGACCTTACTAGAGAACGAAGCTGGTATTGGCTCGAAGACTTGTTCTAAGTTAATGTGACCCTTCTTACATGCTTACACAACGTGGTTGATGAGTTTTAATCAAACCGTTTTCGTTTCGTCGTTTCAATAAAAACGTTTCTGATTATACGGGTCAGTTGACTGTCAAACACACAGCCCTTAACCTTCACACGCGAAGGCTGACATGATATATGGTATAGGCCTAGCTCAATTACAAAGATTTGACACTTTGCTTAATGAGAACAATAGGGCAGTTAGCTGGCGTTGTAATTTAGCCTGAATGAAGGACTGGGCGTGTAAATGGTGCTTAACAGCAATGTTTTTATTTGTTTGTTAAATGCTATCGTTTTTAAACAAAACAAAAGTAAAGTAAATGACGCCCGGGCTCAATTCAAACTAGGGATTTTATCACATTTCCCTTTTTTATCTTCTTGTCAATTCCTTTTTGAAAGTTTATTGTTTGTGGCGCCATGAGAAATAATGTACTGTGTGTATGTTATGTCATACGGACAAAGGTAAACCTTTTTAAAGAGTCAGTTGACGACATTATAAAGGTTGTTGGCAGTGGGTTTATTCTAATGCGTTGCCTAAACAAACAACAATTTGGCAAAGTTTCAAACGTTCAATCGATCAATTAACTCAAAAAATAATGCTTTACAAACAGAATAACAGAAATAAAAGTTGATAGAAGGACTCAATTAATTAATTTTTACCTGGAGTTAATTACCTAGAATCATTGCAAACATTTCGGTTAACATATGCTTCAAATTTGGTCTTCAGTAACCGTATTGAAAATATCCCTCACTTAAAAATATCATTAATTTAGCCTGGGTCATAGATCCGGCTCCAGCTTTTAATTCTTTACTTACTCTGGTGCTACCTCAAGGCTTGGTAGCCGATATGGAACCCCTTCTGTTAAAGAAAGCAGGAGATCAAGTAATCACGTGTGCAGGGAGAATTCTAGAAGCTCTAATGATTATCAGGGTCTTTCACTATGCATCCACTTGTAAGATGAAAGATAACGAAGCATGGGTAGAACAAGGTACAAATGCATGGCCAGGAAAGAGGAGGACACCTGCAATAATTTTTACCTGTATTTTTTACCTGTAATTTATATTCAAAATATCAATGAACCTGTAGCAAAAGAAAGGTAAAGAACAGGATGTAAAAGAAATAAAAAGTTAAAACCATACACACACACACACACATACACAAACACACACAGAAACACTATATGTTTGTGTTTATGCATTCACACATATATGTGTATATATATAAAGAAATAAGTCAAAATACAAATACAAGAATTATAATTGAATTTAAAATTATAATTCTGGTATTTGTACTTTGACTTAGTTCTTTATTAATACAAAAGAATACATATTGCGGTATACACACACACACACACACACACATATATATATATATATATATATATATATATATATATATATATATAAGTTACGTTTTATATTTAGCAAGAAAGGTTTTTAAAAATGATTTTTATTTTTACAAACCTTTGAATTTAATAAACAATTAATTTAGAAAACTGTTACATAAATTTTACTTAATAAAACAATACAATTGATATGCACTCAATCGGAGTGGAAAACGTCTGTGCGATACAGAGGCGACTTACACACTGCCGGGGCTCTGTTCTCACACCTATATAATACTAAAGCTGCGTAAGCAGGAATTTTCCTAGCACGCATTTAATTATGAAATGTTCACATAAAATGTTTATATAACTCCTCCATCCCTAAAGAAAACTTCGGGGGTTGGCGAAGTTTCGGCATCGGTTGAAGTCCTCTTCTTCTTCTTGATGAGGGCGAAGTATATAAGCTGCTGAATAGGCCTCCGTAAAGGGCAATTTTCGGCATGGGTTGAAGTCCTCTTCACTGGAGAAGGTCGCCAGACGAAGGTCTGGGATCCAGTTAAATGGGTTGTCTGCGATTTCCAACGGTTTGTAGGCGTTATTGTTTTTGATGATGGGCATTTTACAGTCTAATTTTGTGTTCACTATAATTCAACTGAGCAAAAGTATTTGGAATTGACTAATACAATTTATAATGAGTCTTTTCTATCATAGGATAGATACAAAATGTTTATAACATATACAATTGTTATCAGAATCTAATTTTTGTTCTACAAAATTTACATTGATTACAATAAAAGTTTTATATGATTTTTTATAATTTTACCATCATTTACATTCAATATTGCCTGTTATAGCTTTGATAAAGGATTCTAGTCAGCTTATAAGAATTCTTTTTGTTTTGTTATCTCTTTAAGAGTATAGTTTCTAATTTTCTTCAATTACAATTCTTTTTGTGATTAACATATTTCAAATAATTAACAATATTTATTACCATAATTAGTTACATATCATTTAATAAATTACCAAGTTTGTAACACATATAATTAATGAAACAATGTTGTTTAAAGTTTAATAAAGTTTCTTGCATAGAATTAGTGGACAAAGGTATGGTAGGGATTTTAATTTGATTGTGTTGAATATGAACAAGAAGGATTTTGGTCATTAATTACATTTTTTATCTTCTTAGGCCTTTTAATTTTCGACAAATGTATTTTGTCTTTTGTGTTATGATGTCTAGGCTTTATTTTACCAGTTTTTCTTTCCTTGTTTATTGAAGCTATCTCTTCCTTGCTATATCTGTTTTTCGTTTTGCTTTGCTTCTGAACTGACTTTATGTAAACTTCAGATGGTATTTCTGGAAGTGATTCTTTGTTTACATTCCTTTTTTCTAAAACTTTTTCTTTAATTCTTTGATTGCTATCCCTAATGTTTTCGTAAAGTATTTTTGTTTTTTCCTTATGATTTAAAACGTAGTCATTTACAATTTGTTTTTCTAAATCTATATCTAATAAAGAGTTTGAATTTATGTGTCCAAATAAGACTTTGCACGGCGTTAATTTTGTGACTGAATGTATGCTATTGTTATAGGCAATTATAGCATATTTGACTTTCTTAATTATACTGTCTTTTTTAAATTCGATTTGATTATTTAACAGCCTTATGTGTTCTATTAAGGTGGAATGAAATCTTTCACATAATCCGTTTGATTGGGGGTTTTGTGTACTGATAAAATGGATTTTGATTTTATGCAGGTCTAATATCTCCTTCACAATTCTGTTATTAAACTCCGTTCCATTGTCTGAGATAATAACTGTTGGTAAGCAGAACTGCGCAAAGTAATCTAATAACTTGTCTGCAATCTCTGTAGCTTGAGAGCTTCCCAAGCGATAAGCTTGAGCATACTTTGTGAAACTGTCGACAATGCTGATAAACGCATTCTTTTCTAAAGAGATAGTGTCGATGTGAATTATCTGGAAAGGCCTTGCAGCTGTAGGCGTCAAGTTCATCTCTAGTTGTAAGGGAATTCTATCATATTTGGTTCTTTGACATATGTCACACTGATTTATGAAATTTTGGATTAGTGATTTTAAATTAGGCCAATAATATCTTCGCTTAATTTGTTCGTATGTTTCCTGTATCCCTCGGTGATTGGTTATGCTAACATGATAATTACTTATTGTTTCTAGGGTATCTTCTTCCGAAGTTAGGTCTAAGAGTTTTTTATTACACTTAACTAAATTTAGTTCAGTTTGTTTGAAATTTTTGGCTATGCATGATGCAAATCTCTCATAAGAATCGTCTTCAAAATATAGATTATATTTTATTTTTGGTACCAAATATGATTTTACAAAATTAACTATGTCCTCTTTAAAATTATTTTCTGATATTTCGACTATTAAACGGGTTCTTGAAGTTCCAAATAGTTTTATAATTTTTACTTTCTTCGGCTCATATTATACTAATGATAAAAATACTTGATTTTTCCCAAAGTTTACAGGCTCGTCGGAAATTGGTATTTCAATTTGGGTGTTCCCTTCGAAGTTGGAATGCACGGTTTGACTGTCACTTTCTTGATCGTACTCTAAGTTGGCATTATCTGTTGCGTCGAGTTGTACGACCATAGACTCATTATCTTCATTCAATTCCGGGAAGTAACGACTCAGTAAGTTCGCTGGAGATAATTCAAGGTCTGGTTCTACAGTGTGTTGGGTGTTTATTGACCTTTTATCAGTAACGTTCAATAGTATTCTAGATAAAGCATCGGCATTTTGGTTTAATTTGCCTTTTTTGTATCTTATGTCATAATCATATTCTTCTAATTTTAATCTCCATCTTAAAAGCTTGGAATTTGGTTCTTTAACTGAAAATAACCATTGTAAAGGTTTATGGTCTGTATAAATTTTAAATTTTCTTCCAAATAAATAAGGCCTGAAGTGTTTGGTAGACCATACGATCGCTAATAATTCCTTTTCAATCGCGGAGTAATTAGTTTCGCTGTCGTTTAAAGTTATGCTGGCATACGCTATAGGAAGGTCCTTTCCATTTTTGTCCTGGCTTAAAATCGCTCCTAGTGCAAAATTACTCGCGTCTGTCGTTAGAGTAAACTCCTTTTCAAAATCTGGCTATTGTAGAAGGGGCTCGTTAGTCAATATATTTTTACATGTTTCAAAACATTCTATAAAGTCTGGATTTTCTATATTTATTTTTGCATTTTTCTTTAAACAGTTAGTAAACGGTTTTGTTATCTTGGCGAAGTTTTTAATAAATTTTCGATAATAGCCTATTAGTCCTAAAAATCCTTTAATTTGTTTGGTGGTTTTGGGTATTGGATAGTTTTTGATTGCCAAAATCTTTGCTGGGTTAGGTTTTACGCCTTCCGGTGTAACAACATGCCCTAGATACGCTACTTCTTTTCTTAAAAATTCTGTTTTATCCAGCTGTACTTTAAAGTTGGCTTTGCGTAATCTGTCGAATACTTCTTTAAGTCTTTGTATATGTTCTTGGAGGCTAGTGGAGTAAATTATAATGTCGTCTAAATAAACTAAACATGTTTCATTTTGGATGCCTCTCAGAATATTATTCATAATTCTTTGAAATGTAGGGGGGCTATTCTTTAGTCCAAAGAGCATTCTTAAAAATTCGTAGTGTCCCGTTTCTGTTGAAAACGCTGTTTTTTCTATGCTATTTTTATCCATTTCTACTTGGTGAAATCCTGAGGCTAAATCTAAAGTTGTAAAATACTGAGATCGTCCTAATTTATCTAATATGTCGGTAATGTTTGGCAAGGGAAATTTATCGTCAATTGTTTTCTTGTTTAATCCTCTAAAATCTATTACTAATCGAAATTTTCTTTTGCCAGAAGCGTCTTGTTTTTTGGGTACAATCCAGACAGGAGAGTTCCATGGAGAATTTGAAGGTCTAATAATTCCTTGTTCAAGCATGTCCTCAGTTTGTTTATTAATTTCGTTCTTGTAAATCTCTGGATAACTATAATTTCTGGAGTATACGGGAATTTCATCAGTAGTCCTAATAACATGTTTTATTTGGTTGGTAAAAGTTAAATCGTTTCCCTCAATATGGAATAAATCTGCATAATCTTTTATTAAACTTGTTATAGCGGATTTTTCTTCCGAGTTCATATGTTCCATTCTAAATTTTGATAAATCTAAATTTTTTCTTCTCGAATTTTTTTGTTTATAATCTAATAAATTGAAATTAGCGTTCATTTGCATTGCATCAGGTCTAAGGATATTGTATTCTTCTAAAGATTTTAATTCTAATGGTTCATTTACTGTTAATTCTACATTTACTTCTGTGTTGTTTATTATAGCGCAGTAGGTTTCTCCCTTGTGTACTGAGACTATACACTGCGGAATTTCTAATCCATTTAAGTTTTTGTATGGTAAGAGTCCTTCTCCATCTTGAATATTTTGTATTCTAAATTTAATCATTTGGCTAGCGCGGGCTTGTATAACATAACTTGTTCCCTTTTTTGCTTTCTGTTCCTGACATTCGCTTTTAATTTTATTATTATTATTATTATTATTATTTTGTTCTTCTGTGTTAAAATATTTAATCGGCATTTGCTTATTGCGAAATATTAATTTATCATTCACAAAATTTAAATTAATTTTTAATTCTTTTATGTTATCTAATCCAAGGAGTAAGTCAAAATCTTTATGGAAATCAAATAAATAGAATTTGGTTGTTTCTTTTCCTAAAAGTGGTAGCGTACAACTGTATTTTTCTTTTGATACTCCATGAGCTGTACTCACTTCAAATGGCTCTTGTTTTAGAGTGTTTTTGAAAAATTGGAAAGCTATTGATTTTTTAATAAATGATCTCGTACTTCCAGTGTCAATCAGCATCTTTAAATTGGTCTTGGGATCGTGGATGTACGGTAGTTCGTTTGTGTCGTCTTCTATATGCATTATGGAAAATGTCTTTTTAATGTGGTTAGTCCTAAAAAATGATTTTGGGTATGATTGTCCTCTTGAGTGAATCCGCATGCGTTTTCCTCTTGCGGGGAATCATCAAAGTCTATGTAGCTGTCAGGGTCCTCTTGCGGTTCATAATCTGTTTGTTCGGTCAGATAAGAGTTAGTCATTTGTTCAGTCAATCGATTCATAGTTTGATCGTAATTTTCCTCTTCTATTGGTTTCCCTGTCATCTGATAAAGTCTATTTTGTCTAATTGTGTTCCCTGTTTGACGTGTGGAAATGCTCATTGGTTCTGGTTCAAATTTTTGATGAACTTTTAATGGTGTGTAGTTGTTAGA
This sequence comes from Prosapia bicincta, assembly GCA_036971475.1. Classification (NCBI taxonomy): domain Eukaryota; kingdom Metazoa; phylum Arthropoda; class Insecta; order Hemiptera; family Cercopidae; genus Prosapia; species Prosapia bicincta. Next base: position 249,602,303 of record JBAIZL010000002.1, read on the forward strand.
CTGTCTCGGTTGTTGATTTTGCTGTACGTATGAGTTAGGTTTAGTAAATTGGTTAGGATTATTTTGGTAGTTGGGCCTATAAATTTGGAAGGTTTGTTTGTTAGGAAGGGGTTTGCGAATAGGCGGGTATTGTGGGGCCCTAGGTGGAATGTTCTGTTTAATATTTTGAAATAATTTATTATTTTTAAATTGAAAATCGTTAGTAAGCATATTAAGTGCTTCGCTAAGAGAATCTGGATTTTTGGTTCGCATTAGCGATCCTACAGGTTCATGTAAACCTCTAAGGAGAACTCTTAACCCTAATTTCTGTACTTATTCTATTAAAACATCTTTGGCTAATTGTCTTTGTGGCTCTTTATTAACAAAAAATGAAATCTGTAAATTTAATAGTTTTTGAATTCTTTCATAAAATTTAAAAGGTGATTCGTTATTCTCTTGTTTTAACTCAGCCATTTCTAAATTTAAGGTAAAACAATCTCTTTTGTCTGAATAGCTGGTTAATAATACTTTTTTAACCTCATACCAATTATATGAATTTGAGTTTACAACCATTTCCAATGCTTGGCCTTTTAGTTTAGCTAGTATAGAAGAAAATAAATATTCATTTTGAAAATCCTCTGGATTTTCGCTTACATAAAACTTATTTACTACTTTGTCACATATAGAAATAAATCTGTGGAGCATAGTGGACTCTCCACTATACTCAGGAATCATATCTAGATATTCCTTCTTTAATGTTGGCGTTGCCATTTTAAAATATTATTTTCTTTAAAATAATAAAATTAAAAATCAATTATATAAAATTAAAAAGTATTTACTCTACTTTTTTCTTAATTCTATATCTTAAGATCTACTTACAAGTTGATCCAAAATACTTTGCTCATTTGAACAACTTTCACTTTTCACTTTTCACCTACACGATATTCGCTCGTGTTCTTAATAGATATGCGCTCTATTAAGTGGTTGTAGATATTCACTCTACTTAAAGTTTCCTCAATTAACGGTTAAAACCGACGGACGTTATATTCGCTAACTTCCTTGAGGTGTCCTACCGATTTCTTGATGTCGTTACAGATATGCGCTCTGTAACGAATCGAGTTTTTGCAGTATCTCGGTTAATCGATTGAAATCGAAAAAAATTATGTTCATTAATTTTCCCGAGATGTCCTACCGACTGCGCCAGTTACGTTTTATATTAAGCAAGAAAGGTTTTTAAAAATGATTTTTATTTTTACAAACCTTTGAATTTAATAAACAATTAATTTAGAAAACTGTTACATAAATTTTACTTAATAAAACAATACAATTGATATGCACTCAATCGGAGTGGAAAACGTCTGTGCGATACAGAGGCGACTTACACACTGCCGGGGCTCTGTTCTCACACCTATATAATACTAAAGCTGCGTAAGCAGGAATTTTCCTAGCACGCATTTAATTATGAAATGTTCACATAAAATGTTTATATAACTTATATATATATATATATATATATATATATATATATATATATATATATATATATATATATATATACATAAAACACATAGATGCTGACACTTGTACAAAATAATCCGTTTCTTTAAGCTTTCCTTTACTACTAGATTCATATATTCAACCACCTATTGATATTAAAGAATAAACAAATAAAATTGTGTAAGAACAGCACACAAGGCGAAAGAAACCTTTTAGAACGGTTTACACAAAAGTATGGAAATCTCAAAAACTCAGGGAAGTGGTTTCTATTTATTCCACTTTACGTTTTCCCTTTACTTTATTAACTAATTATACCTTTATACGCCCAACAATACGGCACTAAAGTCAACAGGGTGTGAAGACAAGGCTTGTTCCGGTATAATACCGTTGAAAGACGGTTCATTTCATTCGAATCCAATCGCTTAAACAAACCGGGTAGTTACTTGAAACGAACTAAGAACTTTACGAGGAAAATGGACCCTAGTCTGCGCCTTTGTGTACGTTGACATTATTTTGTATGATTTTATTTTTATGCCTTTACTTGTCAATCTATCAGCTGTGTTAAGTCATAAATGTATATCCATGATTTTCGTTTAGGGGAGGGGGTACCCTGACGACGTATAACCTGTGTGAGCTACAAGTAGCGTCAAAATTATTACCAATGTCTTTGATTAAATGTTTCAATTGTTTCTTTTTTGTATACTTATAGAGGCTTTTATTTTGGATGAATGTCAAGACTATTATGTCTGTAAGAGTCTAAAAAAATATAAATAATATTTTTAAAATTTCTACCACTAAGCCTTTATTTTTATCATCGGCTCTCTCTTACTTTCATATCATTATTACCATCGTTAAAATCCAAACCTTCAGTATTTCCTTGACGATCGTTCGGTTACGTTGAAGTTCCTTTTAGTTCTTTGTTACGATGGTGGTAACTTACTATAACACGTGTCTATAGAAGCGTGATGTATGCGCGGTAATGCTTCTTCCCCATTGCTTTACTGCTTTCCTCATTGTTTATGGGGCAACTTCCAAGTCGTTGGTGACCAACATGAGCTGCATAAATTTATATTTACGACTAATATATAAACTTCCTATCGATAAATACTGGGGGGGACGTATAAAGGCGACCTGAGCTACCATCAATTTCTTGTACAACTAAAATATAAATTTTTTACTGGTGCATGTTATGAGAGGGTGCAAAAGCTATCCCCAGTCCCCTCATATTTATTCCTATGTCTTTATTATCATCATTCTATTATGGAATATTGAGGGGATGCAAAAATCACCTTGAACCACCATTAATTTACTCCTATGACTAATGTATTAACTTTTCATTTACAATATTGTGGGGAGCACAAGCCATCCTCAGCCAACACCGATTTACTCCGATGAAAAGAAATAAACCTTCTACGGGTAAATATTGGAGGGGTGAAAAAGCCACCCTGAGCCATTACCGTTTTACTTCTATGTCTAAAATTTAACTTTCTTAATTATCCTCAAATAAATATTTTGATTTATACATTTGGTATTTATTTTCTAAATGTATTCCAGAAGTCCCATTTATCGGGACTCTATTGTTAGCCTAACAAAAAAGTGATCGCTCTTCTGACGACAGAACTGTGGCTGACTAAACGAGCTTCATCTTACTTCGAATATCGTTCCCTCAGACAAAACAGAACTTAATCTAAAAATTAAACATTCCCGTAAGCATTTTGAAATCCTCTTAAATACTATAAACCTAAATCTGAGCATAAAGTGGAAAATTAAAACCAAAATAATTTATTTGGTAATAGTTCTTTAAATATATGTGTGCATTGTGATGCAAAGTTAAAAACAATTTCTAAAATAAAGTCTAATTCAAAACGTTTTCTAATAGCAATTTATAGCAAAATGAGTTGTGCACAGATTTCAATTTAACTTTGTTCAATATGATGGCGAGATAACAAAAGATAGGAGTTTTACTAAAGCCGCATTCTTTAAGCGCTGGAAATATTCAGTAGTAAAAATTCCTCACATAGCCAACGTCCCGGACCTCACAATGCTCTTATCATGGAAGAAAGGCATTCCAGACGTTCTATGACAAATGACTAGAGGAGCGATTTGTGTGTGAATATTGCATTGGATTTATTTATTTCGCACAAAAACCAAAGAAAACTGGAGGAAACACACTGTCTGTGATATAAAAACACAAGTTTTTGGAATCTTAACATGAGCTGCTCTAAGATGATTGTTGAGATATAACCGTGTTCAATAAATATTGCCAAACTGGAATTATCAAGCAATTATTTGATATAAACGATGGAAACAAGAAGAAAGTATTAAAAATATATAAAATAATGGTGGTCAATGGGATTAATTTCAAAAATGTAGTTAATAGGGGTTTTATTAAAATATAGTTATTAATAAAATACCATAGTTTATAAAACCTTCATTAGATGTAGGGGCCTACACATATTTACTGAATAAAATATTTACTGAACGAATGCATTGAAATTGTTTCCTAAAATATTTCGACGCGCCTCATAAAGTTTGAATTACAAAAACTAGAAAAAAGTTCACCAATAATATATTGATTAATTTTTTTAAGATTTTTTGAAATTTAATTTAATTTATATATTACCTGTAAAACATATTAAATAATAACAATTGAATGCAATAATGTACAATAAGTAAACTAACATAAATTACTTGTTAAAACAGCGATTTTATAACTTTGCCTATAATGAAAAATCAGCTGTTGTTTGAAATAAATTGTTATAAATTAATTTAAATTGAAATTTCTTGTGTAAAGCACATATTTACAAATGTTTAGGGATTTTAAAACGGGACGGTTTTAGTGTGATGCAAACTTTAAGAATTTTCATTGTATGAAGTTTTTGTCAGAAGCGAGAAATGAAGTAAGAACTTTTTTTTAAGCTTTCTATATTCCGCTAACAAGTATGTGAATTTTTTTTATTGGTTTGTTTTAGTTCTTATATTTTCTGACATTTTTTAATAAAATGTTATTGTATACATACATACACTCTCGCGAGTGCGCATATATAGGTATATGGGGGAACGTATGCGCTTGACAGCCATTAATCCCTGAAGAAGGGTTACAACGTAACAGAACGACAAATAATCCAAACAATGCATTATTAACTACGTTATGTACCCATCTAAATAAATTCTCAGATAAAATATTCACTGACTGCTTCACATCTCAGCTTGGGAAGCATCAAAGTATACACTTTTTTGTTGTAAGAAATTAAGTTGTTTTTTCCATTTTAAAGTGTTAATGTCGAGATCTCATTTATATTGAAAACATATGCGCTCATTTGTTTGCAACAGTGAATAGTTGGACCGACACATTGAGTAACACAGTGGTTGTCGACTGATGGCGCTTTAATTCACTGCTCGAGACGGAACTGTGTACTTCTATGGAAAATATATTTATACAAAACTATTTATAAAGTAAAATAAACAAAAACGAAATTAAAAGTTTACTGAGTTTAATTGAACTATACAATTACTCAGTTTCAGTTTTTGTGGTAGTTAACTCCTTCTTTTACTGGTTTCATTAAAGCCTATATTGTTTATAGGCGGCTTTTTAAATAGTATGTGTTATTATTATTAATATTTTTTATCTATCTCCCAAGTTTGTATTTAAATTGTAAGTTTATGCTGATATATGTAGGATAGGGGATGTTAAATACTTAAAACATGTCACTTAAACTTACATGGTTCACCACTTATCAAATATTGCCTGGGTACGTAAAGCGGAATACATACAAGTGGAAAAGCATGTACTTAGTCTCTGTGTGTATTTTTGTGCATTTCGATTCACGAAATAAAAAGAAACTTTTTGCCGCCCCCACAGATCAGAAACCTAATAGCGTATCGCTTGACATGCTTTGTCAATTTCTTTTCGTTTGGTAGAAGATTAGAAAGAAGTTGAGAAATTCTATTTGTGGTTTTTACGAAACGTTTATAACTTGTTATTAAAAATCCTACTTTCTCTGAAACATGCAGTTTTTGTGTTGTCCATATTGAGGTGTTCAATTTACTACTGCTGGTATATTTTGCAGAAAAACCACTACCTACTGATATTTTTCAGCAGACGCGCTTCAGACTAGATCAGTACATTGTGCAATGCAGTGAGTCTTGTCCGTCTTTCACAGCATTGAATAATGTACTGATCTATGTGTAACGCGTCTACTGAAAATATCAGTAGGTAGTGGTTTTTCGCCAAGTGATAACAATATCAGTACATATTTTTTTAATTTTGTATTATAAATAACTTCACAGGGATCTCAATCTAATGAGAAATGTTAACTGATGAGGGATTTTTCAGTGACGATCGTGTATCAGACTAGACTCAGAAATAGTTTAGATTTTACAAAGGTATTTTAAATCTTTCATGTGAAGAATGAAATGTCAAAATTTATCTGTATATCAACAGGAATGTTTCCCTTTTGCACGTTAATTAGAAAATGTAGTATTAGCTGGTGAAGTGTCTAATTTGTTACAACAAAACTTTACAGGAAATGTGTCCCTCGTGTGGTCACTCATTTAATCCGTAATGATGTAAATTTCTTAAAAAACACATTAAAAAGAAACTAATTAATTTGAAATTTAATAACTTGAATTTTGAAAATAGACTTTTCGAAATACCAGGAAGCTGAATCAGGTCAAAGAGAAATTCTAATGTAATTAATCATAGACTTTATGAGGAGATTAGGTTAATGCATTACTTGACAGAGAATAATTGGTGCACTTAAAGTATTAAAGTAAATTGGATGCACGAATTATGTACGAGTGGGAAAACTTATTTCTTTAGGCGGAAGCTTTGAGCTTGAAAAGCTTTAGTAAAACCTTTTTTAGAACCTTCATGCACATAGAATAAATGAAAATCCATTGTTCATGCATAGAATAAGTAAACATCCATTGCTTTATTGTGTTCATGTATTTGTTTATACTGTTACACTATTTATGGTAGTTAATTACGTTAAAGAAAATACGACGTACACTATTTTTTTAACGGAAATAATTTAGAACCTTATTTCTCATTCTTAATTTATTCAGATTCATTTTTAGCATAATATCATTACATATTAATAAAAATATCATAATAATAATATTATTGACAGTAGTAGCTTTAAAATCCATTGGGGTTAAACAGATCCGAACGAAACATGCCTAACTGGATACCTACTGTACATATTACAAATTTCCGAATATGTTACTTTATATTTTTGAATATAAAGCAAAATATAGAATCGGCTTGAATGTAAGAAAAAATTGTGTCGGAGCTTGTAAAGACAGAAATAATTCTATTTTATAATTAAAGTTTTTGTGGAAAGGTCGTAATATGCAAACCATAAGGGATGCATCACGGAGAAAGGGATGGAGGGGGATAAAACTGTTATCTTCTCGCAGGCTAGTCTTGACATTCAATTCGCTGCAATAACGTAAAACGAATCAGGCATGGGGACAAAATTTTGTTTTTGGCAGTATTCATTGTCCAACACAATCTTTACCGTAAAAATACTACTAACACATTTTACGTGATGTAATTTAATAATTTTAAGTTTAAAATTCAAATGGAAATCGGAAGCTAAATGCAAATACAAGAGATAATATCAAAGTGAAACTAAACTAGTTTTCCAGTCCTACCGGATGTCAGAGTCTTCCTGTGATGAATTGCTTTTTCTGATTTGCGATAGTTTGAAGAGCCAGGATACGAACATAAAGAGAATCATTGGTGTTGCTAAGAGGATCGTTATAACCCTAACGTACGTTCTGTTACAGTGACATACATAATGTTATTCGTTGCTCCAAGACTGCTTCCCGAATGTCCTGGTACATACAGTGTATGAGAAGAATCTCCTTCAAATGCTTTTTGACTAAACAACTGAGATATTATCGTTCCAGCATATGCAGCAGTATTAGGAGATAGGTTGTCCATCGTCGAAAAACAAGATTTAAAAAAGGCTTTGTTTCCATATTTATCGGATGCCATTTTTTCTTATCTAAGATTGATACTTTGTATTAGTATATCAGTCAAAGTAAGTGAGTAACGCGTGTGTAGTGACGCAGGGTTAAACCAGTTGAGGGCATGAGTTGCATAGTTTAAATTAAAGTCTATTTTCTATATTATAACAAAACAATTATTCCATTAACACACAAACGGTAAAAATTTCCTTTCAGCTGCATCAGACAACAAATTTGCCTTTTCTAAAACAATAAATTTTGTAAGGAGTTTTAGTTTATTTTATATTATATATTTTATAAGACCAAATCCTTTGTTGAATTCCTAACAGTCTTTTCGATTGTTTCTGCCCTTTTTTCCCACTTAATGCGCAAGAACGAACAGGAGTAGGTCGTCCCCCTTTTTGCAGTATTCACAAAGTTCAATGTTTATATAAAGGTATTACTAAGAAATCATTTCAATAAGGCCAATCTATTGTGAAAGTTTTGCTCCTGCAATGTTTTTGGAGATTAAATTCGTCAAGAGTAAAAACAGATTTTGCAGCGAGAAACTTGCAAATCCAGGAGAACTTTGAAAGACAAGATTTAGAAATATTTGCCAAAGTCAGATTTCAAACTTAAATTTTCCCAGCTTGGTTTTAATTAAGAGGATTTTGGCGCAAAATCTCTAGAAAATAACTTTCTTACAAAACCCTTACTGAATCCTATTATTTCCATTTTACAAGAAGAGTTTCTTATAATTAATACTATGTATTGAACTTTCTGGAGATAAAATAAGTAATATATGATATTCAAGCAAATTTTTACGACATTCCTACTGCAATATTTACCTTTCTTGACGCGTTGCGGTATGACTCCATTTTATAAACTGAAATAATACTCTCTCTCTCCCTCTCTCGGAGATAGAGAGACAGAGAAAATAATAACTCAGTTTTTAAATGGAGTCATTCCGAAACGCGTAAACAAAAAAATTCTAATGTTAGGAGAGGCAGAAAAATGTACTCGAATATATATATATATATATATATATATATATATATATATATATATATATATATATATATATATATATATACATGATCCTAACAGAAGTGAAGTTGAGTATAATAAAAACTTCAACAGTGAATAATTTGTTATATAAAGGTGTTATGTGTGAAATTGTTACTAGTGTTCCTCTGCAATCTCTTTTTACGTGAAATAAAATAATTAAAAAATAATGAAAGTTTAGGTTTACCAACTTCTGGATTATTTGTAACATTGTTTATTACGTTTCTGTATTCAAGTTAATACAAACATAGGCGTAACATAGTTTTGTATCTCAGCTTAACTAACAGCGTTTCCACCGAAATAAAGCCAAAATTGAGACTTCCGACCGTATTAGCCTGGCAAACTGTCAGAGAGTAGTTTGGCAATGGACTCCATATTTTACAGGAGGAATCGCCTTCATAAGACATGCATTATTCATGACGCAAAGTCCAGCATATCTTGGCATACCGAGCGTGAAGATGATAAAACTCTAGACCCCAACTCTTAGGCCTCTCCTCAGACTGTTCCTTCTAAAGCTCTGTTACATTCGCATTCCTTAAGTAGGCCTAAATTGTTTTTCGTAATAAGAAATTACTTTACATATTATATTATATTATATTAAGTAAATGATATTAATATATAAATAAGCTATAAATAATAAATAAATGAATAATTAATCAAAAATCTACTAATTATTAAATATTGGTTCTAGTAGTTATTGCTACTAAATATTTAAGAAATATCATCTCTATCAAGCCGGGAAGATATTTCAAGTATTAAAAATAAAAATACACGAGAAAGCAACATATTTTTACCATCCCAGTGACCTCTTCAGATTAGAAGTAAATACAGGAAGACCTATAAGTTGTTTATTCCAATTGAGAAAGAAAGTTGAAATATACCGGACCAATTTGGTCTCCCCTTTAGAGTATCTTAAAAGCTTTATTATAGCTAAACCAACTCATTTCCTTGGGATGCAGAAAGTCATCAGGAATAAGTCTGCTCACCCCCCAAAATTTCAATATTTCGGAAAATAGTTACCCGTTTTATGGCTCATCTAAAACATTACTTATTCACTGTTTTGGCCTTATTTGTATGACATTTTAACTCGCAAAATGCATCGCAAAAATGTATTTAAACGTGCTGTTGAATTCCGAATAATTGCAAAGGAAAACAATTTTAACAAAGCACTAAATACCTGATGTATATTCTTACAAATTGACACTACAATCACCTGTTTAAGTACAGTGAATGAAATTATATGAATTTTCATAGTTTTAAAATACGTTCTGAAACACCTTTTATATTTGGGTTTTCAGTGGGGCATTTTAGATGCGGAAAGTTGATCCAATTGAGGAAGAAAGTTGAAATATATCGGACCAATTTGGTCTCCCCTTTAGAATAATTTAAAAGCTTTATTATAGCTAAACCAACTCATTTCCTTGTTCGGATGTGTGAACTGAAATCCTTACATTCACTCAATGCCTGTCACACTTAGATACCATTCGGTCTCGTGTCACGTGGGCCGTAAACACACGGAACACCATGGCATGGAGTAGGTTGATTAAATTTCCCTAGGTTTACAACCCCAGTTTACCTTGTTTATTTATAAATTCGCCAGGATTTTCACCCAGTCATGTATCTACATCATTGGTTACATATTGTTCTTCCACTTATGAGAATTTATCGCTTCATTTAAACATCCATAACTATGAGAATCACTACAAGTTATTTGCTACATATTATTGGTCACATTTCAGCAGTACGCAGATATAGACCAAGCCCTGGAAGGGGAACTTTCTGGTTTCGCCTAGTTGGTAGTCTACATTTAAAAAGGCGATTACTACTCGGAATTGATACTCATGTTAAAGGGTGTAAGCGCGGGACTGCTTACAATGTTTAATGAATAAAAATAATGTAAGTCTGCATATCCCTAATTAAATATCTTTCTACTAGGTGCCGCTGTGTGTAGGAGGAGTGATAATTTACTTTATTTTTGATGATTTGTTTAGTTATAGTTTTATCGTAAGCAAAAAAGAAATGGCTAAACTGAATTTGCACAAAATGTGACGTATTTATGCAGTATGATGTGAGAGTCATAACGTAACGTCATAGTAAAGTAAAGCGGCTTTCGAAAGGACGCTTATAGTGGTACATAATTATTCAAGACCACACATCCCAAAACAAACAGAGCGTGTTTATAGAGTTTTGGATTGAGCTGCTAACTTTGGAACAGACTGGGTCCAACTGGGTGATTTCATGCAATAACAAGTCAAGCAAGTGACGGAAGTGAATAGATGCTTCTCCGCTGTGTAATAAAGGAAAATTGGGTCGTGTAGGAGGTTGGGTAGTAAATATCAAATTAAAATTAAAGCAAATTTGTTTCTTGGGGTGTATTTTGCCGATTAATTTAACTAAATCAAATTATTATATTATTTTTACATCCTCAACTACGTACGTTGCTTTGGAAAAGCCACGTATAAAGGGAAATAAGGAAATGTGACCAACTGGGCTACTCAGACATGATACATGGGGAAGGGAGGGGGATGATAGATACAAACATCGGTCACGGTTGAGAAAAGAACAGTTATGCTATATGATATAGAATCCTAAATTTAAAATGCTTTTATTGTTGGTGCTTGGAAAGTTTTGTTTTTTCTTCACAACATATTTATCGCGAACTACTCTTAGCGTATATAGGCCTGTTAATCTTTGATGCAACCTCATTTGTACCTATTTGCTTATACTTTATAGAGAGCACTTAACTGCTGTGAACGTTTTATTACACTTAACCAAATCTTTGACATGTAGAAACACCTCAGTCCTACTGGACTATGTAGGCATGAAAAACTTTATTCCGGTATGTTGTAATATAGTTTATACTAATAAATTTCAAAATATAGGTACATTTACGGTATTCTTTCAAATTTTTAACCTATTCCTGCAATCGTCTGTATTTAAGACAGTAAAAACGCGACTGTTGAAAATATAATAAGGTTAGGTTCATTCGTCTTCCATAGTATCAATCTCAGTGACTGTGTAAAACTGTGAATTTATTTTGCGTTTAGTCGTGACTGAAAATGGAGCCACAGATACAGTTTTTGAACGTTTGCGTGCGGATCCTAAAATTGTAGAGATTTTCAAAGAAAGTGCTTGATTCGAAACCTTTATTTTAGAGTATGCGTTTTTGCTGATTTTTATGTCAATTGTAGTTAGTATTTGCTTCTACTATGTTCTTCTGATCGAGGAATCGCTGTTTGAAAACCTCGGCACATTTCCTTTATAGCTCCTGGTGTAGAACTTTTAGAGCTCTAGTACATTTCCTTAGCAGCTCTTTGTGTAGCACTTTTAAACACCTCGAAATTTCCTTTGTAGCTCTAGTGCACTTTTAGAGTTCCTGCACATTTCCTTTGTATCTCTTGGTGTAGCACTTTTAGAACACCTGCACATTTCCTTTGTAGCTCCTGGTGTACTTTTAAAACTCCTGCACATTTCCTTTATACCCTCTGGTATATCACTGTACCAATGCATATTTAAACTGTATGACAGTGATACAAATAATAATTAATTATTAAACTAAATCCATTTGGCACAGGAAGAAGGCTGTCAAATGGCCTAGGAAACACATGCCACAGACAAAAGACAATATTTCTTAATAATGATATCTTTTGTTACCACATATATTAGAGATTATAGCAAACCCTATCTTGAGTTATGGTATAGCCAGCAATAACAAAGTGTTTATATATTCTATTTGATGCGTTAGGAAACTAAGCGTGAAAAGCCTGGTAGCCAACTTTAAAAGTTAGAACAAGAGTGAGGTAATAATTTTATACACGTTTTATGGAAAGAACTTAGGTTATTTAGGGAGAAGAAATATAATAAAGCTAATAAATTCTAAAGTTTTAGAGAGTAAATACATTAACGTAGGCTTATCGCTAAGAGGAAAATCTACATAATATTTTCCAGGGAATAATTAGCTCTGCTGAACCGTTTTCCAACTGGACCCTAATTTAGATATTTAGGGACGGGTTTTCTCTAATCGTTGTTGCTACGAAAATTTCAATCAAAGTATATTCGTTTCTTACTTAAGTGAATATAAATTTACTATGGTTTTTAATATAGAAATTAGGTTATGATTTGTGTCATACTTTTATAAAACTCGAAAGATTGATTCTAGAATCTCTAAAAAACATTAAGTACGATATATTTATAATCAATCTACATAAAATATGAATTTTATGAAGGTGTAATTTCGTAATATTTGATTTAAAAATGGCTTTGAAAATAATCTTTGTTTTTCTAAAATATTATGTTAACCTCATAAGGAATTATCTCTTCATAATAAAATGCTGCTAACGAGCATAAAGACAGTCATGAACTCTAGAATGTCGTTTCTCTTTTATTCAATATAATTTATTTTTTTATATGTACAAGAATAAATACGCCTCTATTGTCTACATACTGGCTTTTATCTATCTAGGGTAATGCCTTACCTTACCTTGAATAACCTACCTGCATTTATCTACATCTGAATGTATTAACCTGAATTCTACCTGTGAGTGTTTACTTTTGAATGTCCCTATAATATTCCTACCTGTGCATGTCTACTTTTGAATACCCATATATTCATCCTAAATTCTTCTTCTGAATATCTACTTCCAAATGCCCCTACGTAACCATAAATCCTCTCTGTGAATGTCTACTTCTGAATGTCCGTATATTAATCCTAATTCCTCCTTGTGAATATCTATTTTGAATGTACATGGCCTAATAATAAATCCTTCCTGTGAACGTCTACTTCTGAATTTCCATATATTAATCCTAAATCCCTCTTTTGAATATCTACTTCCGATTGCTCCTAACCTAATCGTAAATCCTCTCTGTGAATGTCTACTTCTGAATAACCATACATTAATCCTAAATCCTCTCTGTGAATATCTACTTCCGAATGCCCCTAACCTAATCACAAATTCTTCCTGTCAATCTCTACTTCTGAATATCAATATATTAAGAAAAAATATTGCTTGTATATATCTATTTTTGAATTTTTCTAACCTAATCCTCAATTCTCCCTGTTAATGTCTAATTCTGAATGTCCATATATTATTCATAAAACGTTTTTGTGAACATCTATTTGTGAATGTCTCTAACCTAATCCAAAATTCTCCCTTGGAATATCTCCTTTTGAATGTCCATATACTAATCCTAAATCCTACTTGTAAATATCTATTTCTGAATGTATCTAACCTAATCCTCAACTCTCACCATTAATGTCTATATCTGAACGTTCATATCTCCTTGTGAATATCTATTTCTGATTACCTCTTCCCTAAGCCTAAATTATTCCTGTGAATGTCTATTTCTGAATGTCGTGAACCTAATCCTAAATCCTCCCTTTGAATGTCTACTTTCCAATATTCCTACAATAATCCTACTTGTGAATATCTAATTCTAAAAGTCTAAACTTTAATTCTACATTCACGACAATGTTCTACCCTTTGTACCAGTTAACTGATACCTTGGCCGGATACCTTAAAGTTACAAACAGAGAACTAACCAATTAAAGGTTTTCTATCAAATAACATATTTAGGATATAAATGAACAATATTTTCCCCTTCGATCCTATAAACATCACTACCTAAAACAAATGTAAATCTACCATTAAATTACATGTACAACAAATGGTTACACTTTGTTGCTTTAAAAGAAAATTGCATTTGTTTCCTCCCGAATATATCCAAAACTACGTCATACAGTGCTTTTAATGAATACGTTAGCGTTAACAAATGACGGAGGATTCCAAACCGGCCACAATGTTTCGTCAAGTCTACCATGCGTGACGACATGGGGCAGCACCAAGCACTACTGTTCTGAAACACATCTGCCATTCCTTTATAAACACAAATAAAACACACACACACACACACACACACACACACATATATATATGTGTATATATATATATATATATGTGTGTGTGTGTGTGTGTGTGTGTGTGTGTGTGTGTGTGTGTGTGTGTGTGTGTGTATGTATGTATGTATGTTTGTGTGTGTGTAAGTGTTTTTCTGTTTGTCTTTGTGCGTGTGTATTGCTACTTCGTCATTTTTTAACGTTTCCATTTTATTAAATAATTTTAAAAATACCTTCTTCTTAACTTATAAAAGATATACCTAAAAATCATAATTTGACATTTTCTTCCACTTTCCCAAAGCAATATCTTGTTCTCATTACCCAGGTACAAACAATAGTCGATGTCACAATAGTATTGCAATTAGTTTGTTTTACGTGACCATTCGTGTTTATGAGCCTCTCTAGTTTGACATTTTTGTGAAACGTGATTCTTAAAAATAGCTATTTAACAAATATATTTAGAATTCAAGATGTGCCTTGAAGCTACATCTCCTCGCACTGCTACCGCACAGACGTCTAAGGCATTGGAGCTATCGTTATAAAGTGTCATTATTTACACGTCACAATCGAGGAGTAATTACAGTCTAATCGTTCCGCCTTTGTTTTGCACAAGACGACAATCCAAGTCCAAACAGATCTTGGTAGGAGAGGAAATAATAACTGCGACAGTAAATAAGGACGTGGGTACACTGAGAACGCTTCAAAGAGGAAAGGTTACTTGTTACTTATACTCTAATCTCCGTGAGAACGTCATTACGCGAAGATCGGGAGCGATATTGTTTTGCAGTGGCTGCGAGAGGTTTCGATTGCTTTCGATACCATTCGTGACGCACTATTTGCAATCAGAAATATTGTGATTGCAAAACATCGATCATTTACCAATTTTATTACGGTTCTCAACTGTTGCTTCGTGATGTTTGCAGTATCATTAACAAAGGCTTCTACATGATTCATTTTTGGTAAGGCACAGTTTAGGGGAGTCGTGAGCACCGAAAGGGGGAGGGGTGGTCAATTTTCTCCTTTAGAAATTGTTTAAAATTAAAATAGCTTGTATTGAGGGAATTTGTACTCCCAAAGCAAATAGATATATAAGCTAACAGAAGAGATTCAATTTGCTACTTTATTGTTGCTTTATGCATTCTAAATTTCGATGTAATATTTTGAGCATTTCTTTTGATGTAAGTTTTCATCTTAGATGTAGAACATTTATCTATTTACGTTTGATCTTTGATATATGAGATCTATCCTTTTAAGCTATTGACAATTAAGAAGAGGTTTATAAAATAAATATAAAAGTGTGTGGTAGATTTGAGCCAAACTGCTGTAGCCGCTCCTGACCACTTAGTTGTTGGTTTTATTTGTCTATTGTGAGTGTTTCTACGAGAAACATATCTATAATATTCAGAACGTCTAAATTCGAGCTTCGGAAAACTTTTCATGTAGAAAATATCATGAGAAAATTTTAATTATATGATTATAATTTATTAAGTGGTATATTCTGTAAAAAATGGAAAATATAGTCCTAAAATATGATTCTAGATTCTGCAATTGTAAGTATAAATTATCTATCAATTACGATCTTATTATATAAAATATCCCCGAAGAAAATCAATTGTTGTAGCCTAATTTAGGAACCTTCATGCATGACTACGACAAAATGTTGCTACAGATAGCTCTCTTCTGTCTGATATAGAAAATCAGTGACCGCGTACAATTGTACGTAGGGAGACTATATGAAATGTTCTGTAAGGGTAAATGGAGAAACTTTAAATGGACACTGTTCAAGCAGGGGTCAAATTGAGTTTGTTTCATCTGTGTTGTCCAATCGTCAATAAATTGCTTTAAAGGAAAACGTATTACGGGCTAAAGATGAAGAGCCAATTTAAAGTTGTATCTATGAAGACATTTATTTAAGGTTATTCATACAAAGTAATATTATTATTGAAAAACAATTACCCACATTCACGGGCACGAATGCACACACAAACGCACAAACACACACGGGCTTAAATTGATAATTTCAGAGCTACATTGTAAATTTTAAATTAAACAAATATAAAATTTTTCTTCTAATAATAAACATAAATATTAATATAAATAAAATGATATAGGCAGCTATTTCAAAAAAACTTCATAAAGTAAAGCCAATTCGAAGGGCAAAAGGGAACAGCAAAGGGAGTAGAAACCAAGGGGAAACCAGACCGGTAAACCGGTAACAGAGGGAAACTAAAATAAAGAACCGGGTTGAAAAAGGGGTTAAGCACAAACCTGCTGAAAAATAACAAAACGGTAAACGTATACGAAATGGAGGAAAAAAAAGAATTAGTAAAGAAAACGGGAAAAATCAAATAGTAAGTGAAAGTATAGCAAGAGTGCACCAGAAGGCTGATAAAATTAAAAACAAAGATATCTAGAACATCCCGTTCTCAAACCGAAGAAAACAGGAAGGTTTGTAAGCTAGTAGGGGACGAAACCGATAAAAAAGCTGAAGAAAGAAAAAAAAGATTATAAATCTTTGGAAAGTAAGGAACTCAGGTTTCAACAACAAAGTTAAAACTTTATTAGCTAACTGGAAAATTACGAAAAAGAAAATAATAAAGAAAGGGTTAGCACTGCCCTAAACACAAACCGTAGATATAGACATAATTTAAAAAAATAAAAAAAATAGAAATACTTTTGGATACAAATAAATCTATTATAAATTAGGCACAATCGAAAAAAATAGAACAATTGTTGAAGAAATTTTTAAAACAATTTCGTGAGAACACAGATGGTTAAATTAAATCTAGACATAGGTTGAAAAATTAAAATTAGTTAAAGCCTGAGGTGAAAATAGAAATTAAAATAGTTTGAGTTATCTTAGTAACTTGCTGAAAATAAAAAAACTAAAATTGATTTAAAAAATAATGTGATGAGACAATAAATAAACGGTAATAAAGAAGGCATTGTGTGAAAAAAGGTTTTGTGAGTCTGCCCTACCGGGTGGGTTGACATCAGCTGCACGCAATTAATATTTCCTGAAAGTTGACTGTCAAGTCAAAATATACCAAGTAAAAAAATGGTTCAAGTACATTAAAATCTAAGTGACAAGTGAATACAAGAAAACAGTGTGCTAAGATATATATATATATATATATATATATATATATATATATATATTAATTTAACATATACCTCCATTCATTTAAATCTCGTGCCCATCGCCGCATGGTTTAGTGAAGATCCATTTTCTGTTTTTTTAAAATTTTTAACGGAAGAGATTTTCTAAATTTTACCATTTCAAAAAAAGCTATTGTGCTATCCGAACAGCATCGGTTAGGTAAAGGACGGCACAAACGCTAACGAGAAAAAAATACTCTTTTTGCCACGTTACTTAAGGGGTGCTGGCAAAAGTCTCCAAGGGGTAGAGTCACCTTCTTAAAATTTCCTTTATCCTGACTTATGCCTCGTAATAATACCTTATTCGACAAAATAAACAGTACTGAAACTGAATCAGCTATGGCGAATTTCGTTTGTTACCGAATAATAGTGTTCTCTTATTTCATTTGAGGGTCGGTTTTACTGACATGGTGCTAACTACTGCAGAGAAAACTATGTAGATAAAGTCGTACAACAGTTTCAACACTATTTGTTTTGGCGCAAACCGTATTCCTAAAAGCTTATCAATAACTTTTGTTAAATACCTCATTTTTGTCAGGTTATATTTTAAAAATATTAAAAAATTAGTGGTTTTATTTATGTATGAAAATAATTTTACACTGATAAACAACGGCAGCAAACTTCAAAACCAGCTGATTGGAAATAAACAACAGCCTTGTGTCGAAAAGTTTTAGTTTGGGTCTACTTTCTTTCTCTATTTCAACAGGTGCTTTACAGTATTATTTTCCTCTTGGCGTCCTAAATAAGTGTCTTTCTCCCCTATGTTGAATTGAGTGGCCTCTCGTAATCTCGAGCTAAATCTGG